>CM038146.1:374615627-375079401 GCA_021437245.1 Aegilops speltoides
GCATATCACACAAGTCAAGCAGCTTACTACACATGCAATTCTAGAGTATGGGCAGCGGAAAGTAAATTGCACATGAAGTAAAGAAAGTGGAGAAGATCAAGCGCAGTTTGAGACACGGAGATTTTTCTCGTGGTTCCGATAGGTGGTGCTATCGTCAATCCACGTTGATGGAGACTTCAACCCACGGAGGGTAGCAGGCTGCGAGAGTCCACGGAGGCTCCACCCACA
Source organism: Aegilops speltoides (assembly GCA_021437245.1). Lineage (NCBI taxonomy): Eukaryota > Viridiplantae > Streptophyta > Magnoliopsida > Poales > Poaceae > Aegilops > Aegilops speltoides. The sequence goes on from CM038146.1 coordinate 374,615,856, forward strand.
AAGGGTCCACGAAGAAGCAACCTTGTCTATGCCATCATGGCATCATACGGAGGACTAGCCTTACTGGGGTAGATCTTCACGAAGTAAGCGATCTCCTTGCCCTTACAAACTTCTTGGTTCAACTCCACATCTTGTGGAGGCTCCCAAGCGACACCTAACCAATCTAGGAGGCACCACCCTCCAAAAGGTAATAGATGGTGTTGGTGATGATGAACTCCTTGCTCTTGTGCTTCAAATGATAATCTCCCCAACACTCAACTCTCCTCACTGATTTGGCTGTGGTGGAAGAAAGGATTGAGTGGAAAGCAACTTGGGAAGGCTAGAAATCAAGTTTCATATGGTGGGAGTGGAGCAACTTGATCTCAACACAAGGGTAGGTAGTTTTCTTCTCGTAAATGTAAGGTAGGAGTGGTAGTTCTTTCGATGGCTCTCTCCACGAATGAAGAGGAGGTGGAGGGTATTTATAGCCTCCACACAAAATCCAACCATTACACACATTTGACCAATCTCGGTCGGGACCAAGTTGACAACTCGGTGAGACCGAAAGTTCAAATCTTGTGAACGTTGGGATTTTCGGTGGGACCGAAAATACAATCTCGGTGAGTCCGATTCTTCCAAAGACTAGGGTTTGCCAATCTCGGTGGGACCGACTTTATCATCTCGGTGACACCGATATGATGACAGAAGGTTACAAAAGCTTGGCAACACTAGTTTCGGTGAGACCGAGTTTGGAATCGGAAAATCTGAAATTTCTAGGGTTTGGCTATATGGCTGAGGTGGTTCATCTCGGTGTGACTGAGTTTATGGAATCGGTGGGACCGAGATTACTTATGAGTGTGTATATGAAGTGAGGGTCTTGATAGTTTGGGAGATAGATCACTAAGCACTTTGAGCAACCAGATCATTATCATAACCTCATCCCCTTTTAATAGTATTGGCTTTCCTATAGACTCAATGTGATCTTGGATCACTAAACCAAAAATGGAGTCTTGAGCTTTTGCCAATGCTTGCCTTAGCATTCTAGGGGTCCACCTCTTCAGTCCTTTTGCCATGCCAAAGTGATTGACCTTCTGAAACATACTTGATAAAAGCATTAGTCCAACCACAAAGTATGTTGTCATTAATTACCAAAACCACCCAGGGAGCAAATGTGCTTTCAATCTCCCCCTTTTTGGTAATTGATGGCAACACACAAAATAAGACATCAAAGCTTACTTAAGGAAAGACAGAATTATCACTAAAGCTTTGACAAACATGTAGTACACAGACTCCCCCTACAAGTGTGCAAGATTTTCATAGATTATGATTTTGGACTACCACAAGCACACAAGAGAAAAGCAAGATGTGCTACATGCAGCTTGGCTATATGCATCGGCGAGATGAGGATAAGTGAGTGATAATGCATATGTGCATGGTGATTTCTTGCAAACAAGTATTCACAAGCAAGTCACCATCATGCACATTCGCAAGATGCATATACTTACCTTGAGGTTCCTTGGCATTGTACACGAAGAAATAGACTTGGGAAAACAAGGTTAGATAACACAAGAGTATTTCTTCAACCAACTGCAAGAACATCAAGAGTACCAAGCCAGGATGACATGTATAAAGAGTGTCTCATATTGAGCACTAGCTTGAATCAACAAACATGTCTCCCAAAACTAAAAGATTTTCAATGAACTCGAGAGATTTTGCTTTTCATAAGATACCAATTGTGAGGCGAAGAAAGCAAAATCAAAGAATGATGTCCAATGTGGAACACGGCAAAGCTTTGATGTGATTCTCTCCCCTTAAGATAAGATTGCTCTTCTTCTCCTTTAAATCTTCTCTTCTCCTTATCTCCCAATCTCCCCTAAATCTTCTCCCCTTGACATCAAGTGCGAAAAGGACAGCAAACTAGGAAGGTCGGGAAAGATGGAAGGAAAGAAGTGGGATCCTAAGAATCACAACTGGGCAATAAGAACATGCATAAAGAATCATTGAGTTGAGCTGCGAAAGATGATATCTGGTGAATGTAAATCGGTGACACCGAATTGATATGGATCGGTGAGTCAGAAAGTCGAGACTTAGGGCAGATCCTTTTCGGTCAGACCGAAGTTGTTAAGTCGGTGGCCTTGAGTTTAATTCAAGGAAATACAGAAATAATTCAGCTCTTTTGCAAGGAATGTTTCAAAAGATTTGCAATGAATTTGTAAAGATTTTCAAGGAATTGATCGAGCCAAAAGATATTCACAAAAGCAGAAGAATAGAAATGAAAAAGATTGCTAGATGAAGTTTTTTTTTGTTTTTTTTGTTTTTTTGTTTTTTTTTGATTAAAAAGAAAACTCAATGAGAGAACATAAGAGCAACTAGAAAGACTCAAAAACATATGTACTTCATCTAGATAGGAATTGGCGACAAAGTCACCTATGTTTGAGTATATTGACTTAGGAGTCAAATGAGAACATTTGATCATAGGTCATACTCATCTTTTAAGCTCAAAATGGGGTTGCCATTTTTCGATTTAGCATTTGATGTGATCACATCTTATGAAGCTGCTTGTACTCTTGACTTTGAGCAAAGCTCCTTCAAGATGTGAAGAACATACCTTGGGCTTGTTGTTGCTTGTACTCATGTAGGTGAACTTGATGTAGATGCTCATAGAATGTGAAGTTGGAACACCTTTTCCTATTGTGTAGTTCATCTTCCTACATGGGTTAGGCAAGCAAGGAAATACTCAAGAATATCCAAGATGACAAGAGTGAAATACTAGATGTATTAGGTGTCAAAAAGGATATGTGAAATTTTGTTCCTTGAGCTCAACATCCCAAAGGGCTAGATACTTGGTCAATGACAAGATTACTCATGATTTGAGTGTGTGGTAATCTTGTGGAATGTAGATCATCCAAGTACCTGCAAGGAGTTAGATGCAATACAAGGAGGCAAATGTGTCCAAGACATATGATCATCATCATAAGAGAAATATCGAGGATTAGTCAAGTAGGCTCATGCCTTGCATGCATCAATGGAGTTTTCACTCCAAGTTTGAAGCATCAATGATGTTCAACTCACTCCTCAAGCGACAAAACACTTTCTCATCAAGTGGTTTTGTAAAGATATCAGCAAGTTGTTTGTCGGTACGAACATGCTTAAGATTGATGTCACCCTTAGCAATGTGATCACGAATAAAATGGTGACGAACTTCAATATGTTTAAATGCGAGAGTGTTGCAGGATTGTGTCCAATCTTAATCGCACTCTCATTGTCACAAAGCAAGGAACATGTCTCGCATGTATCCCATAATCTTTAAGCGTTTGTGTCATCCATAGCAACCAGAGCACAACATGAACCAGCAGCTATATATTACCTTGTGATAGATAATGATACAATTTTGTTTCTTGGAGGACCAAGATACAAGGGATCGACCAAGGAATTGACACGTGCCGAAGTTGACTTTCTATCAACCTGTCTCGGCATAGTCCGAGTCGGAATAGCCAACAAGATCGAAAGAGGCCCTCTTAGGATACCAAATGCCAAAGTTAGGTGTGTGTATCAAATATCTCACAATTCTTTTAACAGCTTTAAGATGACATTCTTTAGGGGCTGCTTGATATCGAGCACACATGCATACACTCAACATTATGTCGGGACGAAAGCACAGAGATATAGTAGAGAACCAATCATGGATCGGTAAACCTTTTGATCAACAGGTTCTCCATCTTTAGTCAAGTCATTATGTCCACTAGTAGGCATGGGGTTCTCATACCTTTGCTTTCTTGCATGTTGAACTTCTTGAAGAGATCCTTGGTGTACTTTGTTTGTGAGACAAAGGTACCCTCCTTAGATTGCTTGATTTGCAACCCAAGGAAGAATTTGAGTTCACTCATCATGGACATCTCATACTTCTCCGACATAAGCTTTCCAAACTTCTACGCTAAAATGAGGGTTAGTTGAACCAAAGATAATATCATCAACATATATTTGGCACACAAATAGTTCACCATCAACCCTTTTAAGTGAATAGCGTTGAGTCTATTTTACCAATCTCAAATCCTTTTTCAAGAAGAAAGCTAGTCAAGCATTTGTACCAAGCTCTAGGAGCTTGTTTAAGACCATAAAGAGCTTTGTGCAACTTGTAAACATGATTAGGCTTTTAGGATTCACAAATCCGGAGGTTGTTTCACAAATACTTCCTCCTCAATTTCACCATTTAGGAAAGCACTTTTAATGTCCATTTGATAGAGAGTAATATCATGGTGGTTGGCATAAGCAAGAAGAATGCGAATGGACTCAAGTCTAGCAGCAGGGGCATAGGTCTCACCATAGTCCATACCTTCGACTTGTGTGTAACCTTGAGCTCTGAGGCGAGCCTTGTTGCGGATGACTTGTCCATCTTCATCTTGCTTGTTCGAAACACCCATTTGGTTCCAATGACGTTTTGATCATCATTGGGCTTCTCTACCAAAGTCCATCATTGTTCCTCTCGAAGTTGTGTAGCTCTTCATGCATAGCGTTCACCCAATCCGGGTCTTCAAGTGCTTCTTCTACCTTCATAGGTTCAAGACTAGAGATAAATGAGTAATGCTCACAAAAGTTAGCTAAGCGAGTTTTAGGCGAGTAATTCTCCAGGTCGATGTCATTCATCATTTGTTCCACGGGATGATTCTTCTTGACTCTTGCTCGAACTCGAGATAGCTTTTGTTGTGGTCGTGGCTGAGCTTCCTCATCATCCTCATCTTCCTCTTCTTCTTCATTGTTGTTGGTGTTGTCTTGAGGTGGTGGAGAAGGAGGTTGTGGTGGATCTTCTTGTCGCACTTCCTCATCTTGGTGAGTTCCACTTGTGGAAGCCTCCATGTTGCCTTGAGGTTCATCTTGCCGTGAGGTAGGGGCTCCACATATGTAGATGAGGTACTCTCCTTCACTTCCATGGGACGGATCTTTCCAATAGATAAATCTTGAATGGCTTCGATGGGTCCTTGTCTCCTACATCAATAGGCATTTGCTCTACTTGCGAGCCATTAGATTCATCAAACTTCCGTCTACCGTCTCTTCAACCTTTGGGTGAAATTATTGTGAACACGGTAGGTGTGGGAGTTTGATCCATAACGAGAAAAAGCCTTCATGAGTTTTAGGAGCAAATTTAGACCGACGATGCTTATCAAGGATATAGCATTTTGAACCAAAGACACGAAAGTATCCCACTTGGGGTTTGTTACGGTGAGGAGCTCGTATGAAGTCTTGCCGAGGAGCTTATGAAGATAAAGCTTTGTTGATAGCATGACAAGCTGTCTCGACGGCTTCACCCCAAAAGTGCTTGATGTCTTGTATTCATCAAGCATCGTTCTCGCCATCTCTATGAGCGTTCGGTTCTTCCTCTCAACAACTCCATTTTGTTGAGGAGTGTCGTGTGAGAACTCATGTAGAATCCCTTCCTCATCGAGAAAAGAGTCACATGGGCGTTCTTGAACTCCGTTCCATTGTCCTCCGAACTTTCTTGATCTTCACCTCAAATTGATTTTGGGCCTTTCGGCAAAGGTTTTGAAGATTCTCTGAACCTGCGATTTGTCATCAAGGAAAAATACCCGTAAATCTGGAATAATCATCAACTATAACTAGACCAAAGGAGTTACCACCAAGGCTTTTGTAAGCATTGGGACGAAAGATCCATATGAAGAAGCTCAAGCGGTCTCCTTGTGGTCATGATGTTCTTCAGGATGACTTCCACCTACTTGTTTTCCTGCTGACAAGCACTACAAAGTCTATCTTTGTCAAAGAGAACATCTTTAACACCAAGAATATGATCACCTTTGATTAGCTTATCTAGATTACGCATACCAACATGTCCAAGCCTTCTATGCCACAACCAACCTTTAGCGATTTAGCAATGAAGCAAGTTCTAGGTTGAGCTTTCTTAGTGAAATCAACAATATATAGATCACCTCTACGGATACGGTAAAAACCATGTTATGATTGTCACGACGAAAAACTTGGCAATCTACTTGATGAATAGCACATTGAATCCAAAGTCAGCTAATCTAGACACGGAAAGTAAATTGTATCCAAGTGATTCAACAAGCATGACATTTTGAATAGAGCTATCATGAGATATGGCCACCTTACCAAGGCCAAGTACCTTACCCTTGGAGTTGTCTCCAAAAGTCACATACTTGCGTGGACCATCGTTCTTTGCAAGCTCTCCAAACATGTCTTCATCTCCGGTCATGTGATCGGTGCATCCACTATCAAGAATCCACTCTTTCCACGGATATGTAGTCTCTCAAATTTGCCATAAGATTGAGACTCTTCATGATCTTGTCTAGCTCGGTGTCCGAATCGAATAATCGTCATCATGCTCATGCTCATCATCATATTGACCCATAGATAATTCATCATCAATACCTAGGTCAATTTGACAACGACTTGCATTAGTTTTGTCAATGTGACAATAATCATCGGAATGCAATACAAGAGCATTTCTAATTAGAACATTGATAAGTCCGGGATCACCCTTCTTTTTCATAAGATCACGAAGCTCAAAGAAGCATTTATCAAAGTTGGGATCATTAGAGCGCATCATATCAAATTCAATAGTCTTGTATAGAATTTCATCAAGACCTCTCAAAAGAGTAGTCCGGATAAAGTTCTTCCAAGAACTTCCACAAAGCATAAGCGCACTCAAAGTTTGTGACAAGCTCAAGTAAGTTATCGGGCAAACCTCTAATGATAAGATTTACAGTTCTAAGGTTCTGAAGCAAATCAAGCTCTTCATCCATAGTAGGGTGCAAGGGGTCAAATGGAGGCACATATGGGGTTTCAACATATTTGCATAAGTTATACATCTTAAAGATAATAAGCATTTCAATCCTCCACGAGTTATAGGACACTCCATCAAGAATAGGCACTCTATGGCTAACACTCCCAAGCGTGAACACGTCCATCTTCCTCCAATGGTGTGCAAACCAAAGCAATGGAGACCAAAGCTCGATACCAATTGTAGGATCGTTGAAGGTGAGAGTGTCTAGAGGGGGTGATTAGACTACTCGACAAGATAAAAATTATGCCTTTTGACAAAGACAAGTTTTGGCAGATTTTGCATATCACACAAGTCAAGCACTTACTACACATGCAATTCTAGAGTATGGGCAGCGGAAAGTAAATTGCACATGAAGTAAAGAGAAGTGGAGAAGATCAAGCGCAGTTTGAGACACGGAGATTTTTCTCGTGGTTCCGATAGGTGGTGCTATCGTCAATCCACGTTGATGGAGACTTCAACCCACGGAGGTAGCAGCTGCGAGAGTCCACGGAGGCTCCACCCACGAAGGGTCCACGAAGAAGCAACCTTGTCTATGCCATCATGGCATCGTCCACGGAGGACTAGCCTTACTCGGGTAGATCTTCACGAAGTAGGCGATCTCCTTGCCCTTACAAACTTCTTGGTTCAACTCCACATCTTGTGGAGGCTCCCAAGCGACACCTAACCAATCTAGGAGGCACCACCCTCCAAAAGGTAATAGATGGTGTTGGTGATGATGAACTCCTTGCTCTTGTGCTTCAAATGATAATCTCCCCAACACTCAACTCTCCTCACTGATTTGGCTGTGGTGGAAGAAAGGATTGAGTGGAAAGCAACTTGGGAAGGCTAGAAATCAAGTTTCATATGGTGGGAGTGGAGCAACTTGATCTCAACACAAGGGTAGGTAGTTTTCTTCTCGGGAATGTAAGGTAGGAGTGGTAGTTCTTTCGATGGCTCTCTCCACGAATGAAGAGGAGGTGGAGGGTATTTATAGCCTCCACACAAAATCAACCGTTACACATATTTGACCAATCTCGGTCGGGACCAAAGTTGACAACTCGGTGAGACCGAAAGTTCAAATCTTGTGAGCGTTGGGATTTTCGATGGGACGAAAATACAATCTCGGTGAGTCCGATTCTTCCAAAGACTAGGGTTTGCCAATCTCGGTGGGACCGACTTTATCATCTCGGTGACACCGATATGATGTGAAGATTCTGAAGCTTGGCAACACTAGTTTGGTGAGACCGAGTTTGGAATCGGAAAATCCGAAATTTCTAGGGTTTGGGTATATGGCTGAGGTGGTTCATCTCGGTGTGGTGAGTTTATGGAATCGGTGGGACCGAGATTACTTATGAGTGTGTATATGAAGTGAGGGTCTTGATAGTTTGGGAGATAGATCACTAAGCACTTTGAGCAACTAGATCATTATCATAACCTCATCCCTTTTAATAGTATTGGCTTTCCTATAGACTCAATGTGATCTTGGATCACTAAACCAAAAATGGAGTCTTGAGCTTTTGCCAATGCTTGCCTTAGCATTCTAGGGGTCCACTTCTCCGATCCTTTTGCCATGCCAAAGTGATTGACCTTCCTGAAACATACTTGATAAAAGCATTAGTCCAACCACAAAGTATGTTGTCATTAATTACCAAAACCACCCAGGGAGCAAATGTGCTTTCACCCTTTCTTCGGAAGAAGCGGGACAGGACCCTCTCGGGGGACCTTCCCCTTCTCTTCGGCAGAAAACCGACGGATCGGTGCCATTGGCCAGGGAGGAGCGAGGACGAAGAGGAAGGCGGAGAGTAGCGGGAAGAGATGGAGTGGAAGGGCTCGTGCCGTTCCGTACATATAGCCGAGGGAGGCCAACCATCGGCCTCCACGATCATAGGTAATCATGACCCGTTTTGCATGCAGGGACTTGTTAATTCGTGCAGTTGCCGAGGCGTCGTGGGGGAGCCAGGATGCCCACGTCCAATCAACCGCCACGCGGCACCCAAAACGCCGCAGAAGCTATTAGAACTGTGGTGGCCGCGCCTTATCGGCTTCTCTTTCCTAAGCCAAGTCGGTATCACGCCCAATATCGACCCTATCCAAAGGAACTCGAAGGTCCCACCAAGGATAGAACCGCATATTGAAACGCTTTTACCAAGGTGGATATCATTACATCAACATTACATAATAGATGGGGATACATCCAAAAGGCATACAATGCCACACGAATACAACATCATCTTACATAAGAGCACCATCCGACTATGGATGAAACACAAACAGAAACTCAAATGACATCCACCCTGCTACCCTAGGCTGCCGACCTGGAACCTATCCCCTGATCGAAGAAGAAGCAGAAGAAGAACTCCAAAACAAGCAAACATCACTCTCGCGTCATGATCATCGCATAACTGTACACCAAGAATGTTATTGTAGTAATCTGGAGCCACGAGGACTCGGCAATCCCATTACCATGGGTATCAAGACTAGCAAAGCTTAATGGGAAAGGAAGGGGTAAAGTGGTGAGGTTGCAGCAGCGACTAAGCATATATGGTGGCTAACATACGCAAAGAAGAGCGAGAAGAGAACAAAGTGGAGCGATCGTCGACTAGTAATGATCAAGAGGTGATCCGAACTCCTACTTACGTCAAACATAACCCAAAAACCGTGTTCCTTCCGGACTCCGCGAGAAGAGACCATCACGGCTACACACATGCGGTTGATGCATTTTAATTCGGATCTGGTGTCAAGTTATCTACAACCGGACATTAACAAATTCCCATCGCCACATAACCGCAGCATGGCTCTCGAAAGTTTATACCTGCGGGTGTCCCAACTTAGCCCATGATAAGCTCTCGCGATCAATGAAGGATATTCCTTCTCCGGGAAGACCCGTCGATCTCGGAATCGGTTTACAAGACATCTCGACAATGGTAAAACAAGACCAGCAAGACCGCCCGATCGCCGACATCCCGATAGGAGCTGCACATATCTCGTTCTCGGGGCAACACCGGATGAGCACTCCGTACAACTAAAACCAGGACCTCAAGTTTCACGAGGGTGCTTGACTGCAAAGGACTCTAGTTCAGACCAACACTTAGACAAGCATTGGCCCCGGGGGGCTATAATAAAGATGACCCTTGGGTTAATTACTCCCAAGGGAAAGGTAGGTGGTGGTGAGGCAAATGGTAAAACCAAGGTTGGGCCTTCTTTGGAGGAGTTTATTCAAAGCGAACTGTCAAGGGGTCCCATAAATCACCCGACCCCAGCGTAAGGAGCATAAAATCCGGGAACATAACACGGTATGGCGGAAACTAGGGCGGCAAGAGTGGAACAAAACACCGGGCATAAGGCCGAGCCTTCCACCCTTTACCAAATATATAGATGCATTAATTAAATAAGAGATATTGTGATATCCCAACATAACCCATCACCATGGAGCAATCTTCAACTTCACGCAACTAACAACGCTATAAGAGGGCTGAGCAAAAGCGGTAACATTGCCAAACAACGGTTTGCTAGGAAGGGTGTCAAAGGTTAGAGGTTCATGGCAATTTGGGAGGCTTGAAGAGCAAATGATAGGTAGCAGACATAGCGATAGAACGAAGCAACTAGCATAGCAATGATAGAAGTGAGATCGAGTAGCGGTCATCTTGCCTGAAATCCCGCTAGGAAGAAGAACGAGTCCATGAAGAAGACAAGCGGACGTAGTCGAGCGAATCCTCACAACTCGGAGCAGAACCGAAAACTAACGAGAGAAGCAAACCGGAAAGGAGCAAACAACATGGTAAACAACCATCACATAAACATGGCATGATGCACAAACAAGTATGATGCATGTCCGGTTTAATGAGGCATGGCATGGCAAAGTGCAACAAACAATACTACAAGTTAAGTGGAGCTCAATATGCAACGAGTTGCATATTGACAAAACACCACATTCAATTATTTAGTTCTCTCTCGTTTAAGCTACCCAACAATATTAAATGTTGTTAAACATGGCAAGAGGTGAAGCATAATATAAACTACCTATCCAGGCAAGTTTAAATGAGGCCAGAAACAACAAACAATAATTCTGGTAAATCCTCATGTCATTTAGCAATTTAATGCAAACACAATTTTAAACATTTTAATTGTTGTTATCATGATGCGGATAACATATGCAAGTTTCATGCCATTTTATGAAAATGTTGACATGAGCATGATATGAAACATTTGGTCACCATGGCGGAACGAAAGGGGTGTCACGGCAACGACAATGGAAATGGTGCCACGGCAACATTTCGATGATCCGACAACTCATCGAGATGTCGGTGCAAAAGAAAGTGCGCGTGAGCGTGTCATGCAAGGATGGTGGGGTGCTCCCGAATTCCGGGTTCCCACGGGATGGTGGCATGGCAAAAGAGGGGCATCGCAAGGACAAATCGATCACGATGCAAAACTCGAGCATCTCATACAACCAAGCATGCATTCGGCGGTTGTCGGTGTCAAAACCGGCGGATCTCGGGTAGGGGGTCCCGAACTGTGCGTCTAGGCGGATGGTAACAAGAGATGAGGGACACAATGTTTTTACCTGAGTTGGGCCCTCTCGATGGAGGTAAAACCCTCGTCATGCTTGATTAATATTGATGATATGGGTAGTACAAGAGTAGATCTACCACGAGATCAAGGAGGCTAAACCCTATAAGCTAGCCTATGGTATGATTGTTGAGATGTATGTTAGTCCCTCTCGGACTAAGGCCCTCCGGTTTATATAGACACCTGAGAGGCTAGGGTTACAGTCGGTTACAATGGTAGGAGATCTACATATCCGTATTGCCAAGCTTGCCTTCCACACCAAGGAAAGTACCTTGGGACACGAGCGAGTCTTCAATCTTCTATCTTCGTGATCCGGGAGTCCGCGGATATTGATAGTCCGGCTGTCCGGACACCCCTAGTCGAGGACTCCTCGGTGGTCGTCTTAGCTGTTATACCTTGAGCGTGCATTTTGAGCGGTTCGGTTTGATGCGATCTAGAGGAAGTAGTCGTTCACGGTGCGTCATAGGAAGTAGTTGTTCATGTGGCGGCGGTAGTGGAAATAATGGTACACTGGCGACGGTAGTTGTCTGCACGCGGTTCGTGGCGTTCGAGTCATGGGTAGAAGAACTTGGCGGACCATGTAGTCGAACTTGGCGCATCGAAGGGTACTGGCGAAATCCACCTCGGATGTAGTCATTACCGTGTAGTCGGACTTGACAAAAATGCACACCGGCTGCGATCGTGGTACTTGGTGAATCCAGAGATGGCCTTGGCGTTTACGGTTCGGTGGTTAATGAAGCGGTCTGGAGCCCGGTGGAAAGCGGGCGATGGCGCAAACGCAACTAGTAGCCTCAAAGCGCGCTGGCGATGGCGTCCGCGTGGGATGCGGGTGGCGGAGGCCATGAAAGCGCTCAGCGCGAGCCTTGAGGGCAGCAGAGAGCTTCGCTCAGGAGCTCCTCGGGTGCATCTGGTCGGAGGTTGAAGCGAGGGCGTGGCTGCCGGAGGCGAACGATGGAGGCGCGAGGAGGCAAGAAGAGGCGGCGGCTGGACTTCGCCGGCGTCGAGGAGGAGGTCGAGACGCAGGGTCCGCTCCTCTCTCTCTGGTTGGATCGTCTGGCGTGTGTGAGTGGCGGCGGAGGGAATGAGGGAGATGAGGATCCCGGCGGAGGGTGGCTGGGGCGAGGTGGGAGGAGGGATCAAGGAGAAAGGAGGAGGCGGGGTCGAGCGAGGCCTCCTAGCGCTGGCTGTGCGTGGCGGCAGCACACAGGGGGATATGGGGATCGATGGGAGTGAGGTGGAGGTTGGGCTAGGGTTTACAGGGCGCTGACTGGGCTGCGGGCTGACCGGCTTAGCCGGCCCCAGGTGGGTTGGTGGGCAGTCTGGCCCTCTTGGCATCACGATTGATGGGCTTCTTCTCTCCCTACTTCAAATCTCTTCCAAAAACAGAAAAGCAAAGAAAGAACAGGAGAGAGAAGAAATGAGTGGACAAGAATTTGGGCATGGGGATAATTTTCCAGGGCTCGCAAAAATGCGCTTGTTCCAAGAAAAATGGTGTGGACGAGATTGCAAGAATTAAATTCAAAGTCATTTGAATTTAATTCAAATGGTTTGAACAAGGACTAGGATTTAGAAGTGCCCAAAAATGTTGAGGATTTTTGGTGGAGCTCCGGAATATGATGAAAGAATATATGGCAAGGTGGAGACCAAGAATTAAGATAACAAAGGCATTGGGATATTTTGCAAGTGGGTTATGGTTAATTCCAAATAAATGGAATAATTTTATTATAGCTCCCTAATAATAGTAGGAGACTTTGAATATGTTTTAAAGAGAAATCACCATGTGCATTTCCCTCAATTTAAATGGATCATAGATCCATGCAATTTATTTGAGTTGCAAAATTTAGTGGCATGATGACATGACGCAATGCAAATGATGCAATGATGAATGCAACAAGCAAAAACAAATCACACAACGAATCTCGAAAACCCTGGAAGGCATCTGAAGCTCGGTCTTGGGGCGTCACACAGCGCCGCCTTTGGGCCGGGAGACTCTTGTCGGCGTTACAGGAGCAGGGTACCAGACTTGCTGCTGCAAGCGTGGCTCAAGGAGGGCCAAGACGGCCCATCTTCATCAGCGTGTGCTCAAGGCGCTCGCGAGGGCCAAGCCTCATGGCCCGGGCAACGAGGCTTCCTCGAGCACGGCCTCGTCGAGCTGGCTCGCGAGGAGGCGGAGAGATCAAGGCGGGGTACCTCGCGAGGTGCTCATGACGCAAGCCATGACGACCAAGGCCAGGAGGGCGCCGGCCTGCGCAGAGTCCTTGTGAGGGAGTCCTAGACTAGGGGGTGTCCGGACAGCCGGACTATCAATATCCGCCGGACTCCCAGACTACGAAGATAGAAGATTGAAGACTCCGGCTCGTGTCCGGAAGGTACTTTCCTTGGCGTGGAAGGCAAGCAGCAATGGGATATGTAGATCTCCTACCATTGTAACCGACTCTGTGTAACCCTAGCCTCTCCGGTGTCTATATAAACCGGAGGGCCTTAGTCCGTGGGGCGAACATACATCTCAACAATCATACCATAGGCTAGCTTCTAGGGTTTAGCCTCCTTGATCTCGTGGTAGATCTACTCTTGTACTACCCATATCATCAATATTAATCAAGCGGGGCGTGGGTTTTACCTCCATCGAGAGGGCCGAACACAGGTAAAAACATTGTGTCCCTCGTCTCTTGTTACCATCCGCCTAGACGCCTGAGTTCGGGACCCCCTACCCGAGATCTGCGGTTTGACACGATATTGGTGCTTTCATTGAGAGTTCCTATGTGTCGTCACCAATAGGCTCGATGGCATCTTCAACCATCAACGCTGTCGAGGTGAGACTTTTCTCCCGGACAGATCTTCGTGATTCGGCGGCTTTGCCTTGCGGGCAATTCTCTTGGCCATCTGGAGCGAGATCGAAGCTCGCCCGAGCCGTCGAGTCGGTCGGAAGCTTAAACTTCACGGCGGATGACCGCGGAGACTGATCTTGACGGACTCGAGCCACAACCAAGTCGCGCGCACTATGGCGATGGGCATGATTTAGCTCTGCCGGGATAGTGCTTTGGTGGCCCTTTCGGATCCGCTCGGCCACTAGCGGGCCGATTGCCCATATCGAGGGCGGTGGATAAGCGCCGCCTGGGCTTCAACATCCGGCGATGGGCGAATACCAATCTTGTCCCTGCGAAACCCGTGATCGGCGCGGACTCCGAGCCTCCGTGCCCTACCAAATCCGGATTAGGCGCGGTTATGGAATTCACCGCCCGCGGACATCTTCTAGCACTTTCGCCTTTTGGCGATATCCTGAATTCCTGAAGCATCTCTAGCTATCGGAGAATCTGGCGGACTATGGCGGGGCGGTTGGAGATTCGGACAATGGAGAAATTGAGCCCACCCACCACCCACTTTGTAGCCACTGCCGAGGATCTAACCGACATGCTAGACTACGACTCGGCGACATCGGCGCTATGGGCGGCGATGCGGAGGCGAACAAACCAGCGCCTCTGAGCCTTTGGAATGCCACCTCGACATATAGCGTATGCATGGTGGATACCCCAAAAGAAGGGATGGCGAAAAAAATCAGCGGAGGCAGATTCTCTAAAGAAGCAGCCCAAGCGCCCGGCGTCGTGGCGCCGCTCAAAATCCGCCACAGCAAGAATATAGATTCCGGCACGAGAAACAACAATACCCCAGATAGTGCGAAGACAACCCCTCGGCCAAGACTCGGCAGGGAGGATGCGAAGCAAGCCCTCACGAAAGGGCGGCGGGCGACAAGGTTGAGGATCATAACTATATACCTCCCTCGAAGGCGAAGCAAGCCTCAATGGCGACAAACTCGTCGCGCCCGAGACCCCGTCGAACAAGAGCTTTTAAGCGGGCTCATTGCCACAACAAGAAGCTGAAGAAGGAAGCGGAAGCTCAAAACAGCGGAAGACACGCTCCGAATAAGATGGAGCAAAGTACTCAAAACCCATGAGATAAATCGGCAATGGCCACCAATCGAAGAGCTACCCGAGCGTAAGCTGCTTCGAGTCGACGAGGAGGCCATAGAGCCCCCACCGCAATGGCCCAGCCAGTCCATCTGGGACCCAAAAAGAAAGCCCCAAGAAGCAAAGCAACCGTCAAGTGTCCGATGATAGCGGCACATACAAATCTGGCGCCGCACACCCACTATGTTTCACCGATGAAGTCTTTGGAACATGAATTCCCGGCAGGGTTTAAACCCATAAACATAGAGGCCTACGATGGAACAACGACCACAGATGCGGATAGAAGATTATATCTGCATATACATATGGCGGAGGAGGCGATCTCCACGCCATAAAATATCTACCCTCAAGCTCAAAGGGCCAGCCGTCATTGGCTCAAAAGCCTCCCAGAAAACATTGTTGGAAGTTGGGAAGAGCTCGAGGAAGCGTTTAGAGCAAATTTCCAAGGGACCTATGTCCGTCCTCCGGAGTAGATGATTTAAGTCATATAACTCAACAACCCGGAGAGTCGGTAGCGGAAATGCGGAACAGGTTTCTTACCAAAAGAACCAAATAGTCATTGTCAGGACGGCGAGGCCTTAGCAGCTTTCAAGCACAATGTTAGAGACGAATGGCTTGCGGAACACCTCGGTCGAAGAAACCGAGGACAATGACCGCATTAACAAGCCTCATGACCGGCCACGTGCGGGAGAGGATAGGCTGGCTAGCAAGCGACACTAGCGACCCAAGCACATCGAGATAAGAGATGGAAGCGGAAAATCACGGGTAGCGAGAAAGGAGTAGCGCCGGAGTAAAGAAAACCCAAAAAGCACGGCGATTAACGCGGATTCAAAAGCTTCGCGGCCAAATCATAAAACTCAGCCCCTCAAGGATGGCAATGACGGTGTCTAACCTACATAAAATTACGGGTCGGATATGTCAAATCCATAGTACCCCGGAAGGCCATAAATCACACCCACGAGGATTGTTGGGTTTTCAAACAGATCCGACGATTAAGCGCCCGAACACAAGGGGCTCGGCGCATCAGCGAAGAAGATAAACCCCGCCGGCGGGGCACCGAAAACAAAAGACTTTCCCACAAGGGGTCAAAGCGATAAACTCACTTCATGTGAGGACACGGAAAAACAGTCGGCACTTTCTAAAAGAGCCATGCGGTCCAACCAGCGAACCGTAGAGATTGGATATCAAAACCAATCACTTTCGACCACTGGACTACTCGAAGCGTTGAAAGCAGGGGCGGACTCCCTCGTATTGAATCCGATAATAGGCGGACTACAATTCACAAGCGTCCTAATGGGCGGAGGCGGTGACTTAAACCTGCTATATTCAAACACAATCCGTCGGATGGGGATAGACCCTACCAAATTCGACACAGCCGCACTTCCTTCAAAGGAGGCGCGCGAGCCCTTATGCCAACTGCATAGGCTCGATATTACTAGAAGTCGTGTTGGATCGCGAACAATTTTTGACATAAAAATTAATTTTCCATATCGTCCTATTTAAAAGTGAATATCAAGCCTTGTTGGGACGAAGGCTTTTGTCGCTTCAACGCCATACCGCATTACGCGTCTCTTACACTCAATATGCCGGTCCACATGGCGCCATTTCAATCTGAGGTCACTTAAAGACCCCGGACTCGGATAAACGAGTCCGGACCCAGCGAGCTAGGGGCTCCTAGCCGCATACCCTTTCCAAGGGCTGCGTGCTGGCGATCCAGCGGTTTCATATAAACCTCACTTTAATTATTTATATTTATTCTTTTGTATATTTTTTGCACGAGTTGTTTCTAAAACTAAGCGTTCCTCTTTTCTCTGAGATGAACAACGTGCTTACCCGTCGAGGATAATGGCGCAGCGGAACCTGGCGCGAGCGTGCGAGTAGGGACCCGTTGCAAGGATTCTTTTGATTAAGACCTGCGTAGACCTTTTTATCACTATCTCTTGTTGTTACTCTCCTTGGCTTCTTCCTATAGCCAAAGCGAACTGGCCTTGGCATCGGCGCGTCGAAAGACCATGCCCATACACGGACACTAGGGTCTTAGGGCATAATTCGCCCATTATTATAAAGTCCGAACACCTTGGGAGTGTTGGCGTCTCGAGTTAGGCATTATATGCATCAGCTCGAATCATGTCTTTGGTCAAATGTTGGGTTTGCCCGGCTCACGTGTTTTGCTGCCTTCGTTCCGTATCATCGGCTAAGCGGCACCGGGAGAACTCTGCGATTGTGCCCGATTAATTTGGCGAGCACCTCGATGAAAGCAGCCGATTGTCATGATCTGGCGAAATCTGTCGATCACTTCGATCGACTATCGGAATGTTTAGAATTCCCGCTTTGGCGAAGGACCGTTTCGGTCGGACACATACACCCCCCGAGTCCGAGATGTGCGGTGCCATCGGGGCTATATAGTAGCCCCACCCTCGAGCTCCATTGGCTAAGTGAAAGAGATAAAGCATTATAGTCCGGATTGCCTCGTTAAGCTCGCTACCACCTCCTTATAACAGGACCGAGGCGTCCGGATTAAGTGTGAAAATCGCTATTTTGCGAACACCCGGCACCTTGTGCGAGGGGCTGAAGCGAAGACTACATCTTCGGGTTATACACAAGTGTATGCATAAGCGGCCGCACGGAGAAGTTTTACTACTTGGAAGCACAAGTATAAAAAGCATTCATACTATAATCATTGATCTACAAGTTAATGCGTTCAATTGAGCGTTACATTTTTTTATGCGACTCTATTATCTGGCGCCACGCATAACTTCCCGAAATAATGCTCGGCGAAGCGGTTTCCATCGAACCCTAAGCGGCAACAGCGGTGGCGTCCATCTCCGGACAACTGCGCCTTCACGGGCGAGCCATCCGCGCCCTCGATGCAGCCGACCGTTTCATCTCCTTGATGTGCGGCACGCCCCAAGGAATTGCTGCGATGGGCGAAGTAGCTAGTCGCCTTGGACCTCTCGGCTGAACATGGGCCCGCGATGTCGATCATGGCCAATCCGGACGATCTATTTAGTTCGGCCCATTCGGCCAACCTGTCCGTCGGCGGAAGAAGCGATCCGGACCGTGGAATTGAGACCAATATAACTCTTCCGTCTCGTGATCCCCGGCTCCGGAAGTGCTTAGCGGCATCGGCCGCTTTCGCAGCCAAGTCCATATCGGATCCTCCGAACTCCTGTCGCTCAAATTGGCGTGTTTGGCATCCATGAACGGCGCGCGCGAAAAAGGCTTGCGGCCGTGATTTCTCGGCTTAGCGCAGCTCCTCCTTCATAGCCCGCATTGCAGAGCGGGCATCCTTAACCGGCGGTGGCCTTCTTCAGGTCTTTCCGCTCTGATAAGCGCTCCTTTTCAAGAGCCTCGTTGCGGTCGGTAGCATCCTTTAATTTCTTGGCCAATTCGGCCACCTCCGCCCTGCTTAGGCAGTGCGCAGCCTTTTCGGCCTTCAACTCTTCGGCCACCCTCGCGGCAGCCGCGTCACTCCTTTGGGCTTGCTCTTTAGCTAGAGCAAGTTCGGCCCGAAGGCTCTCCACAGCAGTAGCACTGTCTGTATAAACAACATA
The DNA here is from genome assembly GCA_021437245.1 of Aegilops speltoides. Lineage (NCBI taxonomy): Eukaryota > Viridiplantae > Streptophyta > Magnoliopsida > Poales > Poaceae > Aegilops > Aegilops speltoides. The sequence goes on from CM038146.1 coordinate 374,634,716, forward strand.
TAACTTATCAGAGGCGGGCTTCGACCCACTCAATCAAGCGGCTGCGGAGAATTTATTTACCTTGCGACTCGTCAAGTCGTTGGTTGACAAGCGCGATGTCAGCATCTGCCACGTCAAGTTGTCGACTCAACTCGGCAAACTCATTAGTCCGGTTGGCCCCCGGACTATCTGCCACCTGTATCAGAATGGCGGTATTCATTACCTGAGATGTTGAGATTTTGATCCTCGGCACGCTGTCGTTTTCGACAACCTACCGAGTCTCAGGGGCTACTATCTATCTGGCGCATTTTCTATATGCACAACTGTTAAAAAACAAAGGGGTGCGTCATTTTCGCATACCTCAAATCCCGCCAAGCTCATGGCGGCATTCATAATCCGCTTTCAGACGAAATCCTTCCAATCACCATACGCATTAACGCACGGTGATCTTCTAAAATGGGCGCCCTCTCAGCAGACTCTTGATTCTCGGCGGACTGGTGGGTGCGAACTCTCTGGCCCCTCGGGTCGGGGCGCCCCTCCGTGGCGACACTTGGGCTGCTTTGCCTCATCTGGCGGCGCTGAGACGGGCGTGTCGCTCTCCATCATCTCCGGAAGAAGGTCTCCCGAGGATGAACTCATCTGAGACGGCTGCAGATCCGAACTGCGATATAAATATTTCGGTTACCTACAGAAGCGTAAATGAAGGTACTTTATTAATTAACTTCCTCTTTTATACTCACGGCTCGTTGGAGAGCTGGTCCTTCGGTGATGATTGCGTGTTCAGATTCTCTCCGGACGCCGGACCCCCCGGTGGGGATTTCTTCCCACGCTTAGGGGCTTTGACCTCCGGATCTTCGGAGGCGGTCCTCTTTTCCCTTTGAAGGGAGGGGTTCTTGGTTCCCTCCTCTTCAGTCGCCCCTTCGGGCAAAATATTAGCTCCTTTATTTCCCCGTCGCCCCCCCTCGTGGCAACCTCCAACATTCGACCAGCCACGGGCTCCGGTCACGGTCTCAGGGAGGGGCGGACACCTTATCGGCCTTGATCGCGCCACCCATTCCTGTAAAGAATAAAGGGTCGAGAGGCGAACTTTTGAAAGGCATACAAATAGGATGTCGAACTCGAGCTATTTACACGAGTGTCAGGCGATCGCGGCTTAGGCTGCGTCCTCGGCCAAATCCGGACCACGCCACTGCGGTCGAAGAACAGCTTGTACATCTCCGTGGGTGACGCACCCATAAAATGTTGGAGAATACGAGGTCCCTCGGTTGTGCTCCCAAAGGCGGAGAGGGCGGCGTTTGCGAGGCGGGAGGTGCGATTAGCATAACACTGCATCACCTTGATCAGATCGATCTCCCTCGTTTGGAGGTCCCGAATCCGCCCTGCGGTGAAAGGCACGTCCTCGGGCGGCCCCAGTTGAGCCCTTGCTTGACCCACGACATCGATTGCCGTGGAGGTCCCGGCGGAAGGAGGGCGGCGGCTTTGCTTGCGCCCCTTGGAGCAGATGATGTAAAACCACTCCTGCTGCCACAATCCCAGTTCCTCTTGGAAGGAACCTTGAGCCCGCGGGCATCGGCCTTCTTGCTTATGGTCGCCCGCCAAGACTCCGCTGGCGCTCCCCAATCATCTTCGGCTCCACTTTGAAGATCTTCAGCCATAGGCCGAAGTGGGGGATGTCACACCCTAGCTAGTTCTTGCATTAGAGTGTTGCATCATGTCTATTTTTTTCAACAGAAAGCTGAAATGGGATTGCCAGAACTCCCAGCCCCCTCTGAAACAAACTAGGGTTTACTAAAAATATTTTCGATGAACCTGAAATGCCCTTCTAAAATGTCCAACATTTTTGTCTTGGTTCAGAACCTTTGCCAAAAGTGGTGCACAGTTTCCTAGGTCATCCCAAGGTCTTTGAATTAAATCATAAGTATTTGAATTTGGGCATTTAAAATTTATAAAATATTTCAAATGTCCAAATGTTCCCAAACTAAAATGTTTCATGTTGGAAATATTCCAACAATGGACCAGGAGTAGTTTGGTGAATTTTAGAACCTTTTGGTATTTTAAATAATTCAACAAAGTTCTGAAAAATAGAAAAAAGAAAACAACGAAAGGAAAAGCTTACAGACGCCACCATCGACCCACTAGCCAGCCCCACTGGCGGCCCAAACCCGGATCAAGGCCAATGGCTGCTTGCCGACCAGGCGGTAGAGCGAGGTGCTCGACAGCGAGCACCGCATGGGTGCCACGCACCTGCTCGCTGCCTCGCCACCTCCCTCGTCTTGCCACGACGAGATCGCTCCCTCGCTCTCTCCGCACCCCGGACACCCCCTCTCCTCTCCGATTCGTCCCCTCGTGCTCCCCAGCCATGGCAGCGCCACCACCGCCGCTCCTCCGTCGTAGCCGCGCTCTCCGTCGACCCCGCCGCGCCACCGTGTCTAGGAGCTCCGCCGCCGTCGACTCCTTCGAGCTAGCCGAGCCCCGAGCGCTCGCGTGCCCCGAAGACGCCGCACCAGCCTCGCCCGAGTCCGCCGCCGCCGGAGATCCCTTTCAACGCCGTCGCCGCCTCAGCTCGTCCCCGACCCCGCCGGTGGCCTCTACGTGAGCTCTGTGAGCTCAGCTATCTTCCCCACCCTCTCTCTCTCGCTCCCATGCACCACAGCGAGCACACGAAGATCGCACGCACGCACCGTCGCGGACCTCGTCGCCGACGTGCTCCCGGCCATCTTCCGGCCACTTCACCGTGTCCATCGCGTTCACCACGACGCGATGGAGCTAACTAGGCACTCCCGCGCCCCACCGCACACCCCAGCACGAGTTCGACTTCACCCGAGCTCCGGTGGCATAAAATCGCCCGGCGCCAACTCCGCCACCCCGAGCCCAACCACCACCACCAATAGACGCGGCTCACCCTCAGCAACCCGTAGATGCCTTCCGCCGCCCATTTGGTCGCCGGAATGGCAAAAACCACTTTCGCCGCTGCGTCGGGCTCGCCGGCGGCTGAACGCCGGTGGGTTTGACCCTGGTTTTGACCACGGGTGGGCCCAGTTTGACCCCTCTGGGTCTATGACATGTGGGCCCAGCCCGGCTAATTAACTTAGTTTAGTTTAAATTTAATTCTAACTAAACCTAACACACTGACAAGCGGGACCCACTGGTCAGTTTGACCTGACCAGCCCGTTGACCACTGACGTCATCATGACACAGTGCTGACGCAATAATTTAATTTACTGGAATTATTCTAACACAGGAAATTCCAGAAATTGTTTCAAACTTCAAAAAATCATAGAAATTAATCTGTAACTCCAAATGAAACAAATTATATATGAAAAATGATCAGAAAAATCCAATCTATCCATCTGTACTGGTTTCATGCATGTTTACAGAAGCTAACCTGCTGTTTTACACAGAACAAGATATAACACTTTAAATGATCATATATGAGTTTGGAAATTGCATCTTTGGTTCAAAATGCTCCAAACCCATCTGATCTTAGTTGCATTAGCCCAATGCACTCATTTTGCCATGTCTCATTGCATGCATCATATTGTTGCATCTTGTTTGGTAATGCTGTGTATCGGTGTTCTCTGCGGCGTGTTACGCTTCGAGGAGTACCGTGATAACCCCGACGAAGAGCAATACCGTGCACCGACCCGTCGAGCAAGCAACCAACCATTTGATCATCTGGATAAAATCCCATGTTCTTGCTCCTGCTCTCGTTCTTGCATTAAGACAACGCGATTCAAACTGCTGTGTGCTACGGTAGTTGAACCCATTTCCTCTGCATGACTGTCATTGCCACAAGAACTAGATCAAACCCACTAGCATGTGTAGGAGTTGATTGAGCCATATGATTGTGTTGTTCCTACCTTGCTATGCCTGCTATGCTTAGAGTCGTGTCAGTCTGGTTCATCGGGTGATGGCTAGAGTGAAATGATCGAGTCGGTATGAGAGTAAGGTGTTGAACACGATTTGGTAAAGGTATCGATGAGAGGCCATGTAGGAGTACATGGTGGGTTGTTTCATTGAGGCCGTCCTTAACCGAGATCTGTATGTGTGATTTAAGAATCAGCTACTACCATACATTGGGCCTGAAATATGACCCCTTCGACTTCTTATTCACGCTAGTCCTCTGTCCGGGAGTTGCAAGTAGTTTACGGTGTTTGTAGCCTCTTTGGAGGCCGTGGACAGCGTGACCGTAAGGGGTGGGCTGTGATGCGGTAGGTACGTGCACGGTGTACCGGATGCCGTTTGGTATCTCGGGAACCCTGTTCACATCGTTTGGGGCTGTGGCGAAACTTGGCCGGAACTCCTCATAGATGGAACCCAAATAGGCGATAAACTGGACTAGAGACTTGAGTGTCTAGGTAGGTCGTGGTCTACACCCACGTCGGCTTTAAGCTGAAGTCTGCCGAGCACATGTCGTGTCTGACGCTAAGTGGTGGAAACATGTATGAAGAAGTACACCCTGCAGGTTAACATCATCTATTGAATAGCAGCGTCATGATAAAGGACTACTTGGTTGCCTATACAGTTCATAGACAAGTAAATGGATACTACTAAAAGCCTCAAGATAGCGTGAGTGCCGAGGATGGCTCTTCCGTAGGAAGGCGGAGGTGGATCCTCGGTGGTGTATTGAAGTGATGAGTAGTGGACTCGAAAAGTCATAAAACTATTTCAAGTTGGTGTCTCGTAGGATAGCTTAGCCATGAGTCAAAGCTGGCTTGCTGCAATAACCCCACCAACCCTTCTTGATAATATGCATGTATGTAGGATCGATGTAAGTCTTCTTTGAGTACCTTTGTACTCATGTTGCTTTAATTTACATTTTTGAGAAGATGCCACAAACCCTTCCGCGGGTTCTTCGTGAGCGTTGACATCGATGAGTAGACTAAGGCCCAAGTGGTGATCTGAGCAAGTGAAGGACCATGTAGTATAGCTTGGGCTTACCCAAGCCTCTTTTATTTTACTAGTTATGCGTACTCGGACAAAACACTTCATTGTGGCTTGTATGCTTGTATGACTTGTATGTGGGTCGTGTGACCCGTACTTGTGTGTATGATATGTATGGCTCTCTGAGCCTTTAAATAAAGTACTTGTGTCGTAGAGTCATGTTGTGATGCCTTGTTGTATTTGCACATATCGAGCATACTTGTGTGTATGATTGAAATGCTTGGTATGTGTGGGATCGACTACCTAGTTGTTTATCTTTAGTAGCCTCTCTTACGGAAATGTCTCCTAGTGTCTCCTTCGAGCCATGGTAGCTTGCTCTTGCTCCGGAACACTTAGGCTGGCCGGCATGTGTCCTTCTTCGTTCTGTGTCCGTCCCTTGAGAAATGTCACGCATTAGGTACCGGAGTCTGTTAGCCCGCTTCTGCCGGTTTGCGAGTCTGCTAGCCTAGTGCTACAGCCGGAACTTACTTGCTGTTGACCGACACGTTCGATCTTTGGGTCATGGATGCTGTCCTCGTAAGTCTGTGCCACTTTGGGTTTACGACTAGTCTTGTCACCCGGGCTCCTTATCATATGGATGCTAGCGACACTATCATATCGTGTGCCAAAAGCGCAAACGGTCCCGGGCCAAGGTAAGGTGGCACCCGTTGGGTTACCGTGCGTGAGGCCGCAAAGTGATATGATGTATTACAGGCTAGATCGATGTGACATTGAGTTGGGGTCCTGACAGGGGATGACGCGGAGAAAGGCTTCGCAGACAATGATGAACGCGGAGATTTGGAGGATGGACTCCGGAGCCAAGTCGTGGAAATCCAGCCCGTAGTAGAACAGGAGCCCTCTCACGAAGGGATTCGTCGGGAAGCCTAATCCCCGACGGAGGTGAGATCTGGCAGCGTATTCGCGGGCTCGAGGGGCTGCACGGCCTGCCAGGCGGGTAACCTATGGGAAACCGTGGGCGGTGTACTTGGCAAGCCGCATAACTCGATGTCCTCCTCCGTGGCGGAGGAGGGCATCCACCGCCACAGGAGGTCGGGCCGGACATCGCCGAGGATCTGAAGCGCTCGAATCTAAAGCTCTGGGTGTTGGGACTGGGAGCGAAGGAAAGATTCGATGCGAGATTAAAGAACCGGGGACAGCCTTGGTCCCTTATAAAGGGGAAGAAATACCAAGGGCCGTCTCCGTTACCGTTTGAGATTCTCCTTCGATAGAGGAGGTGAGGCGACGGGAACGGTTGGGTTACCCACGCACGTATTGATGAGAATATCGGAATAAGGGAACACGATCTCTTCCTCGACAAGACGTGCCAAGGAAACCGCTTCGCTAAACGTGCTGAGGTGGAATAGTAAAAAATGAGGGCTTAGCTGCGGTGTGATGTCATGCCGCATAATACGTCAGCAGATTGAGCTAAATGTGTATTTTATTCTCTCTACGTTGGAATGTGGAATTTATTTTGCAGAGTCGAACACTATCCTGGTGTTCATTATCTTCTCCGGATTATTCAAGGGAGGAACCCGCCTTGCAATGCCGAACACTATGCACGCCGGACTTATCGTCATTGAAGACCTGGTTCAGGAGCTACCGAGGAGTCTGGACTAGGGGTGTCCTGACAATGGGACTATCAATATCCGTCGGACTCCCGGACTACGAAGATAGAAGATTGAAGACTCGGCTCGTGTCCCAAGGTACTTTCCTTGGCGTGGAAGGCAAGCTTGGCAATACGGATATGTAGATCTCCTACCATTGTAACCGACTCAGTAACCCTAGCCTCTCCGGTGTCTATATAAACCGAGGGCCTTAGTCCGTGGGGCGAACATACATCTCAACAATCATACCATAGGCTAGCTTCTAGGGTTTAGCCTCCTTGATCTCGTGGTAGATCTACTCTTGTACTACCCATATCATAAGTATTAGTCAAGCAGGGCGTGGGTTTTACCTCCATCGAGAGGGCCCAACACAGGTAAAAACATTGTGTCCCTCGTCTCTTGTTACCATCCGCCTAGACGCACAGTTCGGGACCCCCTACCCGAGATCCGCTGGTTTTGACACCGACACCTTGTTTCCTCTTTGGTGCAAAGGGGGCAAGCGCAGGCAAGAGTATCAAGCAAAGGCAACCATTTCGGTGCAACAAGACCAAGACCAGCAGGACGGCAGGACGGAGGTCATCGTGGAGCTCAAGCCAGCGTCATCGTTAGGGTCTTTGGCAGGTGAGGACCAACTTTAGTCAGGATAAGTGTACTAGATGTTCCCCTTCAAAATGGCCAATTGTTGGCGCCCTTCCTGCTCAATATTTGGGGAGAGGCCCAGGGCCTTCACCTATAAATAGGACTAGCCACCCACAGGGTAGAGGCATCTGGAGACAGAGGGGGGATCGATCCAAGGCATCGGCATCTAGAGAGAGAGAAAGAGAGGCGACTGAACTCCCCTAGCAGTTCATCGCACCAGCCAAGAACAGACCCTCGCGAGGCTGTTCTTCCCTTGTACTATCCTCATCAGCCCCAGAGGCAATCCACCACACCACAAACTGGAGTAGGGTATTACACCATAATGGTGGCCTGAACCAGTATAAATCTCGTGTCCCTTGTGTTGTTCTTCGTGTAGTTTTAGATCCTTGCGAGGCGACGAGACACGGGTAGGCAGGGGGTGTGATCTCCACGCGCACCCCAGAGTTCGAACCTTGAGGGTCTGCCGGAACCCGAAATCCGACACATGGAACAATAAAAAAATTATAGATACGTTAGAGACGTATCAACACCTCCATGGTATAGAGGTGCCAACTACTTCCTAGCTACTTTCTCCTTGGCAAATGCAATAAATACTATGAAGAAAGAGATAGAGAGAAGAAAAAAATACTTTTATAGCCAACCTTATAGCAAACCTTGTTGTATGAGTCACTATAAGTCATGACTATGTATGACATGCCAACATCAGATAGCCTAATGCACCTGGATGGAGGAAGTAGTTTCATGCATGTGAAGTAGGCAAAAAAATGCTCATTTATAGTCACCGAAATCTCAAAGGCGGCGATGCCATGAAGCGAGGCGATTCGTGGTAGGCGCGACCATGATATGGGATGCTGACAGCCCTTGGATCTGAGATCGAATGGTCGCATGCTAAGTTGCTGAAAATTTGCAGAATAACCTCCAGGAGAGGATATTCACCCATGTAACAGCCTGGATTTTGCCCTTTTCTTTTTCTGAGGATTTTCTTGGATTTATTGTTTTAATTTGCTTTTCCATGGCTGTGTGGTTCTAAAACTTGGGAAGATCATGTCTTCCTAGGTTTTATAGTGGCTTGTCATCCCCAAAACCATCCCTAGCTCATGTCATTTTCATCCTAGCCCAAATCCCAATAGTGTTTTATTGATAATATTCGTTTTTCATTAAAGGAATTATCATATTTGCCCTAGGTTGTGAAGCAACCCATATTTCTGTCATTCCTAAAATTGCCAAATAATTCTCATAAATTGTTTGGGTCCTATCTTGTTCAAATATGGCAAAATATTTCATTGCCATGTTCAAAAATAATCCTCCAATAATTCTTTTCCTATTCTTCCCTAAATGGCACTTTGTGAAGCAAGTGCTATTTATCTTTGCCCAATTGACTCCCAACTTCTTGGACACCTTTTCCTATCCAAATCATTGCCCTGTGCAAAGTTCAACCTCATTTGCCTAGTAATTATTTTTCTATGATTTTCCAAAGTTTCTGTCCAGAATAAAACTCTGTGAAGGAAGTATATTCTAGGCATGTCCAAATGGGAGGAACTTTTGCCACATTCTTAATTTGGTGAAATCACGACTCTCCACCCAATTTGAGCTCATGTAACCTTTCTATATGAGCACAGCTCCAAATCTTGGTTTCTGGTCAGATTTTCAGTTTGTGAAGCAACTACATTTTATATTGCTTCATTTAATCTTCCAATTTACTAGAACGTTCTCTTACCCATATAAACTCCCTCCACCAAGTTGTGGCTTAATCCATTTAGCCATTTTCCCTGTGGAATTTTTCCAAGTTTTTGTCCAGAGAGAAGCTTTGTGAAGCAAGTGCTATTTTGGTTCATCCAACTGGCATGAAACTCCTTGGGCATCTTAATATATTCAAATAATTGGGCCATAACCATTTGTAGCTCATTTGATGCAACTATGTGAGTGCATCATCCAAACCTCCGTTTCTAGCCATTATGGCACTTCCTACAGCAAGTACCATGTATCTTCCTCCAAATGATCTGCAAATTGGCATAGATAATCATCTTAGTGTGTGATCACACCATGCCAAAGCCCATCCTCTGCCTCCTTCTATGTTTGTCTCCCCGCAGCACAAACACCTTTCTCTTCATGTCTCTTGGATCCTTCTACACATCACTTCTTTGCCCCTGGACTGAATTATTTTCTCATTTAGACTAAGGGAAGCAGGGTCTATCTCCCATACATGATTTGGCCGCTTAGAGTGCACCGTGTGCGCCAGTTCACACGGTGACCATGGGGTGAACCAGCCAAACTCGTGCTCTGGAGTCCTCCCGCCCCTGTTCCCGTCGCCTTCCTCCGTGTCTCGACGACTCACCTTGTCCAGGAGCTAGCCCGTGCTCGACTAAGTCACTCTGCGTCGCTGCCCCACCCTTAATCACTGCCGTGTGGTCGCCGTTGTCGCGCCCGTGCCATGCCCAGCCACTGCCCACCATTAAAGCTTGGTCGGGAGCTCGCCCGTGAGCTGCAGAAGCCTCCCCTCAACCTATATAAGGACCCCGAGACTCCCCCGCATCCCCCAAGCCCCTCCTAGTCCCTCCTAGTCCACTGGAGCAACGGCATCTCGCGGGACTTCGCCTCTGTCCGCCATGGCCACCTCGGCCTCGGCTTGATTCCAACCATCCCGAGCCTCTTCTCGCTGTCCTACCTTGTCCACTGCATTCCCCTCGTCTCCGCGAGCCACCCCACCTCTCTAGTTTGTCGCCGGAGCTCCCCTGGCCGCCTGTCCCACGCACGACCGTTGCCTCCGTCTGTCGGTCATCGTCTCGTCCGGCCACCTCGACTCCCTCCAGCCTTCCCCGACTCCACCAACTTCTTCCCCGTGCTCCCAACAGTCCGTCCCCACCCCTCTCCCTCGCGGGAGACGGCCTGTAGAGCCCGCAACCCCGCCGCCCGCCCGCCTCCTGTCCTCTTTTGTCGCCGCACCTCGTCACTGTTCTGCTCATCCCGGGCGGCTGTTTTCCTCCTGAACGGGTGTGGGAGGACGCCACGAGTCCGCCGGTGGCCTCCGCTCGACGGGAGCTGGCCGGAGCAGCCCGGGACGCCGCTGGCAGCCCCCTGCTCTGCGCCCTCATCTGCCTTCTGTTGGGGGAACGCGAGGAAGACGACGATGATCGAGCCAGCTCCCTGAGCCCCACGCGCAAGTGTAGAAACAACAGGTGGGTCATGTCCTCTTAAGTGGAAACATACTTCGCCCTTTTACGTTTTCGCTAAGGGAAAGCATAAATATCCACGGCCTCAATTAGTAATGTGCTTTCTCTGCTTTGAAAACGCATTTCTCTTTCTATTGCGGCTGAGAAGACGTTTTCCTGTGCAGAAAGTGTATTCTCCTATATGAGTTTTCTGTTTTTCCTCTCAGGGACCCGTTGGTGATAAAATATTTACAGATTGGTCCCTCAATTTCAACCTCTCACAACCTTTTGCCCGTAACTCCGATCAAGGTGAAACCAATGCTCACCTCTTCGTATCGTCAAGATCTTTTAGATTACATTTTCACTAGGTGGTCCCACAGTGAAAATGACCAGATTGCCCTTGCCTCTAATCAGCCCCCTTCGAGAGAGAACCATCCGACGTTTCCTTTACGTGGCTTCACCGCACTTCTTCCCGGAGTTTCCGTCACCCCTAGGCAAGCCACAGAAGGCACTTGCATGATAGTCATGCAGTAGCCTTTGTTTTCAACTTGAATATTCAATAAAAGTTTGTCGTTATCTGCCTGCATGTTTGCTTCTATTGTTGTTGTTTCAGTTATGCTCGTGGATTCTTGTCCACCTTCATGATATGATGCATCGTGATATCTTGTGCTACTTGCTAGTATCATCTTCACATGTCATGCTTGTTGGTAGTAGTAATACTGTTGGGGAACGTAGTAATTTCAAAAAAATTCCTACGCACACGCAAGATCATGGTGATGACATTGCAACGAGGGGAGAGTGTTGTCTCGTGCGCACGTGAGACCAAGCGAAGCGCTGACACAACAGAGTGGAAGTAGTCGACGCCTTCCGGTTCAACCGATCCAGCACCGTTACTCGGCACCTCCAAGTTCTTGACACGCGTCTGACTCGATGACGCACCCTCGATCTCCGATCCAAGAGAGGCGCCGAGGGGAGTTCCACAAGACGACGGCGTGGTGGCGATCTTGATGTTCTCTGTCGCAGGCTTCGCCTAAGCACCGCCACAATATGACCGAGGTGTAATATCGTGGAGGGGCACCAGACACTGCTAAGGAACGATCTCAATGATCAACTTGTGTGTCCTAGGGTGCCCCTTACCCCGTATATAAAGGAGGAGGGAGGAGGAGGCCGCCCAAGGGGGCGCCATAGAGGAGGGGAAACCTACTCCAAGTAGGTTTCCTTTCCTTATCTTATTTGGAGGAGGAAGGAAAGAGTACTAGTATTAGGAATAAGTACTAGTAGTAGTAATAGGAAGAGGGGAAGGAGAAGGAAAGGGGGCCCCCCTCCCCAATCGGATTGGGCTGGGGCGCCCCTTCCCTTGTTCCTTCTCCTTCTTCCTATATGGGCCCAATAAGGCCCATATACCTCCGGGGTTCGGAAACCTCCGGTAGCTCCAAACTTCTCCTAACCTTTCCGGTGTCCAAATATATCCGTCCAATATATCAATCTTTATGTCTCGACCATTTCGAGACTCCTCGTCATGTCTGTGATCACATCCGGACTCAACAAACTTGGTACATCAAAATACATAAACTCATAATATAAGCTCGCATCGAAACCTTAAGCGTGCGGACCCTACGGTTCGAGAACAATGTAGACATGACCGAGACACATCTTCGTCAATAACCAATAGCGGGACCTCGATGCCCATATTGGTTCCTACATATTCTACGAAGATCTTTATCGGTCAAAGCGCATAACAACATACGTTATTCCCTTTGTCATCGGTATGTTACTTGCCCGAGATTTGATCGTCGGTATCCAATACCTAGTTCAATCTCGCACGGCAAGTCTCTTTACTCGCTCCGTGTCGTCATCTTATAACTAACTCATTAGTTACATGCTTGCAAGGCTTGGGTGATGAGTATTACCGAGAGGGCCCAGAGATACCTCTCCAGACAATCGGAGTGACAAAACCTAATCTCAATTATGCTAACTCAACATGTACCTTCTAAACACCGTAGTACTCCTTTATAATCACCCGATTCGCCAGACGTTTGGTAGTACCAAAGTGTTCTTCCGTAAACGGAGTTACACAATCCTCATAGTTACAGAACATGTATAAGTCATGAAGGAAGCAATAGCGAGAATACTAAACGATCAAGTGCTAAGCTAACGGATGGGTCATGTCAATCACATCATTCTCCTAATGATGTGATCTCATTAATCAAATGACAACACATGTCTATGGTTAGGAAACATAACCATCTTTGATTAATGAGCTAGTCAAGTAGAGGCATACTAGTGACTATATGTTTGTCTATGTATTCACACATGTATCATGTTTCCTGTTAATACAATTCTAGCATGAATAATAAACATTTATCATGATATGAGGAAATAAATAATAACTTTATTATTGCCTCTAGGGCATATTTCCTTCAGCCTCCCACTTGCACTAGAGTCAATAATCTAGATTACATAGTAATGATTCTAACACCCATGGAGTCTTGGTGCTTGATCATGTTTTGCTCGTGAGAGAGGCTTAGTCAATGGGTCTCGCAACATTCAGATCCGTGTGTATCTTGCAAATCTCTATGTCTCCCACTTGGACTTGGTCCCTAATGGAATTGAAGCGTCTCTTGATGTGCTTGGTCCTCTTGTGAAATCTGGATTCCTTTGCCAAGGCAATTGTACCAAGATTGTCACGAAGATCTTCATTGGTCCCGATGCACTAGGTATGACACCTAGATCGGAAATGAACTCCTTCATCCAGACTCCTTCATTTGCCGCTTGTAGCGACTATGTACTCCGCTTCACATGTAGATCCCGCCACGACGCTTTGTTTTGAACTGCACCAACTTACAACTCCACCGCTTAATATAAACACGATCCGGTTTGCGATTTAGAATCGTCCGGATCGGTGTCAAAGCTTGCATCGACGTAACCATTTACGACTAGCTCTTTGTCACCCCCATATACGAGAAACATATCCTTAGTCCTTTTCGTGTATTTCAGATGTTCTTGACCGCTGTCGATGATCCACTCTGGATTACTTTGGTACCTACCGCCAAGCTTATTGCTAAGCACATGTCGTCTCGTACACAAGATTGCATACATGATAGAGCCTATGGTGAAGCATAGGAACATCTTTCATTTTCTCTCTATCTTCTGCGTGGTCGGGCATTGAGTTCGACTCAACTTCACACCTTGTAGCACGTGCAAGAATCCTTTCTTTGCTCGATCCATTTTGAACTTTTTCAAAATTTTGTCAAGGTATGTGCTTTGTGAAAGTCCTATTAAGCGTCTTGATCTATCTCTATAGATTTTGATGCCCAATATGTAAGTAGCTTCACCGAGGTCTTTCATCGAAAAACTTTTATTCAAGTATCCCTTTATGCTATCCAGAAATTCTATATCATTTCCAATTAACAATATGTCATCAACATATAAAACTAGAAATGCTATAGAGCTCCCACTCACTTTCTTGTAAATACAAGGCTTCTCCAAAAGTCTCAGATAAAACCATATGCTTTGATCACACTCACAAAGCGTTTATTCCAACTCCGAGATGCTTGCACCAGTCCATAAATGGAACGTTGGAGCTTGCACACTTTGTCGACACCTTTTGGATCAACAAAACCTTCAGCTTCATCATATACAACTCTTCTTCTAGAAATCCATTCAAGAATGCAGTCTTGACATCCATTTGCCAAATTTCATAATCATGAAATGCAGCAATAGCCAACATGATTCAGACAGACTTAAGCATCGCTACGGGTGAGAAAGTCTCATCGTAGTCAACCCCTTGAACTTGTCGAAAACCTTTCGCAACAAGTCGAGCTTTGTAGACGAAACATTACCATCGGCGTCGGTCTTCTTCTTAAAGATCCATTTATTCTCAATGGCTTGCCGATCATCGGCAAGTCAACAAAGTCCATACTTTGTTTTCATACATGGATCCTATCTCGATTTCATGGCCTCTAGCCATTTTGCGAATATGGGCTCATCATCGCTTCCTCATAGTTCGTAGGTTCATCATGGTCTAGTAACATGACTTCCGAATAGGATTTTCGCACCACTCAGTGCGGATCTTACTCTGTAGACCTCACGAGGTTCAAGAGAAACTTGATCTCAAGTTTCATGATCAATATCATTATCTTCCTCACTAATTGGTGTAGTCGTCATCGAACCGGTTCTTGTGATGAGCTACTTTCCAATAAGGGAGTAGATACTGATTATCTCATCAAGTTCTACTTTCCTCCCACTCACTTCTTTCGAGAGAAACTCCTTCTAGAAAGGATCCGAATTTAGCAACGAAGATCTTGCCCTCGGATCTGTGATAGAAGGTGTACCCAATAGTCTCTTTTGGGTATCCTATGAAGACACATTCGATTTGGGTTCAAGCTTATCTGGTTGAAGTTTCTTCACATAAGCATCGCAGCCCCAAACTTTGAGAAACGACAACTTTGGTTTCTTGCCAAACCACAGTTCATAAGGCGTCGTCTCAACGGATTTTGATGGTGCCCTATTTAACGTGAATGCGCCGCCTCTAAAGCATAACCCCAAAAGGATAGCGGTAAATCGGTAAGAGACATCATAGATCGCACCATATCAAGTAAAGTACGACACGACGCTCGGACACACCATTTCGTTGTGGTGTTCGGTGGCGTGAGTTGCGAAACTATTCCACATTGTTTCAAATGTAAACCAAACTCAGAACTCAAATATTCTCCTCCACGATCGATCGTAGAAATTTTATTTTCTTGTTACGATGATTTTCTACTTCACTCTGAAATTCTTTGAACTTTTCAAATGTTTCAGACTTGTGCTTCATCAAGTAGATATACCCACATCTGCTCAAATCATCTATGAAGGTGAGAAAATAACGATATCCGCCACGAGCCTCAACATTCATCGGGCCACATACATCTCAGATGTATGATTTCCAACAAATCTGTTGCTCTCTCCATAGAACCGAGAACGGTGTTTTGGTCATCTTGCCCATGAGGCACGGTTCGCAAGTACCAAGTGATTCATAATCAAGTGATTCCGAAGTCCATCAAGATGGAGTTTCTTCATGCGTTTACACCAATATGACCTAAACGGCGGTGCCACAAATATGTTGCACTATCATTATCAACTCTGCATCTTTTGGCTTCAACATTATGAATATGTGTATCACTACTATCGAGATTTAATAAAATAGACCACTCTTCAAGGGTGCATGACCATAAAAGATATTACTCATATAAATAGAACAACCATTATTCTCTCGATTTAAATGAATAACCGTCTCGATCAAACAAGATCCAGATATAATGTTCATGCTCAACGCGGCACCAAATAACAATTATTCAGGTCTAAAACTAATCCCGATGGTAGATGTAGAGGTAGCGTGCCGACCGCGATCACATCGACTTTGGAACCATTTCCCGCAAGATTGTCACCTCGCCCTTAGCTAATCTTCGCTAATCCGTAGTCCCTGCTTTGAGTTGCAAATGTTAGCAATGAACCAGATATCAAATACCGAGGTGCTATGCGAGCATTAGTAAGGTACACATCAATAACATGTATATCACATATACCTTTGTTCACTTTGCCATCCTTCTTATCCGCCAAATACTTGGGGCAGTTCCGCTTCCAAAGGTCCATCGCTTGCATTAGAAGCACTTCGCCAGTGCTTAGGTCCGACTTGGGTTTCTTCTCTTGAGCAAAGAACTTGTTTGCTGTTCTTTTGAAGTTCCTTCTTCTTCCCTTTGCCCTTCTTCTTGAAACTAGTGGTCTTGTTGACCATCAACACTTGATGCTCCTTCTGATTTCTACCTCCGCTGCTTTCAAAGATCGCGAAGAGCTCGAATAGTCTTGTTCATCCCTTGCATATTATAGTTCATCACAAAGCTCTTGTAGCTTGGTGGCGTGATTGGAGAATTCATCAATGACGCTATCATCCGGAAGATTAACTCCCGGTTGAATCAAGTGATTATTATACCCGCACATTTTGAGTATATGCTCACCGACGTAACTGTTCTCCTCCATCTTGCAGCTATAGAACTTATTGGAGACTTCATATCTCTCAATCCGGGCATTTGCTTGAAATATTAACTTCAACTCTGGAACATCTCATATGCTCCATGACGCTCAAAACGTCGTTGAAGACCCGGTTCTAAGTCGTAAAGCATGGCACATCGAACTATAGAGTAGTCATCGACTTTGCTCGCCAGACGTTCTTAACGTCGTCGGTTAGATCAGCAGAGCAGTTCGCACCCAGCGGTGCTTCCAGGGCGTAACTCTTCAGGCAAAAATGAGGATAATCCTCGAGTTACGGACCCGATCCGTGTAATTGCTACCATCATCTTTCAACTTTGCTTTCTCAAGGAACGCATTAAAATTCAACGGAACAACAAAGACGAGCCATCTATCTACAAACAAACATAGACAAGCAAAATACTATCAGTACTAAGTTCATGATAAATTTAAGTTCAATTAATCATATTACTTAAGAACTCCCACTTAGACAGACATCTCTCTAGTCATCTAAGTGATCACGTGATCCAAATCAACTAAACCATGTCCGATCATCACGTGAGATGGAGTAGTTTCAATGGTGAACATCACTATGTTGATCATATCTACTATATGATTCACGCCGACCTTTCGGTCTCCGTGTTCCGAGGCCATATCTCAGATATGCTAGGCTCGTCAAGTATAACTGAGTATTCGCGTGTGCAACTGTTTTGCACCCGTTGTATTTGAACGTAGAGCCTATCACACCCGATCATCACGTGGTGTCTCAGCACGAAGAACTTTTGCAACGGTGCATACTCAGGGAGAACACTTGATAATTAGTGAGAGATCATCTTAAAATGCTACCGTCAATCAAAGCAAGATAAGATGCATAAAGGATAAACATCACATGCAATCAATATAAGTGATATGATATGGCCATCATCATCTTGTGCTTGTGATTCCATCTTCAAGCACCGTCGTGATCACCATCGCCACCGGCGCGACACCTTGATCTCCATCGTAGCATCGTTGTCGTTCGCCATCTATTGCTTCTACGACTATCGCTACCGCTTAGTGATAAAGTAAAGCAATTACAGTATGCTTGCATTTCATACAATAAAGCGACAACCATATGGCTCCTGCCATTGCCGATAACTTCGTTAAAAAACATGATCATTTCATACAATAAAATATAGCATCACATCTTGGCCATATCACATCACAACATGCCCTGCAAAAACAAGTTAGACGTCCTCTACTTTGTTGTTGCAAATTTTACGTGGCTGCTACGGGCTTAAGTATGAACCAATCTCACCTACGCATCAAAACCACAACGATAGTTTGTCAAATAGACTCCATTTTAACCTTCACAAGGACCGGGCGTAGCCACACTCAGTTCAACCAAAGTTGGAGAAACAGACACCCGCTAGTCACCTGTGTGCAAAGCACGGCGGTAAAACCAGTCTCGCGTAAGCGTCGCGTAATGTCGGTCCGGGCCGCTTCATCCAACAATACCGCTGAACCAAAGTATGACATGCTGGTAGGCAGTATGACTTATATCGTCCACAACTCACTTGTGTTCTACTCGTGCATATAACATCAAACCATAAAACCTAGGCTCGGATGCCATCATTGGGGAACGAGTAATTTCAAAAAATTCCTACGCACACGCAAGATCATGGTGATGACATTGCAACGAGGGAGAGTGTTGTCTACGCACCCTCGTGAGACCGGCGGAAGCGCTGACACAGCGTAGTGGAAGTAGTCGACGCCTTCCCGTTCAACCGATCCAGCACCGCTATTCGGCACCTCCGAGTTCTTGACACGCGTCAGCTCGATGACGCACCCTCGATCTCCGATCCAGCAGAGGTGCCGAGGGGAGTTTCACAAGACGACGGCGTGGTGACGATCTTGATGTTCTCTGTCGCGCAGGCTTCGCCTAAGCACCGCTACAATATGACCGAGGTGTAATATCGTGGAGGGGGCACCGCACACGGCTAAGGAACGATCTCAATGATCAACTTGTGTGTCCTAGGGTGCCCCTTACCCCGTATATAAAGGAGGGAGGGAGGAGGAGGCCGCCCAAGGGGGCGCCATAGAGGAGGGGGAAACCTACTCCAAGTAGGTTTCCCCCTTTCCTTATCTTATTTGGAGGAGGAAGGAAAGAGTACTAGTATTAGGAATAAGTACTAGTAGTAGTAATAGGAAGAGGGGAAGGAGAAAGGAAGGGGGCCCCCCCTCCCAATTCGGATTGGGCTGGGGGCGTGCCCTTCCTTGTTCCTTCTCCTTCTTCCTATATGGGCCCAATAAGGCCCATATACCTCCCGGGGTTCCAGAACCTCCGGTAGCTCCAAACTTCTCCGGAACCTTCCGGTGTCCAAATATATCCGTCCAATATATCAATCTTTATGTCTCGACCATTTCGAGACTCCTCGTCATGTCCGTGATCACATCCGGACTCGAACAAACTTCGTACATCAAAATACATAAACTCATAATATAACCGCATCGAAACCTTAAGCGTGCAGACTTACGGTTCGAGAACAATGTAGACATGACCGAGACACGTCTCGTCAATAACCAATAGCGGGACTCGGATGCCCATATTGGTTCCTACATATTCTACGAAGATCTTTATCGGTCAAACCGCATAACAACATACGCTATTCCCTTTGTCATCGGTATGTTACTTGCCCGAGATTTGATCGTCGGTATCCAATACCTAGTTCAATCTCGCTACCGCAAGTCTCTTTACTCGCTCCATAATACGTCATCTCATAACTAACTCATTAGTTACATGCTTGCAAGGCTTGGGTGATGAGTATTACCGAGAGGGCCAGAGATACCTCTCCGACAATCGGAGTGACAAAACCTAATCTCGAATTATGCTAACTTAACATGTACCTTCGAAGCACCTGTAGTACTCCTTTATAATCACCCGCTTACGTTGTGACGCTTGGTAGTACCAAAGTGTTCTTCCGTAAACGGAGTTACACAATCCTCATAGTTACGTAAACATGTATAAGTCATGAAGGAAGCAATAGCAGAATACTAAACGATCAAGTGCTAAGCTAACGGGATGGGTCATGTCAATCACATCATTCTCCTAATGATGTGATCTCATTAATCAAATGAAAACACATGTCTATGGTTAGGAAACATAACCATCTTTGATCAATGAGCTAGTCAAGTAGAGGCATACTAGTGACTATATGTTTGTCTATGTATTCACACATGTATCATGTTTCCGGTTAATACAATTCTAGCATGAATAATAAACATTTATCATGATATGAGGAAATAAATAATAACTTTATTATTGCCTCTAGGGCATATTTCCTTCAAATACATGCTGGTAGTTATGATGTTCTTCGGATGCATGCTTAGTCTGCTATTCAGCACCGTTGCTATGTTGGTTTCGTTGCATCTAGTTGGTCACATGCTTACTTGGTAGTGTTCTTGCTATATTCTTGCATGGTAGTTGTTCATGATGCTAGTAGTCATGATGTGCTTATGGTAGAGTTATGCTCGTGTTTATTTATGCTCGTCAGTATGTCATGCTCATTCGGATATATGATTCACCGTGATTAGACTCGATGATTATGTTGCACCTTCATGCTTATGTTGATATCATGATCATGCATCATAGTTGCATCATGTTAAATTTTTTATGACTGAGCTTATTGCATTCAAGTTTAACCGGACTTAATTAAATTTGAACAATTGTTGGCTGAGTCATGGTGCCACTGAATCAAGTTGACCAGTGCAACCACATTTGCCTTTATGGGAAGGACCTAATGCGGTTTATTGTCATGCCTCTCGCCGGTGCCTCCAACGAGGAAAGGTTATGCGCGACCGCTACCTTGGTCGGGTAGGACGGCATAAGCCTTGTATGCCCGTTGTTGTTTTATTGATCCATGTCCCCATTTGGGACCGTTTATTTTGCCACGACGGTGGTCGTTGATGCCTTTGGTAGGCACGGGGCCACCCATGACTTAACCCAAAGGGGAGTTCGTCAGAGTGGCCGGAGAGTATCATGGCAGTAGATCGGTTTTGTCGGAATGGCATTGGTCCACCCGAATGGGAGTGCGAGGCCATGGGTTCCGTGGTATGGGTACAGTGTGCTAACCTCTACAGACACTACAAAAAAAAGACACATCCGTGACATTTTGGGCTGAACTAATTTTTTTCTGTCATACTTATGACACTTCTATGACGATAATTGTGAAAAAACCTGGTATCACCATAGATGTGGTGGGCTCTTACTTCTATGACAAAAAATCATGACAGAAAATGGGCTTTTAGTCCTGGGCTGGCCGGACACGCAGCTGCATGAGATACTTTGGGCCATCCATGACGGAAAAAACCGTGGTAGAAGCGAGGGCGAGGAAAATATCGGGGTGTTCCCGGTTACGGTGGGTGGTCAGGGTCGAGCGATGGACGAAGGTTTGCGCGTTTCTCTCATACACGCACGCGCGTGGGTGCGAGGCCTTGGGCTCTGACTAAACCCAACTGAGGTGTTTGCCTACTGAACCCGAGCGATTGCACTACAGGCTAAGGGTTACTAAACCCGAGCGATCGATCGATGGCTGTTAACTGAACCCGATCGAGCGATTCCTTCGCTACTATTGCTAACTGGAGCCGATCGATGCTGCCTCAGGATGAACAGTGAGCGTTGTTGGGGGGTGGATGAACAGTTCCCGGTGGGGGGTTGGATGAACAGGACCCCATGGTAGTAGAGGTCGTTGCCACTGGACGAACAGGACCGCGATCGAGCCGGTTGGGGGTGGATGAACAAGACCCCATGGAGGGCTAGATGAACAGGACCCCGAGGAGGGCTGGTTGAACAGTAGCCAGTGGAGGGCTAGATGAACAGTAGCTCGTGAAGTGGTGGTTGAACAGGAACCCATGGAGAGGGCTGGTTGAATAGTAGCTGGTGGAGGAGTGCGCGGTGGAGGCTGGATGAACAGGAGCCCGTGGATGAATAGTCGTAGGTGGAGGCTGGAGGAGGTCGACGGTGGATGAATAGTCGCAGGTGGAGGCTGGAGGAGGTCGATGGTGGAGATGAACAGTATCCCGTGGAGTCCCATTTTGCGGTACGCCACACCCCTCCCGATGAACAAGACCCCTGTTTCGACCATAGCACTTCAACACAAGTCCGTTTCCTCCGTTTTGAGGTATGCCACACCCCTCCCGATCAGCAGGACCCCATTTCGACCGCAGGAGGTCCAACAGAAGTTTGTTTCCTCTGTTTTGCGGTACACCAGACCCCTCCCGATGAACATGATCCCGTTTTGACCGCGGCCGTTCGAACACAAGGTTGTTTCCTTCGTTCTACGGTACGCTAGTGTGACGCCCCGGATCCGATGCGCCAGGTGTCCGCCAGTTATTCGCCGTCGGAGCCATGTCATTTGCTTGCGTGTTGCACTTTGCCATGTCATCATTTGCATTTTATCATGTCATCATGTGCATTTCATTTTTCATACATGTTCGTCTCATGCATCCGAGCATTTTCCCGTTGTCTGCTTTTGCAATCCGGACTCCGATGTTCCCGTCCCCTCGCTCTCTTTTAGTGTGCGGGTATTATACTTTCTCGGAATGGACCGAGGTTTGCCAAGCGGCCTTGGTATAGCACCGGTAGACCGCCTGTCAAGTTTCGTGCCATTTGGAGCTCGTTTGGTACTTCAACGGTTAACCGGGTAACCGTGAAAGCCCTCTTTTGTTGCAGCCCAACACCCCTTCCAAAGTGGCCCAAAACCCATCTAACTCCTCTCCATGCTCTCGGTCGTTCGATCACGATCGCGTGGCCGAAAACCGCTCCTCATTTGGACTCTCCTAGCTCCCTCTACCTATATATATATGTGCATCTCCCGAAATCCTTGGCCTAACCTAGATCTTTTTCCTCCGCGCCCGGACGAAATCCCAACCGACGGACATGTCCGCTCGACCGCCGCCGCCCGCTCATCGCCTCGACACCTGTCCGCCGCCGCCCGCCTCCGCCCGGCCCGGGCCAGCGCCGAGCCCTGAGGCGGATCACTCACCTCCGCCCGGATCGCGCCCGCCGCCGCCAGCCTGCCGCCCACGGCTCACACACGGCCGCAGCCGCCACCGCCGCCTGGCCCCCTGCCCAGCCCGCGACCCGTCTGCCGCTCCCTCGCCCGCTGCCCGCCACCCGCCGCGCCGCCTTGCGGCCTGCTGCCGCCATGCCGCACTCATGCCAGCGCCCTCACATGCCCCTTCCTCCTCTCGCCGCCCGCCTCTCGAGGGCCTCCGCCGCCGCCGCCTCGGTCGGCCGGCGCCCGCCGCCTGTCGCCTCGCCGCCCCTGGTTCCGCACGCCATGAACGCCACTGCGCCGCCGTCGCCATTGCCGTCCGCCCGCCGCCCTCCCGGCTGTCGCCATCGCCGGATCTGCCAGATCCGCCGGGTCCTCCTCGGCGAAGCTCCTCCGGCCTCCCGCGCCTTCCCCGCAACTCCGCGAAGTTCCGCGAGAATCCGCGATCCTCGATCCGCGTGCCCGAAACCCTAGATCCGCTGGAGGTAAAATCTGCTAAGTCCCCGAAATTTTATATTCTGGACCCATGTTCATCGCATCACATCTTCGCATCCGTAGCTCCGTTTCGCGCGTATAATATGTCAAATTGTTCGCCTCGACGAGTACATCATTTCGTTCCATTGCATCATTTGCATTTGAGCTCATCTTGATGCCCGAAATGCTGTTGGAAGAAGGCTTCAGATCGTTAGTTTCAGAATCTTATCAGCTCGAGCTCTTTTGTCATTTTTGCCATGATTTATGTGTGCATCCTATGAGTATGAGCTCTACATGAATGTTGGACTAGGCCATGCCATCTTTCCAGGGGTGTTGACCTTGTATTTTTGTGAGTTGTGTGCTGAGTGTATCAAGCTTGTAAAGTAGGGTAGTTGCTGTTGTTGTTTTCCTGGCAGATTCTGTTATATTTTGATGCCATGTTAACATGCTTCCACTAATCATTCTATGCATAATCTGGAGATACTCTATAAACATGTTTTGATATACATGTCTTGCTCTATCCATTCATGCCCTTGTTTGCATTTATAGCCAGCTGGAACATGTTCATATCTTGCTCTAAAGTTGCTTGAAAATGTTTCCTGGCAGATTGTTTGCATGAGATTCAATTTTCACGAGGTTGTTGTAGTTGATCCGTGTATGCTATGACCTTGCTCTTGCCATGATTAGCTTCATAAATATGCCTTCTTACTGTTGGTTGCCTTGTCATGCCATGTATTGCTCTGTAGTGAGTGCATCGAGCTCACGAACATGCCATGTTGAATCTGTTTTTGCCATGTCCTGATATTTCACTAAGTCTGAAATCTGTAATAAAACTTGCTATGTTTACATGGGTGCCATCATTTCTTAGTGTCCTTTTTCGCTTATGGTCAGTAAGGGACTATTGAAATAGGCTTTGAGTAGAATCATGTCATGCCTTGCTTTGCTATTATAAGTTCCTGTAGCATGTTGTTTGCTTGCTCTAAACATGCCTTCCTGATGTTAATTCCTGCCATGTTAGTATTTTCACTAAGTCTGTGAACCTGATATTTTGAGCACTTTCTCCATGCTTGTTTGAACATGTTATGATGTGATTTAGCCATAGCTCAGTGCTCCTCTTTTGTTAAGCATCTCCTGTAGTTCGTTGCCATATGCTTTGTTTTTATGTTGGGGTGCTGTAGCATAGTTTCGTGTTGCGTGCTAAGTAGCATCGGGCTGTTAAACGCAGTTTTGCGTCATTCTTGTTTTGCTTGTCATTTGCAAACCGTGCATCCGATTCCGGTGATCTTTATATCGATTTCAACCGAAATCATCTCATCTTTCCAGCGGCATACTTGGTTTGCCAAGTTGATGCCCGGTTCATCATTTTCCTTCCGGAGCATACATATGCATAGCATATCACATCTCGCATAGCATGTCATGTATTGCATCATATTGCTTGTGCATATGTTCCTTGTTTGATTGTGGTTCCGTTGCTTGTGTTCTTGCTTTGGGTAGAGCCGGGAGACGAGTACGTGTACGAGGAGCCTGTTGAGAACGCCTACGAGGATCCAGTCTTCGACAACTCTGAGAACCTTGCAGGCAAGATGACCATACCCTCGAAATCACTACTATCTTTGCTATGCTAGTTTGCTCGCTCTTTTGCTATGCCAATGCTGCGATGCCTACCTTTTGCTTGTCAGCCTCCCAAATTGCCATGTCAAACCTCTAACCTTTGACACCATTCCTAGCAAACCGTTGATTGGCTATGTTACCGCTTTGCTCAAATTTCTCTTATAGCGTTGCTAGTTGCGGTGAAGTTGAAGATTTCTCCATGGTGGATGTGGTTTATGTTGGGATATCACAATATCTCTTATATATTTTAATGCATCTATATACTTGGTAAAGGGTGGAAGGCTCGGCCTTATGCAGTGTGTTTTGTTCCACTCTTGCCGCCCTAGTTTCCGCCATACCGTGTTATGTTCCCGGATTTTGCGCCCCTTACGCGGTCGGGTGATTTATGGGACCCCTTGACATTCGCTTTGAATAAAACTTGTCCAAAGAAGGCCCAACATTGCCTTTACCATTTGCCTCACCACCACCTACTTTTTCCCTTGGGAGTCGCGCATCCTGGGGTCATCTTTATAGCCCCCGGGCGATTGCTTGTCTAGCGTTGGTCCAAACTAGAGCCACTTGCGGCGCCACCTCGGGAAACTTGAGGGCTGGTTTTAGTTATACGCATCGCTCATCCGGTCGTGGCTCGAGACGAGATACGCTGCTACTATCGGGATGTCGGCAGCCGGGAGGCTTTGCTGGTCTTGTTTTACCATTGTCGAAATGTCTTGATGTACCGGATTCCGAGCCCGATCGGAGTGTCTCGGTGAAGGTCTATTCTTCGATGATCGCGAGAGCTTGTCATGGGCTGTTGGGACACCCTGCAGGTATAAACTTTCGAGAGCCGTGCTCATGTTATGTGGCGATGGGAATTTATTAATGTCCGTTGTAGAAAACCTGAAGTTGACCTTAATTAAAATACATCAACCGCGTGTGTTACCGTGATGGTCTCTTTCCGTGGAGTCAGGGAAGTGAACACGGTGTTGGAGTTATGCTTGACGCAGTTGCTATAGGATCACTTCTTGATCATACTTTTATCGACCGTGCTTTGCCTTCTCTTCTCGCTCTCATTTGCGTATGTTAGCCTCCGTATATGCTAGTCGCTTCTGCAGCTCCACCTCATGCCTTTACCTTACCCATAAGCTTAAATAGTCTTGATCTCGCGGGTGTGAGATTGCTGAGTCCTCGTGACTCACCGGATACTTCCAAAACCAGTTTGCGGTGCCTATCTTTGCGAAAGGTGATGCAACCAAGCTCAAGGAGGAGCTTGATGAAGATCTTGTTCATTGTGTTGTTTCGTTTGATTGATCAAGAGGAGCCCAGCTTGGGGTTCGATCGGGACCGTTTATCGCATTTGGGGTTCTTCTTTTATTTTGGTTCCGTAGTCGGACCTTGATTGTATCTGGATGATGTAATGCTTTATTCATGTAATTGTGTGAAGTGGCGATTGTAAGCCAACTATGTATCTCTGTTCCTTATGTATTACATGGGTTGTGTGAAGATTACCTCGCTTGCGACATTGCTTTCAATGCGGTTATGCCTCTAAGTCGTGCTTCGACACGTGGGAGATATAGCCGCATCGAGGCGCTAAAGTTGGTATCGAGCCATCCCGACCTTAGGAGCCCCACCGCTTGATCGCTTTTAGTGGCGAGTTGTGTCTAGAAAAAAATGTTTTGAGTCATTTAGGATTATATATATCGGAGAGTTAGGAATTCTTTTACTCCCAAATTCTTCGACCTTCGGTGAGGTATCCCGACGAGAGTTTTGACTCTTCTCTTCTCAAATTTCACTAAAAAATTTTTATAGGATCACGCTGGTATCTTGGGATCGTTCGATATTCTTATGACGAGAACATTGTCTTGGTTGCCTCGACATTTAGGGGTTGTGGCGGTGTCCCGGGAGTTGAGCTCCGGTGTTGTCGCCATAATTTTATCGTTGCGATTCGGAATACCGAGTTTAGTACGCGCCGACATCGAAAATCTCTTTTATGCGCTTGTTGGTGAGATAATCCCGCTAACCCAATCTTCGAGGTGAGTACGGAGTATTGCCATGACTCATATAACGGATGCTTTTCAAGGTTGAGGTAGACGATTTCGAAGGTTTCTTGGTTATGTGTTGACGGATGGATACAAATGGATGTAGGGATTGTTAGTTTGTGTGAGATATTATTGCTCCCTCAGTATCCCCAACACCGATTGCATAACCGAAAGTTTCGGAGTTTCATAGGTGGGAATTCAAGTAGCTATTAGGATATCTTTCCGACGGATGTATGATATGAAATTGGGGTTCGACGCCTAGTGGTCCGCCTATTCACGGTTGGTTTTACATGGTCTCGTTGTGTCTTAAAGAGTCCTTGGCTATGCCGACTGGGACGCTTCAGATGTCATGTGCACTTGCCTTGTACATGATGGTGCTTTGTCGATTGAGCCCGTAGGCCCCACCACGAAAACTTCGGACGAAATCTCTATCATATGTTTGTTCCGGCTTATTCTGCAAGCCAATCCTTTGTTTTGTTTTATTGTGGTATTCGAGTTGCTTCGAAGTCAAATGTTGAATCCATACCTTTCCTAAACGGTGTTCCCATATTGCTATGTGAATACTAATCCTTTTTGATCATCGAGATTGTCTTGTCAATTCTTTCCAACCGGTGTGCTTCTCTTCAAGTGGATCCCATCATTTTTCCCATCCGCAAGATCAATTCTAAGTTTTATCAACGGTGTTTGTTTTCCCGCCCTCCCACCCTTTTTTCTTCAAGGACACAGTTTTCTTAATCAAGTATCCATTTATTCATGTGAAGTCTCTTCATTCTTTTCAATCAATGTTCTTATCCGGTGATTTCCCATGAAGATGCTCAACAGCTTCAAGTAAATCATCCTTCATTGTTGTTTCTTCTCCGGTGGATTCAAGTCAAGTTTTGTTGATCATATTCCTTTCCTCGTTTCAATGTCTTCTCATACCGGTGCATCTCATTATCATTCAACTTCTCGCTATTTGTTATTCCGGAGTGCTCAAGATATCTCGAAGATTCGTGTTTCCACTCTGCATTCGTTCAAGCTCTTTCGAGATTGTTATCTCATTCAAGTCATTTAATTCAACCGGTGCAACATCTCTTTTAAATCTTTTCAACGGTGTTCTTTTGAGTCGGCCCTAACCCACAGGTCTTTTCCCAGGATCTTACCTGACTCTTCTATTATTCCGGAGCTATCCCAAATTCTTCTCCAAGTTTGACGTAAGAATGAGTTATCATCAGTCAAATACTTTTCTCCAAGATCTCAAATTCTTTCATAGTTGGCTCAACCTCTTCGCTTTTGATTCTTTCGGTGTGCCTCAATAATTCTTGGTGGTGTTTCTCGTTGTCATTCTCATCATTTGAAGACCGAAGAAGGATTTCTCTTTAATCTTGCTCCATTCTCTTCAAGATTCATGGTGCTAGCTTGTTGCCATCCTCTCATAATTGTTTTCGATTGTGAGAATCTTTTTCACCCATCCGGAGCATTTTAGGAGTCTTTTCAGTTTCATTCTTTGAAGCCCATCATCTCAGTATTTTTCATTCAAGCTTTCAGCTCTCGTTCTCCAAATCTTACCGGTGCATCGTTCAAATACCCTCTAATCAGTTCATGATCTCTTCGTTCTCATGTATCTAAATCCCCTCAAGTATCTTCTTTCGTTTTCCCACTCTTCCCGGTGAATGGTGCCTTTGCAACGTTCATTTTCAATTCTTACGGTGGTTCATTCAAGATTTCACCTCTTTCGTTATCATCCCACCGGTGGTTCATGAAGACTTCCTCAAGTTTTGCGCCATATCTCTTTTAATCCTTTCTTCGAGAATAAGTAGTATGCCAAATCCGTTGATTGTCATCAATTTAAATTGGTGAAGGATAAGCATAACATAATTCTTATTCTGGTTTCATCCAAGTGATTAATTCCTTCTTTCGGAGTTCGTTCATGATGAACAAATTCTCGGTTTTCATTTGTTTCATCTTCTCTTTTTCCCGGAGTTCCAAGCTCTAATTATCTCGTCGCGAAGCTCCATCTAAATCATTGCAAGGATTCACCTTGTGTTTTCAACTTCTCTTTCTTTTCATCATCCTTTTATTACCGGAGTTCTTCATGGAGGCTCTACATGGTGGTTCGTCAAGGATTTCTTTCATTCTTCAATTGTTCTTCATGATTTCTCTCGAAGTTATGATCCGCCAAGCTTTACTCAAAATTAAACATGGTGCTTAACACATGTCTTGTTTTGAGGAGTTCAAGCATTCTTCTTCTTGCATTTCAAAGTGCAATTCTTTCTACCTTATCTTTTGAGATGGTGTTATGTCACTCTTGACAATTTCCTTCATGTTTCATGATTCATATTGTTGTCAAGAATGAGGTATTTTAAATCCATCAATCTCTTCGTTGGAGTTATCTTGGGTTATATTTCACCTAAAGTTTTCCCTAAGGATTGTTGCTATTTATGGTGCTTATAAATGACCCAAGTTCTTCATTTGTCCTTCCGGTGAAATAAGTTTCTCGTCCCCTTGTTGATATCAATCCAAGCAATTGTTTTTCGTTGGTGGCAGAAGTTTGCATTTTCTTCTCCGTCCCTTTATCCGAATGGTCTATCTTCTATTCTTTCATTACGGAGGCATTGTGATGTTGCTCTTTTCACTCATCATATCGAATTGTGAGGATCATGTTCTTCATGCTTATCCAATTAACCGGAGTGTTGTATCATCTCTTCAATATCTTTTCATCTCATCAAGTTTTCTTCTCTTTTCTACTGGAGTGCTGTCCAAATTCTGTCATTCTTGTTCCTTGGCTATCTCGTTATACCGAGGTGGTCATATTCTTTTCGTTCGTGAAACTCTTGATTCATGTCTTTGCAACCTTCAAGTTCTCGTAATGTTCCTTGTTCCTCTTTTCTAACGGATTGTTTGCAATCTCGTTCATCTCTGTTGTACTCTTTCTTTTAAATTGTTAAACCTCTCAAGGTTCGTGGTTTCACTCATTGGTCAAAGAAGCAACTTAGTTATCTCTTCTCTTCCTCTTCCGTTTTCCCTCCGGTGCCATCCTAGATCTCGGGACGAGATCCTCTCGTAGTGGTGGAGTGTTGTGACGCCCCGGATCCGATGCGCCAGGTGTCCGCCAGTTATTCGCCGTCGGAGCCATGTCATTTGCTTGCGTGTTGCACTTTGCCATGTCATCATTTGCATTTTATCATGTCATCATGTGCATTTCATTTTTCATACATGTTCGTCTCATGCATCCGAGCATTTTCCCCGTTGTCCGTTTTGCAATCCGGCACTCCGATGTTCCCCGGCGTCCCCTCGTCTCTCTTTTCGTGTGCGGGTATTATACTTTCTCGGAATGGACCGAGGTTTGCCAAGCGGCCTTGGTATAGCACCGGTAGACCGCCTGTCAAGTTTCGTGCCATTTGGAGCTCGTTTGGTACTTCAACGGTTAACCGGGTAACCGTGAAAGCCCTCTTTTGTTGCAGCCCAACACCCCTTCCAAAGTGGCCCAAAACCCATCTAACTCCTCTCCATGCTCTCGGTCGTTCGATCACGATCGCGTGGCCGAAAACCGCTCCTCATTTGGACTCTCCTAGCTCCTCTACCTATATATATATGCATCTCCCAAAATCGGTCTAACCCTAGATCTTTTTCCTCCGCGCCACGGACGAAATCCCACCGACGCGGACATGTCCGCTCGACCGCCGCCGCCCGCGCTAATCGGGCTCGACACCTGTCCGCCGCCGCCGCCCGCCTCCGCCCGGCTTTGGGGCCGCGCCGAGCCAGCGGGGCGGATCACACATGCCGCCGGGATCGCGCCGCCCGCCGCCCCGCGATGCCGCCGCCGCCTCCACCCCGCCGCCCGGTCTTGCGCCGCCCTCCTTTCCGCCAGCGCCCTGCGCCCGCGCCCGAAACCCGTCTGCCGCTCCCCCTTGCCGCGCAACCCTTGCCCGCTGCCGCCTGCTCCCTTGCCTTCGCTGCCGCACCGCTGTTCATGCAGCGCCCTGCCTCGCCATGCAGCGCCTCCTCCTCGCCGCCCGCCTCCGAGGCCTCACGCCTTCCCGCCGCCTCGGTCGGCCGGCGCCCGCCGCGTCGCCTCCGCCGCCCCAGTTCCGCCGCCTGAACGCCACTGTCGCCATTGCCGTCGCCGCCCGGCCTCCGGCCGCCGCGCGCGGATTCGCGAGATCGGCCGGGTCCCTCCTCCGGCGAGCTCCTCCGGCCTCCCGCGCCTTCCCGCAACTCCGGCGAAGTTCGGCGAGAATCCGGCGATCCTCGATCCGCGTGCCCCGAAACCCTAGATCCGTTTTCGGGAGGTAAAATCTGCTAAGTCCCCGAAATTTTATATTCTGGACCCATGTTCATCGCATCACATCTTCGCATCCGTAGCTCCGTTTCGCGCGTATAATATGTCAAATTGTTCGCCTCGACGAGTACATCATTTCGTTCCATTGCATCATTTGCATTTGAGCTCATCTTGATGCCCGAAATGCTGTTGGAAGAAGGCTTCAGATCGTTAGTTTCAGAATCTTATCAGCTCGAGCTCTTTTGTCATTTTTGCCATGATTTATGTGTGCATCCTATGAGTATGAGCTCTACATGAATGTTGGACTAGGCCATGCCATCTTTCCAGGGGTGTTGACCTTGTATTTTTGTGAGTTGTGTGCTGAGTGTATCAAGCTTGTAAAGTAGGGTAGTTGCTGTTGTTGTTTTCCTGGCAGATTCTGTTATATTTTGATGCCATGTTAACATGCTTCCACTAATCATTCTATGCATAATCTGGAGATACTCTATAAACATGTTTTGATATACATGTCTTGCTCTATCCATTCATGCCCTTGTTTGCATTTATAGCCTGCTGGAACATGTTCATATCTTGCTCTAAAGTTGCTTGAAAATGTTTCCTGGCAGATTGTTTGCATGAGATTCAATTTTCACGAGGTTGTTGTAGTTGATCTGTGTATGCTATGACCTTGCTCTTGCCATGATTAGCTTCATAAATATGCCTTCTTACTGTTGGTTGCCTTGTCATGCCATGTATTGCTCTGTAGTGAGTGCATCGAGCTCACGAACATGCCATATTGAATCTGTTTTTCCCATGTCCTGATATTTCACTAAGTCTGAAATCTGTAATAAAACTTGCTATGTTTACATGGGTGCCATCATTTCTTAGAGTCCTTTTTGGCTTATGGTCAGTAAGGGACTATTGAAATAGGCTTTGAGTAGAATCATGTCATGCCTTGCTTTGCTATTATAAGTTCCTGTAGCATGTTGTTTGCTTGCTCTAAACATGCCTTCCTGATGTTAATTCCTGCCATGTTAGTATTTTCACTAAGTCTGTGAACCTGATATTTTGAGCACTTTCTCCATGCTTGTTTGAACATGTTATGATGTGATTTAGCCATAGCTCAGTGCTCCTCTTTTGTTAAGCATCTCCTGTAGTTCGTTGCCATATGCTTTGTTTTTATGTTGGGGTGCTGTAGCATAGTTTCGTGTTGCGTGCTAAGTAGCATCGGGCTGTTAAACGCAGTTTTGCGTCATTCTTGTTTTGCTTGTCATTTGCAAACCGTGCATCCGATTCCGGTGATCTTTATATCGATTTCAACCGAAATCATCTCATCTTTCCAGCGGCATACTTGGTTTGCCAAGTTGATGCCAGTTCATCATTTTCCTTCCGGAGCATACATATGCATAGCATATCACATCTCGCATAGCATGTCATGTATCAGCATCATATTGCTTGTGCATATGTTCCTTGTTTGATTGTGGTTCCGTTGCTTGTGTTCTTGCTTTGGGTAGAGCCGGAGACGAGTGCGTGTCGAGGAGCCTGTTGAGAACGCTTTACGAGGATCCATCTTCGACAACTCGAGAACCTTGCGAGCAAGATGACCATACCCTCGAAATCACTACTATCTTTGCTATGCTAGTTTGCTCGCTCTTTTGCTATGCCAATGCTTTGCGATGCCTACCTTTTGCTTGTCAGCCTCCCAAATTGCCATGTCAAACCTCTAACCTTTGACACCATTCCTAGCAAACCGTTGATTGGCTATGTTACCGCTTTGCTCGGCCCTCTTATAGCGTTGCTAGTTGCGGTGAAGTTGAAGATTTCTCCATGGTGGATGTGGTTTATGTTGGGATATCACAATATCTCTTATATATTTTAATGCATCTATATACTTGGTAAAGGGTGGAAGGCTCGGCCTTATGCCTGTGTTTTGTTCCACTCTTGCCGCCCTAGTTTCCGTCATACCGTGTTATGTTCCCGGATTTTGCGTCCCTTACGCGGTCGGGTGATTTATGGGACCCGCTTGACGGTTCGCTTTGAATAAAACTTGTCCAGAAGGCCCAACATTGCCTTTACCATTTGCCTCACCACCACCTACTTTTTCCCTTGGGAGTCGCGCATCCTGGGGTCATCTTTATAGCCCCCGGCGATGCTTGTCTAGCGTTGGTCCAAACTAGAGCCACTTGCGGCGCCACCTCGGGAAACTTGAGGGCTGGTTTTAGTTATGCGTCTTGCTCATCCGGTCGTGGCACGAGACGAGATCTGTGCGCTACTATCGGGATGTCGGCACGCCGGAGGCTTTGCTGGTCTTGTTTTACCATTGTCGAAATGTCTTGATGTACCGGATTCCGAGCCTGATCGGAGTGTCTCGGTGAAGGTCTATTCTTCGATGATCGCGAGAGCTTGTCATGGGCTAAGTTGGGACACCCTGCAGGTATAAACTTTCGAGAGCCATGCCCGCGGTTATGTGGCGATGGGAATTTGTTAATGTCCGTTGTAGAAAACCTGAAGTTGACCTTAATTAAAATACATCAACCGCGTGTGTTACCGTGATGGTCTCTTTCCATGAGTCAGGGAAGTGAACACGGTGTTGGAGTTATGCTTGACGCAGTTGCTATAGGATCACTTCTTGATCATACTTTTATCGACCGTGCTTTGCCTTCTCTTCTCGCTCTCATTTGCGTATGTTAGCCTCCGTATATGCTAGTCGCTTGCTGCAGCTCCACCTCATGCCTTTACCTTACCCATAAGCTTAAATAGTCTTGATCTCGCGGGTGTGAGATTGCTGAGTCCTCGTGACTCACCAGATACTTCCAAAACCAGTTTGCAGGTGCCTATGCTGCCGAGCAGGTGATGCAACCAAGCTCAAGGAGGAGCTTGATGAAGATCTTGTTCATTGTGTTGTTTCGTTTCAGTTGATCAGTAGTGGAGCCCAGTTGGGGTTCGATCGGGGACCGTTTGTCGCATTTGGGGTTCTTCTTTTATTTTGGTTCCGTAGTCGGACCTTGATTGTATCTGGATGATGTAATGCTTTATTCATGTAATTGTGTGAAGTGGCGATTGTAAGCCAACTATGTATCTCTGTTCCCTTATGTATTAAATGGGTTGTGTGAAGATTACCTCACTTGCGACATTGCTTTCAATGCGGTTATGCCTCTAAGTCGTGCTTCGACACGTGGGAGATATAGCCGCATCGAGGGCGTTACAGCTAGGCCTCGTTTCCATCGGCTATTCCATCCAAGCCCTCCCGATGAACACGACGACGCATTTCGTTCCGACCCAGCCGGTTGGCTCCCCATGAACACGACGACAACGCAGTTTCTTCATTCTGACCCAGCCATGTATATGAGCCCTGGCCGTACGTATGCGTGAGTAGACGTTCGAGACCTTGCCTGTATGTACGTACGTGGCCGTATTTACTTTCTTGCACCCTGGCCACTGTATGTATGTTTACATGCTATGTGCGCGCCTCTACTATGACAGGTGCGCATCTACATCGACCAGTATGTACGTACACGTTCGCCACCAGAATGACAATGCTACGTACACTTCGACCAGGTGGGTCCCGACTGTCAGGCACTTCCTTGCATGCGAAGATGTAGCTGCTGGGTCCCAGCAGTCAGGGGGAAACGTTTTTTTCATGAAATATAGTGGCTCGTCCGGTGGGTCCCAGCTGTCAGGTGGAGGAATAATTATTTTGCGCATAATAAGGAGCCAATTCCTTGCGGCTGTCGTGGACCCAGCTATCAGCCTCTCCACGTATAGTACTCTTCCGATGGAAGTCATTCCTTGACCATGTCGACCACGCCGCGCCAAGAGCACCAGGGCGGTGGAAGATGGCGAGGCCTAGGAAGGG
Source organism: Aegilops speltoides (assembly GCA_021437245.1). Taxonomy (NCBI): domain Eukaryota; kingdom Viridiplantae; phylum Streptophyta; class Magnoliopsida; order Poales; family Poaceae; genus Aegilops; species Aegilops speltoides. The sequence goes on from CM038146.1 coordinate 374,669,247, forward strand.
GACGACACGGAGCCGGGGAAGACGCGGCAGTGGATGCCCACGCGGAGAGGAGTACGAGGGTTCACTGGTTCGGCTGCGGGTGTGTGGCTGCCGTCGCCACAGAATAACAGGGGGTGTGTGTGAGTAGAGGGATGTCCTGGCCAGCGGTAGGAGTAGTAGGAGGCGGTGAGGCCTCCGCGACATCACAGCCGGCCATGGGAGGGAGGAGCACGCGGCACGACCGACACTGGTTTGGGCGGCTGGAGCAAGAAGACCAGAGGTTGAAGAAGCACTACGGCCGTTGGATGGACATCATACGATCACTGGAGCTGGAGTCATTCATATTGACTAAGTTGACAAAGCCCTCCATCCTCGTCAACTTAGTTGGCCCACAAGTCAGCCTCCCACTATGGTGGGTCCCAGCTAGCAGGGGGTATTCATTTTTTGTGCATAATAAGGAGGCACTTCCTTGCGTGCGAAGATATAGCTGGTGGGTCCGACCTGTCAACGGGGCGAACGTTTTTTTCGTGAAATACAAAGGCCCTTCTGGTGGGTCCCAGCTATCAGGTGGAGGAATCATTATTTTGCACGTAATAAGGAGGCATTTCCTTGCGTGCGGCCGTGGACCCAGCTGTCAGCCTCTCCACGCACAGTCCACTTCCGATGGTGTCGTTCGTTGACCATGTTGACCACTCCGTGCCGAGCGCATCCAAGGTGGTGGATGAAGGTGAGGCCCCGGACAGCAATGAGCCAGAGATGGGAAGACGCAGGAGTAGAGTCACAGGCGGAGAGGCGTACGAGGGTTAACTGGTTCTAGTGCGGTGCGGTTCGGCACTCGGTGGAGAAGAACAGGAGGTGTGGAGGGGTGGAGGGATGGCCTAGCCAACGGTGGAGTAGCGCTTCACAGTGAAGCGTGCTAAGTAGAGCTGCTGACAGCAGGAGGCAGGAGCAGGAGATCCCGGCGGCGCTGGAGGAAGAAGACGAGAGATTGAAGATGGATGTCATTTGTTGTATGTAAATCCAACAGCTAACGATGTTAGAATCATTTGTTGACTAAGTTGACAACGACTTCCGTTGGCTTCGACCTATTGGCCCACATTTCAGCCTCGAAAAATGTGGCACGTATTCAACCCATTTTTTTCAGAATTTACAGTCTTTTTTGCGGGGTAGAAATTATAGTCAATTTCATCTTTTTTTGAGAATTACAGTCCATTAGCTGGGCTGGGTGAACAAATAATGTAGCGTCCATGCGACCCATTTATTTCTGTGCCCCTGGTTCCTTAGCTCTACTCATTCATCCCCACTCAGTTAACTTTTCCTCACTTTTCCCCACTCCCTTGCCCAAAACCCTCAGAACAGGTTATAACTAACGTTGTCGTCGGGTCAATGCCTTTGACCGTTAGTTGACGAGTGGGGCCACGTATATGTGGGCGCATGCGAGACCGCGGTCGTCGGGTAGCATGTGTCCATGGACATGTGAGAAACGCCCCATCATATAAATAGGGCAACCACCTCCATCGCCCCTACCATTTTCACCCAAATACCCTCCCTAACGCATCGTCTTCCTCTCCCCCACGGGCATCGTATCGCTCTCCTCCACTGCCTCCACCGCACCGTCTCGCTCTGCCCCACTGCATCCTCTTCCTTACCTTCATCGCCTCCATCTGTAAGATGGCTGACGCTCGTGGTGACGCCGGCGCAGCGGCCAGAGATGTGGTGGAGCTACAGGGTCCAGGCGCGGTGACCGCGGATGTCGGTGGTGTCCACGGTGGTGCGGGGAAACTCGCAACCGCTGCGGATGTGGCGGGCTCTGCCTCATCTCTACAGAAGCTGAAGGCGTCGAGCGGCACAATCAATCCAGATGCCCCCATTGCGCCGCCTGTCATGGAGGAGCAGGTATTTGCACTTGCTTAGCTTGTAGAGTTAATTGCTCCGTAGTTGCATTGGCTAGATTGTGATTCATACGGTAGTTCAGATGGTTAGAGTAGTTGGTTTGATGGATGGGCCGGGGTTTTCTATAGGGTATGTGTTGGGGGACGGGGTTTTTTGACTAGGGTTTGTTCGATAAATTCGTTGCAAAAATGCTATGTTGTGAACTATGATTTTAGGTGCTGCAATGATTGGGGTTTTTAGATTTGTTTTTAGATTTGGATAAATTCATTGCAAAAATGCTAGATGTTGTGAACAGATTGGGTTTTTAAAAGCTATTGTGCTTATTAGATTTGTTTTTAGTGCTCACAGATTGGGGTTTTTAATGCTAGATGTTTTTGAATGCTAGTCAGATTGGGGTTTTGAATGTCATATGCCCAAATGGAATCCATTGATTAATAAGTTATAAATTTGAGTCAATGTGTGTAAATTTGTCATATTGGGTTTTTTGATTCATTAGTATGTAGATTTGATTCATTAGTATATAAATATGTCCACAATATGTAGTTATATTAGCTTTGTTCTTCAATGTGTGTGCATGACGAATGATCAATGTGTTATTTGAATGTCATATTGGGGTTTTTGATCAATGTGTGTACAAATCTAATACATTGATATACTAGTGATGGATGTGGTTTTTGAATGCATAGAGCTAAGGGGCACAGAAATAAAAAAACCACTTCTAAAACATTTCTGATATTGGGAGTATATTAGCCTTATGATCAATGTCTCATGTGTGCATATCTAAATTTTAAATTGTCTACTAGTGATGGATGTAATTGTATATTCAGGAGGATGATGGTTGGGGGGGAGAAAGAGGAAGCTGGCCGACTATGACCCGTACGAGGGGGCATTTAGTGACGATTCTGAATATGAGGTAAGCCTATCCCTTGTTCATTTAGTTCGTTTGACATGGTGTATATGAATCTATAATGTATTAATGCAATTCATTCATGTGTGTAGTATGATTCTGGAGATGATGTGTACAAGGGAAACGTCGCGTCCTTCACAGCCAAGGAGGTGCAGAAGATCAAGGCCAAGGGAGTTGCTTCCTTCTACAATCGCAAGTTCAAGAAGTGGCACTGCCCCTACTGCCAAAGCCCAAGGATGGCCGCTTTGATCACCTTCTGTCTCATGCAGAGATGTAGCGATCCGCGGGGAGGACTACATGATCGAGGCGAGATCTTTGCGCCATGAAGGCCCTGACTCCGGCGTGAAGTGATGTGATGATGTTGTGATGGTCTGATGATGTGAACTGAATCTTAATCTTTTGGGTACTTAAGGTCGGGTTACTTATGGTAAACTTAATGTGGCAGTTTATGGTGTGAACTTAATCTATGGTGATGCTAGTAACGTATTATTCTATCTATATTTGTCTGTCCTTATATTTGCCTGTGGTGTATGCTTAGTTCTGTTTAGATGTTGTGAATTAGAGTTTAGGTGCTTGTGACGCCCCCAATTCGACCATACACTAATCATACACGCAAATGTGTACGACCAAGATCAGGGACCACGGGAACATATCACAACACAATTCTAGACACAAAAAAACAATACAAGCCTTATATTACAAGCCAAGGGCCTCGAGGGCTCGAATACATAGCTCGATACACAAGAGTCAGCGGAAGCAACAATATCTGAGTACAGACATGAGTTAAACAAGTTTTTCCTTAAGAAGGCTAGCACAAACATCAACGATCGAAGAGGCGAGGCTTCCTGCCTAGGACCTCCTAACCTACTCCTGGTCGTCGGTGGTCTCCATGTAGTAGCAGCCAATGGGGGTGGCATCTGCCTCCAAGAATCCACCATCTGGTTGCATCAATCGGAAAGAAGAAAGAAGGGGGAAAGGGGGTAGCAAAGCAACCGTGAGTACTTATCCGAAGTACTCGCAAGCATCAGATCTATACTAAGTATGCATTGGTATCAAATGGAAGGCTTGTATCGTGGACCGAACTGCGAGAATGCGGTAATAGAGGGAAGGCCTAGCCTATCGAAGACTAGCATCTTCAAGCAGATCCGAGCATCTTGCAGCATGTAGGAGAGTAAAGAATAGCAGTTTATATTTAACAAACATGTTGTAGTATCAACGCCCAGTGAGAAAGCAATCTCGGAGCCACATATCCATCTCATATCTCAAGTATCCATTTCTAGTTATATAAGATCCGGATACAAGTCTGAACGTCCATTACCGTGGACACGGTATTCAAATATATATCTTCCCTGCAGGGGTGCACCACGTTACCCAACACGCTCGATCACTCTGTCCGGACACCTTTCTGGGGTCAATGCCCGGCCTTGGAAGATCAACACGTTACAGCCCTACCTAGGCTCAGCAGAGAGGTCCCCGCCGGTCTACATCCTAAGCGCTCCGGGGTCTTGGCCCCATCGCCATGACACTCCGGTCGTTCGCGTGGGGTTAATACCAAGACCACCTCGGATGGCCAAAGACGATCCGACCGTGCCGCACTCTCGAATCGACGTCGACAAAGCTTCGATCGACATCGCGACATCGAGGCCCATATCTATTCTTGCGTGGTGGTTAGTGTGTAAAGGCCAGAGGCCAACTCAGAACAAATACCCAAACCTGTTAGTGCATTGGGGGCTCGCAGAAACAAGCAGAGACTCACGATAAGGTGACCCCATCGCCGCGTCTCGTGGACTTACGGCAAGGGCCCAGACTGCCTGGCCGTGCCACGTGGAAAACTCGCGGGTGCTCTACGGGCCCGCCCGACTTTCACATCAACTCACGGGTACCCCTTAGGGCCTACCCGACTTCAACAATGGTCTCAAGTAAAGTCAAGGTAACCATGTGTCCAAACATCAAGGGGAAAACCCGAGGAATCACCCACGGAGGATTCCACTCGATGTAATCATCAAGGTGAACGTAAGAGGATCCACTCTCGAGGTTCACACTTGAGGTGTTGCACGACAGCCGTATCGGAAATGGTGAAAGAGGAACCACCCTCATTGACCACGACCGAATAGCTACACTACAGAGATCTCATCAGGAGTGATGTATAGGTTCCACCCTCGGCACTCGATGGTAACTCTGCAGAGTCGAGCAACAAAAAGGGCGTGATGTGATGTGAGGTGTCGGGCTCTAGTCGTCGATCACGTTGATCGAGGCATCGATGATGAAGCAGGGGCAACAAGGACAAGGTGAGGGTTACTGATGGATCACTATCCAACCTATACTAAGTAGTTTAGAATAAGCAGGTATGTAATAATAACAGGTACAAAAGCAGGCTATGCATCAGAATAGGAGCAATCAATTACAGTAGCAAAATCTAATGCAAGCATGAGAGAATAGAATGGTCGATATCGGGATGATCAAAGGGGGGGGCTTGCCTGGAAGCTCTGCTGAAAGGGAAGAAGGTTCGTCGTCTACGTAGACGATCACAGTGGCATCAGCAACGGTCTTGGGGTCCAGCGAAGAGGAGAGGGGGAAGAAACAGTAAATATAATGCAACAGATGCAACACAGATGTATGACAGGGTAACACGCAGAGCTAGGGGTGTTCTAACGGGGTGCTACATGATACCGGTGAAGTGGGATAACATCCGGGAAAGTTTTCCCGGTTCCGGATGTCTGTTAGACAAATGAACCAGAGGGGAAAAGTTTAACGTTTGCTATGCTAGGGACGTGTGGCGGGCGAACGGACCGGGGGTTTAGATTCATCTCGTCGTTCTGAGTAACTTTCATGTAGAAAGTTTTTCGATCCGAGCTACGGTTTAATTTCTATGATTTTCGGAAGATTTAATGATATTCTACAATTTAATTTAATTCGAAAATAATGACTAAATGCTAGGTGCACCCAGATCTATGTACACATTAGTCTACCTGAGGGTGACATGTGGGTCCAGGGGGTCCCAGTTGACCAGTCAACATTTGACTGGTCAACAGGGGTGTGGGGCCACCCTGTCATTGACTACTAGCTAATTAACTAATTAATTAGGTAAATAATCAGGTTAATTAAGTTAAGTAATTAAACTAATTAATTAATCAATATTTATTTATTTCATTAATATTATATACATTTTTTTACATTTTTCTTTTTGTTTATACTTTTTTTTGGTTCTTATCCAGGGGCTGGGCCCCGTGTGTCATACGCACAGGGGCCAATGGGTCGGGCAAACGGGTGCTGGGGCACGGGCGACGGCGCCCGTCGGGACGGAGGGGCAAGGTCGGCCGACCGGGGCTATGCCCAGCAGCGGCGAGGCCACGGCGGGGCGGCGCTGGGGCACGGCGCGGGCGAGCGCCGGGAGCGGGCCGCGGGTGTCGGTGGGCGGGAGCGCCGGCCGGCGATGGGGACGCAGGCGAGCAGCAGGCTCGAGCAGGGGTAGAGGCGGGCGGCGTTCAGTGAGGCGCGCGTCGTGAGCGCGAGCATGGCCACCGAGCGCGTGCGGGGCGGTGACCGCAGGTGGTGGCTACGTCGACGAGGTCGGAAGGGGGGCAGAGGACGATGCGTTCGGCGTAGGAGCTCACTGCGGGAGCGTGGGGTCTAGACAGAGGGCTCGGGGGGGCGGAGGGGGGGAGGGGAGGTCCGGCGAGGGAGAGGACGAGGCGGACGACGGCGACGGGGACGAGGCAGCCCGGCGTCAGCGCGGTCGCGGACGAGGTGGCGAGGCCGTCCAGCGAGGCGGGGCTCCACGGAGGAGGTCCGGCGAGGGAGGAGAGGCCTCCGGGCAGCGGCCGGCGGCGGGAGCACCGCAGGGTCGAGCCCCGATCTGGATCGAGGGGAGGAGAGCGGGCGATGTGGGGAGAGTGGGGGTGAGGGAATCGGGACAAGTGGGTGGGGGTTAGGGTTCGGGGAGGTGGCCTTGTAGGCCAGAGGTAGTGGGGTGGGCCGGCTGGGCCGGGCTGTTCAGCTGGGCCGAGGCCCAGCGAGGGGGAAGTCCTGATGTTTTCTCCCTTTTCTTTTATTCTGCCTCTTTTTCCTATTTAAAAGAACTACTAAAATATCTTTGTTAAATGTGGCACTTTGCACAAAAATAGATAGGAACAAAGTGAAGCTGCATAAAAAGTTTGGAGTCAGAAGGAGTTGGCTAACCATTTTTAGAAATTGGAAAAGCCAATGTAATTATTGTTGGACCACAAAATAAAATTCCAGGGGCATTTTGGGAACTCAAAAGAGGTTGGTTCCAACATGAAAAATATCCAAGGATTATTTTCCACACTTTGAACATTTTAGTTTTCATGTTTGACAAACTTGGATTTTTGACTTTAAATTTGGATTTGAATCTGAACAGTGATTTGGATCAAGTGGGGATTAGCAACAGTAATGTGAAGACATGGCACCATTAATAGGGGTTTACTGTAGCTTAATTATCCGGGCGTCACAATATTGCAATGATCAAACTTGTTGTTTAAGTGTTGCTTCACTGATCAGACATGTTTTTTCAGTGTTGCTTCACCGACACTTCAGTGTTGCTTCACTGATCACACATGTTGTTTCGGTGTTGCTTCACTGATCGCACATGTTATTGGTCTCTTGTTTATTAATCAAATCAAATGCATGCTTTTTCCCACCAGTAAATTATCTATGTATGTTTGTGTAAATTCAAGAAAATGCAAAAAAATAAATAAAACCTTTGCAAACTATCTATGTTTGTGTAGGAGATCATGTGTGCAAAATTTGAGGTGATTTAGAGGAGGTCACAAAAATTTGAATTTGAGAAATATGCTCCAAATGAGCTCCGAGACTAGGGTAAACAGCCCATTTGTAATCAAGTTTTTTTAGACCTACTCTAAATGAGCCAAATGTTTTGTATTAACACCTATTCAATCTATATAGTGTAGATTCGAAGTCTCACTATTTTATGAATTAATCTTCATATTTTTACATTTTCTTTTGAAAAATATGCTTTAATATAAAAACTATTAAAAACACGTTTAAAATATGAAAATGTAAAACTAAGTTCAGATCCTTCTTATTCACTTAGAAATAAAGCTTTGGTGATTTTTTTTTAATTTATTTTATTTTTCAAAAACAGAAGGTAACCCTACCTCATCTCCTTGAACTCTATGAAATCCTGTAGGTGATAGATCATATGTGTGAAGGTTTTCTATGAAAATGACCATAGACCAAGTTTATGATTTTTGGTTGGTAACATGTCACATAAGACAACATTGTGCGCAGGTTTCATATTGTTTTGACTTTTTAAAAATTAATGGTGCTCATTTGACCTCGATCGTGCCAGCTAGGGTTTTTTTTCATGAAAATGACATAGACCAAGTTTAGTATTTTTCCTCGTTAGTATGTCTTATAAAGCAACGAACGGTGAAGGTTTCATATTTTTTTGATTTTTTAAAATTAGTTATGCTCAGTCAAAGCTTTTGTAACCCCGTTGACCAGCTCAAAACCCCTCTAAACCCCGCGGGGTTTCGCGTAACCCTAGCTCCCAACGTCAGCCATGCGATCATACCCTGGCGCCAAGCGACAGCCCTCGGATGTGGTCTTCTAGAAGGAATTCGATGGGCAGGCTGCGTGCAGGCTATGGGCCGTTGGATCACAAGGACGACTCCGCATCGTTGGATCGTGGGGCGATCCGCGAGAGGCGATCCTGTTGGTTGTGCTCGGCTGCTCGCCCACCACTGACTCCGCGAAAAAAACGGTGGTGTTGGGCCCAAAAGGAAACCAAGCTCTAGGGCCATTGAATCACATCGTTTTTTTTGAATGTGCTGGCTTTGTTTTTCGTGAACGTGTTGGCTCTGTTTTTTTGCATCGTTTGAAATTACACAACAATTGGCATTGCGTAGAAAATTTAGTTCTTTTTGTTCTATACAAATGTAAAACGAAAAAAATTTATAAGGGCTAAATTTATTTTTATCATGCAAAATGGCCACAAATTATTAAAAAATGGGTCATTTTGCATTTGTATAATGGCCACAAGCCCACTATCTATTTTTATCATGCAAAATGACCAAATTTTTATGGGAAAAATTTATTTTTATCATGCAAAATGGCCACAAGCTCTTCAAAAATTGTCTTTTTTTCATATAATATAGGGTTTGACCACGGATTCCCACGTGTGCAATTAGCTTCTTTTTCTTCTTCTTTTCAAACCACCGTTTCCCAAGTGTGTAAACTCCCAATGCTGCGGTGGGTTTGAAAACGGGCTACTAACTTCACATTTGACCCTGTTATTGCCACAGCCAAATAACACGTAGCACTACGGTTATTTAAGCCACCCTCTGCCTTTGTCACCCCTCATCCATCTGCCCTTCTTGCTCTTTAACCCCTTCTCCGTCTTCTGCACATCCCTCAGCCATGTAGTACACCGGACCAACCTACCGCTTCCCACCCACCGTGCCGGAGAGGCTCTACCCTACCGGCTTGTACGTTGATCGCACACTACTTGTGTGGGTGATATCAACGCTGAGGACCGCAAGGAACTTCACCAAGTTCTTCCTCGCGTCCGGCTACCACCACCTCCCGAGGGGATCTCCAACGATGTTCCACGTCGAGGAGGTCATCCAAAACCGGGTGGTGGTTGCTCTCCTAGCCCACTTCACGAACACATTCGACGCCTTCTAGCTCCTCGGTCGGGTGTTTTGGTGTGGCTCCGAGTTCAACGCTTTCACCACCCACAACAGGTTCACAGAGTACAACATCTTCCCCACCACGACGCGCATGCACACTCTTCCGTACCCCATCGACAACACCCCGGAGAAGCAGTGAAAAGGGCACCCGGAGGAGGAGCGAGGTGGAGAAGGCGGCGGATAGGGTTCTAAACCCTCTATCTTTTTTTAGTCTATGTTATGTTAAGTTGTAATTGAACAATGTTGGAGTTGCTATGGGCTTGTTGGCCCTTTTGTTAAATTCTATTATTAAGGTTTCTATCTATTCTATTATTAAGTTCTTCCTAGTTTGAGCTATGTGATCGTGCTATGAGCTTGTTGGCCCTATCTACATATTGGGGCTACATATTTGTTGATTATTTTCTTAGAGAGCTCAGCTTGTTAGTAGGGTTCCCTTGTTAGTAACCACCTGGTGCATGCAAGCAAGCTTTGTTAGTAGGGATGAATGAGTACAACTAAGCAAGGGAGTGGCTCTTTTTTTACACAAGCCACAAATATGCAGCCACCTAGCTAGAAGAGAGGAACCAGCGGCAGTGATCGTCGCTGCATCCGTGGCGGTTGGCGTGCAAGAAAGCTGCTCGGTCAGTGCATCGTGGCGGCCGCATCGATGCATGCAGGCTCGGTCGGCGCATCATGTGATCGTGGCATAGACACATGCAGGATGGATCAACGCATGCAGGCAGGGTTTTCTGGGTGCATGCATAGCAGGCTTCTATCCTGGCGGCGCGCGTAGACATTTAATGCAAGGGACGGCTCAACAAAACCACGGCCCAACAGTCAAACACCAACACCACCCAACGCGGCCCTACTTGTCAGGTCGAACGGACGACACAGTCCAGTGTGGCCCCACTAGTCAGAGTTAATGGTCAAGCCTTTGACCCAACGACAACGTCCGTTCTGCCCAGTTATGAGGGTTTCTGGCAAGGGAGTGGGGAAAATTGAGCAAAAGTTAAGAGCGCAGGGATGAATGAGTAGAGCTAAGGAACCAGGGGCATAGATGTAAAAATCCCTTTATTTTTTTCATAAAAAATTACAGGCCATTTGCACTTTCTCGAAATACATGATTTTGCTGGGCTGATTCTAATTATAATGTTGGGTTGGATGCAGCAATGTTATCAAAAAGTAAAGAGGGGCTGAGCATTTTGTTATAAATATATTTAAATAATAAGTGATTTATTATTACATTGGTCCTTAAATCTTACCAAGCTTTTGTACACAATCACCAGGATTTTCGTTGCCAAAAAAATCCAGGATTTTATTGTTAAGAAATTATTTTTATAAGTTAATAAGATGTGGGATATTGTTCTCTTACATATGTAAGTATCTGTTAAATATATGATGACAATAACAATAATATATAATAACATATAAAATAATTTAAATATATATAATATAGTTAGAAGGGAAACATAAGTTGGACCAGGCGTTCCTATTCTTATATAGAAAAATAGAATAGACCTCTGCGTTTTCTTCAAAAAAATACATAAATTGGGTTGTCGATGTTTCAAGAAAAATAAATCCTCAGATGGGAGGTCCATAGGCTCGTCGATACATGACGGCCCTCAAGAAAATACAAACCGGCATGTCGTGGGCTGCGCATGTTAAAAAAGAAAGCCTAGACGGGGCATCCCAAAACCCAGCTGATACTTGCTGCCCAGGGCTAATAAATGATACCTGCCAGCTCACGACTTTGTTGTAAATTTATGTCCTATAGTAACTACATTGAAGCACCTAAAAAATGTAACTATGTTGACAAACCCGTGGGCCCCAACGTCACTATAGTATTAGGAGAAAGTACTTTTTTGATGAGGCACTTGCTTGCGTACGGCCATAGACCTGGTGGGTCCCGACTGTCCGCCTCTCCATGTACAGTCCTCTCCAGTTTCCTCTCGTTTGTTCAGCATGTTCACAACGGCAGACATCGGCACCACGGCGAGCGCACAAAGGCGCGGGAGGAGATCCGACCACCTGAGGAAGTGCCTTATTAGTAACAGAAGTACTAAACTAGCCTAGTGGCCAAGTGACACTACCCGGCAGCTGTTCCGCCTGGGTTTGATTCCCCTGATGCAGGGAAAATATCTCCAAATTTTTTCCTCTGACTTTATTGACATGTGGGTCCCCATTGTCATCTACGCACACCATGTCCAACACTTGCCAAAACATCGTCCCTCGTTTTCGCTGTTTTTCACACACTCAACATTGTGTGGGCATTTTGAAAATAGCATATCTTTTTGATTGTGCATCATATGAAGATGTGCTATGCATGAATGTTGATCAGCATGATGTTAACTGGCTGGTAGTTCAACCATGAATAAAACTTCCAACATGATGCTAACACTGTTTGAAAAGGCCGTGTTAATATAAATGCTCTACCTCTAAAAGTTGTAGTTTCTTATCTGAAATTGAACTTGCAGTTTCTTATCTAAAACTAAAACTTGCAGTTTTTTCTCTGAGAATCATATTGTCTGCACTTTTATACTCCTATGAAACTACATTTTTTAATTGCTAAAAATAGATCTCTAGAATTCATAAAATACTTCATATGCTCAATACTGCAAATCTGATTCAAAAGACATTCATATCTGAAAGTACTCTCAAAATACACAAGAGAAAACACAATTCACAACCTGCAAATATTGACAACCCTAAGCTCCTCCTGACAATTCACAACCTGCCTGACTATTGGGATGGGGGAGGGCAGTCCCCTCCTATTCCTCGGCGGCAGACAGCCGCCCCATGAGATGATGTGAACGGCGAGGGAGAGGATGGCGGGGAAGCGTCGTCAAGCCAACTGCTTTTTCTCCTCTTGCAGTTGGGTTCTGTCGACGGAGACTCCACCGGCTCGCTCTGGCACGACACCCTGTAGATGCTCGATCCTTCAATCTCTGGTGGATGCTCCATCTGGGATTGATACTCCCACCACCGCTCCCTCACGATCGGATTCAGTGAATCTGTTTGCTCCATGGCCCAGAGGAGCAGCTCTATGTACTCCCGCGCGACTCCCTCCGGGTGTATCGCCGCCTTTTCGCTCTGTTGCAGATATTTGGCCATGGATGTCGCCGTCGCCGCTAGTTGGTCCTTGTTGTCAAACCAAGACTGTATCTCCAACATCCTAGCTAGCTTCACAGGGCCGCCATCTGCGATCCTCACGTATCGGTTGTACTCCTCCATCGATCTACTTCTCAAAGACCTTCACTCGCCAATGTGGTTTTGAATGGAAGAGGAGAGGAGCAGCGCTAGTTTTGGATTAGAACAGGAGAGGAGCGACGCTGGTTTTGGATTGGAACAAGAGAGGAGGGGCGGTGGTGAGGAGAGGAGCGGCGCTGGATTTAGATTGGAACAGGAGAGGAGCGGCGGTGGTTTAAGAGGAGAAGAGCGGCGCTGGTCTTGGTAGTATTTTTTTGTATTGCGTATTTTGGGTCAAAGTTTGACCACGTACTATATTTGACAAGCAAAATGTGAATGCATGTCACCAAAAATTGTATCGTTTGGTTTGTATCTGAATGTAGTTTCAAATTATATTATTTTTGCAACGTATAACATATATTTTATTTGCGAAATCATGGTCAATTATGACCCATAATAAAAGGGAGGCTAGTTAATGTGGGGTCGCTTTCTTAATTGAAGGGTAAATTGATTTTGATTTTGATCCAGTCACAGCGCGTCAGCCCTGTCGCCCAATCCTATATCGCTGTCACATGCTCCTCTCCCTCTTCTCCATTGCAAAACCACCTCCTCTCCTCTCCATCATCTCCATTCCAAAACCACCGTCTCGCCTCTCCCTCTTCTCCATTGCAAAACCACCTCCTCTCCTCTTCATCATCTCCATTCCAAAACCACTGTCTCGCCTCTCCCTCTTCTCCATTGCAAAACCACCTCCTCTCCTCTCCATCATCTCCATTCCAAAACCACCGTCTTGCCTCTCCCTCTTCTCTATTGCAAGACCACCGTCTCTCCTCCCATCTTCCAAAGCTAGCACTGGACCACTCAGAAGGACATCTATGGAGAGGATGCACCAATGATCAGCAGATCGCCGTGCGGCTCAGCAAAGTTAGCCAGGTTGAAGGAGATCCTTACTTGGTTTGACAATGAGTGGGAGATCTCAAGGACGGTGAGGGCCATGTGGCAATGTACGCGAAAGAGCGAGACAACGGTGATGAGGGCAGCGATGTACTCCTCAGCGGCAGTCACGCCACAGTCCTTCGAGTTCATCGGGTATCTCCTCTTGGTGATGGAGCAGACAGATTCACCCGAGGTGAAAGTCAGGCGGAGGTGGTGGGTGTACAGGTCGAAGGTCAAGCACCTAGATGATAACAAATTGATCGAGTATGGTGTGCCGTTCGTGAGGGTGCAGATCTAGCCCGAGCCACAGGAGTATTCGTTCTCCCAACGCAAGAGGAGGCCAGATGGCGTGACGTCGCTTCCCCGCCGTTCTCCACGGTTCCCTCGACGCTCGCCTTGTTTGAACGGCGGTGGTAGGGTTTGAGGTAAGCTTCGCACTAACCTAATCTTCCATCTACTCATGCTTACAATCAGTGTGACATCTCATGCAAATCATGCTTACAATCAGTCTCTGAGTACTACGCCAATCACCCTAAAATAGCTCTGGACCTTTGGGTCAAAGTTGTGACACTATGTGCAATAAAGAAAATAAATTGGTGCTTCTTTCAGAAAAGAGTACTCCCTAGAAAACTGCCAATATAAGCTACTAGTATTTGGTTAGAGGATTTGCTGCCGAGAAAGATCCGTCCATAGAGAGCGCCACACATCCTACTGGTGGTGGTGGATGCCAATGCATGCATGGAGCATGGTTGGTGTCGGTAATTTTTACTTGGCACACCTTGCACTTTGCATAAATGCCGGTTCCATTCATACATTTGTGCAGTTCCACCAAAATGCAGCTAAATAATCCTGTTTGCACAGATAATGAAAAAGCATGATTACATTATAGTGGCACTAGTTTATAAAACATACACTAATAAATACAAGAAAATATTGCGCTAGTATCATAGTATGCCATGTTGCAAGGGCGAGATGGGCCCTGCAACGCCTCATACTGGAAATCGTCCGAAGTCTCCCTCATACACCTTCGGCCAGTGATGAACATCAGTGTATAGCGGTAGTACAAGGAGGGGCCTTGAGACATTCAAATCTCTTTTTTTGTGAAGATCAACTAAAATTAAGCACCCCAGTTTGCAGAAACGCTTAAACATTAACAATGGGACTAGTTGATGAAACATACACTAACAAAGAGAAGCACTTTCTTTATCTACATTGGAAATGAAATGATAGAGAGGACACTCACTTTATTTTAACTCTATTATTACTTCATTTTATCAGTGACACTAGGGTCGAGCAGGTGGCAAATGAGGTGTACCGTGCGTCGCAAGGATGGAGGCTGGGGGTGCTTAGACTAGGATGCTGGAACTGGCTCTTTCAGTCCCTATCTTCCCCCCTGATGTTTCTGTGGTAGCATTTGGGTTGTAATCCAAACTTGGTCGAGCTGGTGCTGCGTCCCCCTACCTTCCTAGCTTATGTGTCGAACTTGTCTCCTGCTAGTACTCAGTCTGTTCTAGTAGTACTTGCATAACTGCCCGTTTACACTGAGATGTTGTCGGATAATGGTTCTCTATCATTGGGTTTCTTTAATGAAATTGGAGGGAACCCCCTCCTTTGATATATAAAAAAACAGTGGCACTAGCGGTGCCAAAACATTGCCTCAAATTAATAGTGCCACTAGATTAAGGTGCAAAATAATAACATTACTGCTTTATCGTGTAGTGCCAAAACAGTAGCACAAGAGCAGGATCAATATGCAGGATCTTTGGCAAATGGTCAGACCAAAAAGGAACATACCTCGTGATGGGAACCATATCTGCAGTCAACGCCATCGTAGAAGGGATAACACCAGTCACCAACATGGATGATTCAGTTCATGGGACCTTTTGGTGCAGTTCACCTAAAATGAAGCAATGTCCCATGAGCAAGCAGCTTCTTCTTTTTTAAAGAAAAGGGCTCTAGTCCTGGTTCCATTTCCATCAGAAAACGAAACCCACAGACCTTCTTCTTCATTAGTTGCAATAAAATTGAGCAACATCAAGGTTGGTTGTGAAGCTCCTGGAATGTTAAACTATAATTTGGATATCATTTGTGCATATCAACTAAGATCGAGCGTGAAATGTATATCTCTGTTTGAATAAAAAAGGTGGAAAGGAGGGTGACTAATAAGTGATGAAATTGTTGGGGAATGTAGTAATTTCAAAAAATTTCCTACGCACACGCAAGATCATGATGATGGTATAGCAACGAGAGGGGAGAGTGTTGTCCACGTACCCTCGTAGATCGTAAGCGGAAGCGTTAGCACAACGCGGTTGATGTAGTCGTACGTCTTCACGATCCGACCGATCCAAGCACCGAACGTACGGCACCTCCGAGTTCAAAGACACGTTCATTTCGATGACGATCTCGGCCTCCGATCCAGCAAAGCTCGGAGATGAGTTCCACAAGACGACGGTGTGGTGACGGTGATGATGTTCTATCGGCGCAGGCTTCGCCTAAACTCCGCGACGATCTGACCGAGGTGGAATATGGTGGAAGGGGCACCGACACGGCTAAGGAATGATCCGTAGATCAACTTGTGTGTATATGGGGTGCCCCCGCCTCGTATATAAAGGAGCCAGGGGGAGGAGGAGGCCAAGCAGGCGCGCCAGGGGGAGTCCTACTCCCACCGGAGTAGGACTCCTTCTTTCCAAGTTGGAGTAGGAGAAGGGGAAGGAGGAGGAAGAGAGGAAGGAAAGGGGGGGCGCCGCCCCCCTTCCCTTGTCCTATTCGGACTAGGAAGGGGAGGGGCGCGCGGCCCCCTCCTGCCTCCTTTCTCTCTTCTCCCTCGAGGCCCATGTAGGCCCAATAACCCCCCGGGGGGTTTCGGTAACCTCCCGGTACTCCGGTAAAATGCCGATTTCACCCGGAACGATTCCGATGTCCAAATATAGGCTTCCAATATATCGATCTTTATGTCTCGACCATTTCGAAACTCCTCGTCATGTCCGTGATCACATCCGGGACTCCGAACAAACTTCGGTACATCAAAACTTATAAACTCATAATAAAACTATCAACCTAAGGTTAAGCGTGCGGACCCTACGGGTTCGATAACTATGTAGACATGACCGAGAACTATTCTCGGTCAATAACCAATAGCGGAACCTGGATGCCCATATTGGTTCCTACATATTCTATGACGATCTTTATCGGTCAAACCGCATAACAACATACGTTGTTCCCTTTGTCATCGGTATGTTACTTGCCCGATATTTGATCATCGGTATCCAATACCTAGTTCAATCTCATTACCGGCAAGTCTCTTTACTCGTTACGTAATGCATCATCCCGTAACCAACTCATTGGTCACATTGCTTGCAAGGCTTATAGTGATGTGCATTACCGAGAGGGCCCAGAGATACCTCTCCGACAATCGGAGTGACAAAACCTAATCTCGAAATACGCCAACTCAACATGTACCTTCGGAGACACCTGTAGTACTCCTTTATAATGACCCAGTTACGTTGTGATGTTTGGTAGAACCCAAAGTGTTCCTCCGGTAAACGGGAGTTGCATAATTCTCATAGTTACAGGAACATGTATAAGTCATGAAGAAAGCAATAGCAGTATACTAAACGATCAAGTGCTAGGCTAACGGGATGGGTCATGTCAATCACATCATTCTTCTAATGATGTGATCCCACTAATCAAATGACAACACATGTCTATGGTTAGGAAACATAACCATCTTTGATTAATGAGCTAGTCAAGTAGAGGCATACTAGTGACTATATGTTTGTCTATGTATTCACACATGTATCATGTTTCCGGTTAATACAATTCTAGCATGAATAATAAACATTTATCATGATATGAGGAAATAAATAATAACTTTATTATTGCCTCTAGGGCATATTTCCTTCAGTCTCCCACTTGCACTAGAGTCAATAATCTAGATTACATAGTAATGATTCTAACACCCATGGAGTCTTGGTGTTGATCTTGTTTTGCTCGTGAGAGAGGCTTAGTCAACGGTCGCAACATTCAGATCCGTATGTATCTTGCAAATCTCTATGTCTCCCACTTGGACTTGGTCCCGAATGGAATTGAAGCGTCTCTTGATGTGCTTGGTCCTCTTGTGAAATCTGGATTCCTTTGCCAAGGCAATTGCACCATATTGTCACGGAAGATCTTCATTGGTCCCGATGTACTAGGTATGACACCTAGATCGGAAATGAACTCCTTCATCCAGACTCCTTCATTTGTTTGCTTGAAGCAGCTATGTACTCCGCTTCACATGTAGATCCCGCCACGACGCTTTGTTTAGAACGCACCAACTTACAGCTCCACCGTTTAATAAAAACACGTATCCGGTTTGCGATTTAGAATCGTCCGGATCGGTGTCAAAGCTTGCATCGGCGTAACCATTTACGACTAGCTCTTTGTCACCTCCATATACGAAAACATATCCTTAGTCCTTTTCGGTATTTCAGGATGTTCTTGATCGCTGTCCAAGAATCCACTCATGGATTACTTTGGTACCTTCTGCCAAGCTTATTGCTAAGCATACGTCGGTCCGTACACAAGATTGCATACATGATAGAGCCTATGGCTGAAGCATAGGGAACATCTTTCATTTTCTCTCTATCTTCTGCTGTGGTCGGGCATTGAGTTTGACTCAACTTCACACCTTGTAGCATGGGCAAGAACCCTTTCTTTGCCTGATCCATTTTGAACTTTTTCAAAATTTTGTCAAGGTATGTGCTTTGTGAAATTCCTATTAAGCGTCTTGATCTATCTCTATAGATCTTGATGCCCAATATGTAAGCAGCTTCACCGAGGTCTTTCATTGAAAAACTTTTATTCAAGTATCCCTTTATGCTACCAGAAATTCTATATCATTTCCAATTAATAATATGTCATCTACATACAATATCAGAAATGCTACAGAGCTCCCACTCACTTTCTTGTATATACAAGCTTCTCCAAAAGTCTCAGATAAAACCATATGCTTTGATCACACTATCAAAGCGTTTATTCCAACTCCGAGATGCTTGCACCAGTCCATAAATGGATCGCTGGAGCTTGCACACTTTGTTAGCACCTTTTGGATCAACAAAACCTTCTGGCTGCATCATATACAACTCTTCTTCTAGAAATCCATTCAAGAATGCAGTTTTGACATCCATTTGCCAAATTTCATAATCATGAAATGCAGCAATAGCTAACATGATTCGGACAGACTTAAGCATCGCTACGGGTGAGAAAGTCTCATCGTAGTCAACCCCTTGAACTTGTCGAAAACCTTTCGCAACAAGTCGAGCTTTATAGACAGTTACACTACCATCAGCGCCAGTCTTCTTCTTAAAGATCCATTTATTCTCAATGGCTTGCCGATCATCGGGCAAGTCAACCAAAGTCCATACTTTGTTTTCATACATGGATCCCATCTCAGATTTCATGGCCTCTAGCCATTTTGCGGAATCTGGGCTCATCATCGCTTCCTCATAGTTCGTAGGTTCATCATGGTCAAGTAACATGACTTCGAAATAGGATTACCGTACCACTCAGTGCGGATCTTACTCTGTAGACCTCACGAGGTTCATCAGAAACTTGATCTCAAGTTTCATGATCAATATCATTAGCTTCCTCACTGATTGGTGTAGTTGTCACAGAACCGGTTCTTGTGATGAACTACTTTTCAATAAGGGAGTAGATCTGATTATCTCATCAAGTTCTACTTTCCTCCCACTCACTTCTTTCGAGAGAAACTTCTTCTCTAGAAAGGATCCGATTTTAGCAACGAAAATCTTGCCCTCAGATCTGTGATAGAAGTTGTACCCAATAGTCTCTTTTGGGTATCCTATGAAGACACATTTCTCCGATTTGGGTTCGAGCTTCACTGGTTGAAGTTTCTTCACATAAGCATCGCAGCCCCAAACTTTAAGAAACGACAACTTTGGTTTCTTGCCAAACCACAGTTCATAAGGCGTCGTCTCAACGGATTTTGATGGTGCCCTATTTAACGTGAATGCGTCCGTCTCTAAAGCATAACCCCAAAACAATAGCGGTAAGTCAGTAAGAGACATCATAGATTGCACCATATCTAGTAAAGTGCGATTACGATGTTCGGACACACCATTTCGTTGTGGTGTTCCGGGTGGCGTGAGTTGCGAAACTATTCCGCATTGTTTCAAGTGTAGACCAAACTCGTAACTCAAATATTCTCCTCCACGATCAGATCGTAGAAACTTTATTTTCTTGTTACGATGATTTTCCACTTCACTCTGAAATTCTTTGAACTTTTCAAATGTTTCAGACTTGTGTTTTATTAAGTAGATATACCCATATCTGCTCAAATCATCTGTGAAGGTGAGAAAATAACGATACCCGCCGCGAGCCTCAACACTCATTGGACCACAAACATCAGTATGTATGATTTCCAACAAATCGCTTGCTCGCTCCATAGTTCCGAGAACGGCGTTTTAGTCATCTTGCCCATGAGGCACGGTTACATAAGTACCAAGTGATTCATAATCAAGTGATTCCAAAAGCCCATCGGTATGGAGTTTCTTCATGCGCTTTACACCGATATGACCTAAACGGCAGTGCCACAAATAAGTTGCACTATCGTTATCAACTCTGCATCTTTTGGTTTCAACACTATGAATATGTGTATCACTACTATCTAGATTCAATAAAAATAGACCACTCTTCAAGGGTGTATGAGCATAAAAGATATTACTCATATAAATAGAACAACCATTATTCTCGAACCGTCTCGCATCAAACAAGATCCAGATATAATGTTCATGCTCAACGCTGGCACCAAATAACAATTATTTAGGTCTAAAGCTAATCCCGATGGTAGATGTAGAGGTAGCGTGCTGACCGCGATCACATCGACTTTGGAACCATTTCCCACGCGCATCGTCACCTCGTCCTTAGCCAATGTTTGCTTAATCCGTAGTCCCTGTTTCGAGTTGCAAATATTAGCAATGAACCAATATCAAATACCGGTGCTCTGCGAGCATTAGTAAGGTACACATCAATAACATGTATATCACATATACCTTTGTTCACTTTGCCATCCTTCTTATCCGCCAAATACTTGGGGCAGTTCCGCTTCCGGTGTCGATCGCTTGCGGAGAAGCACTCAGTTTCAGGTTTAGGTCCAGACTTGGGTTTCTTCTCTTGAGCAGCAACTTGCTTGCCGTTCTTTTTGAAGTTCCCCTTTTTCTTCCCTTTGCCCTTCTTCTTGAAACTGGTGGTCTTGTTAACCATCAACACTTGATGCTCCTTCTTGATTTCTACCTCCGCGGCTTTTAGCATTACGAAGAGCTCGGGAATAGTCTTGTTCATCCCTTGCATATTATAGTTCATCATGAAGCTCTTGTAGCTTGGTGGCGATGATTGGAGAATTACATCAATGACACTATCATCGGAAGATTAACTCCCGGTTGAATCAAGTGATTATTATACCCAGACATTTTGAGTATAAGTTCATTGATGAACTATTCTCCTCCATCTTGCAGTATAGAACTTATTGGAGACTTCATATCTCTCAATCCGGGCATTTGCTTGAAATATTAACTTCAACTCTGGAACATCTCATATGCTCCATGACGTTCAAAACGTCGTTGAAGACCGGTTCTAAGCCGTAAAGCATGGCACATCGAACTATCGAGTAGTCATCGCCTTTGCTCGCCAGCGTTCTTAACGTCGTCGGTTGCATCAAGCAGAGTTCGGCACCCAGCGGTGCTTCCAGGCGTAACTTTTCAGGCAACAATGAGGATAATCCTCGATTCGGACCCGATCCGTGTAATTGCTACCATCATCTTTCAACTTTGCTTTCTCAAGGAACGCATTAAAATTCAACGGAACAACAACACGAGCCATCTATCTACAAACAAACATAGACAAGCAAAATACTATCAGGTACTAAGTTCATGATAAATTTAAGTTCAATTAATCATATTACTTAAGAACTCCCACTTAGACAGACATCTCTCTAGTCATCTAAGTGATCACGTGATCCAAATCAACTAAACCATGTCCGATCATCATGTGAGATGGAGTAGTTTCAATGGTGAACATCACTATGTTGATCATATCTACTATATGATTCACGTTCGACCTTCGGTCTCCGTGTTCCGAGGCCATATCTCAGTATATGCTAGGCTCATCAAGTATGACTGAGTATTCGCGTGTGCAACTGTTTTGCACCGTTGTATTTGAATGTAGAGCCTATCACACCCGATCATCACGTGGTGTCTCAAAGACGAAGAACTTTCATAGCGGTGCATACTCGGGAGAACACTTCTTGATTATTTAGTGAGAGATCATCTTAAAATGCTACCGTCAATCAAAGCAAGATAAGATGCATAAAGGATAAACATCACATGCAATCAATATAAGTGATATGATATGGCCATCATCATCTTGTGCTTGTGATCTCCATCTTCGAAGCACCGTCGTGATCACCATCCTCACCGGCGAGACACCTTGATCTCCATTGTAGCATCGTTGTCGTTACACCATCAATTGCTTCTACGACTATCGCTACCGCTTAGTGATAAAGTAAAGCAATTACATGGCATTTGGATTTCATACAATAAAGCGACAACCATATGGATCCTGCCAGTTGCCGATAACTTTGGTTACAAAACATGATCATCTCATACAATAAAATATGGCATCACGTCTTGACCATATCACATCACAACATGCCCTGCAAAAACAAGTTAGACGTCCTCTACTTTGTTGTTGCAAATTTTACGTGGCTGCTACGGGCTTAGCAAGAACCGTTCTTACCTACGCATAAAAACCACAATGATAGTTCGTCAAGTTAGTGCTGTTTTAACCTTCGCAAGGACCGGGCGTAGCCACACTCGATTCAGCTAAAGTGAGAGAGACAGACACCTGCCAGCCACCTTTAAGCACAAGTGCTCGTAACGGTGAAACCAGTCTCGCGTAAGCGTACGCGTAATTTCGGTCCGGGCCGCTTCATCTCACAATACCGCCGAGCCAAAGTATGACATGCTTGTAAGCAGTATGACTTGTATCGCCCATAACTCACTTGTGTTCTACTCGTGCATATAACATCAACGCATAAAACCTAGGCTCGGATGCCACTGTTGGGGAATGTAGTAATTTCAAAAAACTTCCTACGCACACGCAAGATCATGATGATGGTATAGCAACGAGAGGGGAGAGTGTTGTCCACGTACCCTCATAGACAGTAAACGGAAGCGTTAGCACAACGCGGTTGATGTAGTCATACGTCTTCACGATCCGACCGATCCAAGCACCGAACGTACGACACCTCCGAGTTCAGCACACGTTCAGCTCAATGATGATCTCCGGCCTCCGATCCAGCAAAGCTCCGGAGATGAGTTCCATCAGCACGACGGCGTGGTGACGGTGATGATGTTCTACTGGCGCAGGCTTCGCCTAAACTCATGACGATACGACCGAGGTGGAATATGGTGGAAGGGGCACCGCACACGGCTAAGGAACGATCCGTAGATCAACTTGTGTGTATATGGGGTGCCCCGCCCCGTATATAAAGGAGCCGGGGGAGGAGGCGGCCAAGGAAGGCGCGCCAGGGGAGTCCTACTCCCACCGGGAGTAGGACTCCTTCTTTCCAAGTTGGAGTAGGAGAAGGGGAAGGAGGAGGAAGAGAGAAGAAAGGGGGCGCCGCCCCTTCCCTTGTCCTATTCGGACTAGGAAGGGGAGGGGCACGCGGCCCCCTCCTGCCTCCTTTCTCTCTTCTCCCTCGAGGCCCATGTAGGCCCAATAACCCCCCGGGGGGTTCCGGTAACCTCCCGGTACTCCGGTAAAATGTCGATTTCACCCGGAACGATTCTGATGTCCAAATATAGGCTTCCAATATATCGATCTTTATGTATCGACCATTTCGAGACTCCTCGTCATGTCCGTGATCCCATCTGGGACTCTGAACAAACTTTGGTACATCAAAACTTGTAAACTCATAATAAAATTGTCATCGTAACGTTAAGCGTGCGGACCCTACGGGTTCGAGAACTATGTAGACATGACCTAGAATTATTCTCGGTCAATAACCAATAGCGGAACCTGGATGCCCATATTGGTTCCTACATATTCTCTGAAGATCTTTATCGGTCAAACCGCATAACAACATCGTTGTTCCCTTTGTCATCGGTATGTTACTTGCGATATTTGATCGTCGGTATCAATACCTAGTTCAATCTCGTTACCGCAAGTCTCTTTACTCGTTACGTAATGCATCATCCGTAACCAACTCATTGGTCACATTGCTTGCAAGGCTTATAGTGATGTGCATTACCGAGAGGGCCTAGAGATACCTCTCCGACAATCGGAGTGACAAAACCTAATCTCGAATCGCCAACTCAACATGTACCTTCGGAGACACCAGTAGTACTCCTTTATAATGACCCGATTCGTTGTGACGTTTGGTAGTACCAAAGTGTTCCTCCGTAAACGGAGTTGCATAATTCTCATAGTTACGAGGAACATGTATAAGTCATGAAGAAAGCAATAGCGGTATACTAAGCGATCAAGTGCTAGGCTAACGGAATGGGTCATGTCAATCACATCATTCTTCTAATGATGTGATCCCACTAATCAAATGACAACACATGTCTATGGTTAGGAAACATAACCATCTTTGATTAATGAGCTAGTCAAGTAGAGGCATACTAGTGACTATATGTTTGTCTATGTATTCACACATGTATCATGTTTCCGGTTAATACAATTCTAGCATGAATAATAAACATTTATCATGATATGAGGAAATAAATAATAACTTTATTATTGCCTCTAGGGCATATTTCCTTCAGAAACATGCATCAAATGAAAAGAAGCATGTTCCTTATCTGAATGGCAATCCTACAAGGACATTAGCAATTTCTAAAGCAGCAGCATTGCTAGATATTAGTGTGGGCATTAGGATTAATTATGACAACCGTTAAATACGACATTATTTTAATGGTGCCATTGCTTCATTTTACCAGTAACATTACATTAGCAGCTGCTATAAAGTTGGTATTTGGGCACGGGAGAGTAGGCGGACCAGGACAGTTGCATTTCTAACGAAAATAAGCAACTTATCTTAATGGGAAATTTAGCAGGACATGAAAAAAAGTGCCATTGATTCATATTACTGGAGGCATTACATTGAAAACAACATTGGTTTAACGTGTCCTTACTTTTAATAGTGAGACTGCTACATTTTACCAGTGGCATTATAACAGTGGCTCGGGGCAACAAACATCAGAGCAGGATATCTGGGTTGGTCCCATTTTTGTTCGGTATAGCCACCTTATACTGTGTAAGGCTAGCAAATCTAGTGCTGGACTTACTCCGTTGACTTGTCCCCCGGTCCCCCCTTTCTTTCCTTTTTCAACCAATAAATCGGGTTTATATTGAGTTTGTATTGTGTTTCTCTTTATTTCCCTATTAGACCTAGAGACCAGTTGGATAGCCAGTCTCTGCTACTTTTTGCCCCCATTATTTCCTGTTTCGACCAAGTCCTAGATTCAGGTAACAAATCTTCCCCAACCCCCACCCCCTTTCTTCCTTGTTTGAACCAAGTAGTACTAGATTCGAGTGCATGAACTAGTTTTACCTCTTAACGGTAAAAATTTAGGTGGTTTTCGAACATCCGGTCGATCCTATCTATGAGGGGGCCTGAGAAATAGTAAAAGATACAAATGCAGCGACATAAGGAGCTCAGGAAGTAGAGAAAGGCCGGCTTCGAAGGAAGTTATACCTGAGGGTCACCGAGATGTCGCTAGGTGGGCGGCGGGAGGTCGGATCTGCCCACACTAAGGCAGCGAGGAAGAAGGGGTCGGAGGCCCTCCCTCGCCAGCGATGCTTGGGAGAGAACGGCAAGGCACACTGATCGGGACGTGCTGGCAGCGGGTAAGAGTCATGCTACGCCTTGAGCTTGCGTTGGTTTTACTTGAAGAGGAAAGGGTGATGCCGCAATAGTAGCGTAAGTATTTCCCTCAGTTTTTGAGAACCAAGGTATCAATCCATTAGGAGGCTCCTCAAAAGTCCCACGCACCTACACAAACAAACAAAGAACTCGCAACCAACGCAATAAAGGGGTTGTCAATCCCTTCACGGCCACTTGCGAAAGTGAGATCTGATAGAGATAGTATGATAAGATAAATATATTTTTGGTATTTTATAATATAGATAAGAAAAGTAAAGATGCAAATAAAAGTAGATTGAAAGCTTATATGATAAAAGATAGACCCGGGGGCCATAGGTTTCACTAGTGGCTTCTCTCAAGATAGCATAAGTATTACGGTGGGTGAACAAATTACTGTCGAGCAATTGATAGAAAAGCGAATAATTATGAGATTATCTCGGTGTCGATGTCAAAACCGGCGGATCTCAGGTAGGGGGTCCCAAGCAGTGCGTCTTAGGATCAATGGTAACAGGAGACAAGGGACACGATGTTTTACCCAGGTTCGGGCCCTCTTGATGGAGGTAAAACCCTACGTCCTGCTTGATTGATATTGATGATATGGGCAGTACAAGAGTTGATCTACCACGAGATCAGAGAGGCTAAACCCTAGAAGCTAGCCTATGGTATGATTGTTGTTGTATATCTCTATCGACTAGCCTGTCCTTGGTTTATATAATGCTCCAGAGGCCTAGGATAACAAGAGTCCTAGCCGGATCGCCCGATGGGGAGGAGTCCTTGTCTTGATCGCCAAGTCTTGTGGAATCTTCCTTGTATGCGGCAACTGTCCGGACTGGCCCATGAGTATACGGCCATGGGGATCCTCGGCCCAATCCACCTGATCGGGAGACGACGTGGTGAGTACCCCCTAGTCCAGGACACCGTTAGTAGCCCCCTGAACCGGTCTTCAAGTTGGGGATGCTCCTCGATTCTTCCGAACTGTTCTTCATCTTCGGTCGTCGGTCTTGAAAAGTGGTTCAACAAATCTTCTCATCTTCGATCTTGAGGATCGCCAAAATGCATTCGACGAGTTTACACGTCGGGTATCCGAGGAGCCCCTTCAAGTTTCCGGCCTTTATCAATGCCTTGTTATTTTTATGCCACACCTCGGGTTTGAAGTTATTCCCGGGCGGCAACTTCCTCTTGCGTCCGAGCTCCAACGCCGGACTGCATTCAACGTGTCTTTTGCAGCCAAGCACCAATGCCGGACTGCTTCCCAGCTCTAACGCCGGACTATGTATCCGAGCCCCAATGCCGGACGGTATCCGGGATCCAACACCGGACTATGTATCCGAGCTCCAACGCCGGACGGTATCCGGGCTCCAACGCCGGACTGTATCCGAGGTGTCGTAAATCACCTTGGTTCAAAGAATTTTGAAGGAGTTTAGCCGAGCTTAATGCCGGAAATGCCCTCTATGGAGCCAACCACTAGCGCCCGAGCTTTATGTCGGGGCCGCTTCCGGGTGGTGCACCACCCGAATGTGGGCGATTTTTGTCAATATTTTGATTGGTGCCGGTAGCCCTCAAGGTGGGTATCGGTCTAAAACCGAGATGCACATGAAGGATGACATAAGACCGCTGATCCCGTGAGCCGAGACTCGGGTTGATTTGCAAAATTGGTCCGAGGATCAAGTCCTAGCTCGGCGAATACTTGGGACACAAAAGCGGCGTGCTCGATCCTCGAGACTCGGGTTGGGTGCGGCCGACCAACCCGAGGATCAAAATCTCCTCGAATCAGATTGCACTTAAAAGTTTACGCATTGGACGAACAATCTGATAGCCCGAGACGATGGTCGGGTGGCAACACCGCATCGGGGATCGATGTGCCCTTTAATATTTGTAAATAATAAGCCCGAAGCCCAGTAGCCCCCGAGCCTTAATGCGGGCACGGGAGGCCGAATTAAGGATCGATATCCATAGTAAAATCACAAATTATGTGTAATGACTCTATGTATCCAAGTACTTTAAGTCATGAATGCTCGGATCCGCATTGTACAAAACTTTGTTGACCGACCATCGGCTTCCACCTCCTGGGCCAATAGCCAAGGAGTGTTTGTCCTACTTTATAAAGCCTTTATGAGGGCAAAGATTTACAACAAACAAGGCAATCTGGCCATACGGTTTTATAAACAAAGGTACGCGGAGAGACATGTTATATTCTTGTTTAACGTAAGAAATGTCTTCCAAAGAAAATAGTCCCGCTTATCGGTTCCTTTCTTTGGGTTGTCATGCTAAGCATGATCATGAAACCTCAGCTCAATGTAAGAGCAAAATATCGAGGATTTAGTTAGGAGGCGATTAATAGCCCCGGTAGTGTTCGGCGACGATCGAGGTCAAGCCGTAAACACTTGACCATTGTTATGAATGGTCCGTCGTTTAACGCCGTCATCGGATCGCCGACCGCTTTACGCTTATTGTGACGATCGGTTTTCGGCTTTCTCCATTTGAGGTGCTTAACCATGTGAGCTGGAAGCACAATCGTAGTGGTTCTCCTTTGCACACCTAGCCGAACAAACGGAACATAGGAGGCAAGCGCAGGCCCGCAACCCAACTATTGACCGAAGACACAATTCGAACCGATGCATATATAGCAATATCCGAGAATGTTTTGCGAATCTCTAAAGGTGTCCGCGTTGCCTTTGCGAGACTTGTGCTGAAAACACACAAATAGTTTAAAAGTGCCATGGGCTCGAAAAGCCAAAAAACTTATTCAAAAGGTTAATGTCCGAACTAGATCAAGTGTTCGGTGCCAATCCGAAAATTGGACTTTAGAAAAAAAAAGGTGCTTTTGCGGTGCTTTAACATGATACATCCTATCTCAAAACTTCAAGCGGGTCAGCCTACGGCTTCAACCTCCTATCCCGAAGGCGGAGTACTTCTTACTAGGCCAGTTTAGGAAACTAAACTCTAGCGGCTTTGAGAGAGAAATTAGGCTCCCCGGCTAGTGACCGCACACTTGTGTCGAAAAAAGGAGTGATAAATAATAAAAACTTTGCAACGACTAAGAAGAAAAACACTTATCATAAAACGGCTCATATAAATTTAAGAGCCCCCAAGTGACTTGGGTAAAAGAATGATTGCATGTACCGAAGTACTTATATCATATCTATGTTCAACCGAACTTTAAACGCATCTTAACCGACCATCGGCTTCTCCCTCTTCGGTCAAGGACCGAAAACTGTTATGTACTCCATCTGTCAAGAATATCGATGGTGTTTCCAATAACCAGGCAATTAGGCCATAAGGCTGTAACAAACAAAGCGTGCTCAGGGAACTTATGTTATATTACTGCAATGAGTAAGAAGCATCTTCGAAGAAAATAGTACCCCCACCGATACCTTTCTTCGGTGCTCATTGTTATTATGAGACTTGTGCAATATTTTTTTTTGTACTCATGAGTTCCGTTGTGTGCCGACCATGATTGAAAACAATAAGAGCGCTAGCTTTCGGCTTCACCCAGTCTGAGGTCCGGCTCGGTTGACCCGATCGTGACAATCGCAGAGGTGCTCCCTTTACTCCCTAGCCGAACAATCGGGAACGTAGGGGTAAACACAGGAGCCAGGCAACCCAGCTTGCAAATCGCTTAAGTCAATATGGTGCATATTGTGGCGTAATACATGAACAAGGAACGAAGCCGTACAAGTATAACCATATGCAAGAGGAAAAAGCTTCATGAAGGAAGCCCCCAAGTAAACGGGTATTTGATTTGCATGTCACAAACAAAGTTTGGACAAAGAAATTTTTACAAGCAACTTTTTTCCGACAAAGTATAATGCTTGGCAGAGCCGAACACAAGTTAAAAATTTAAAACTTTGAGCATGAAGGCAACTTAGCTGGTTAATGTGTTCGGTATTGATGACGTGGTCCGAGCCTGATGCGGGATAAGGTCCCATCCCCCAAGCCGGTCCCGAGGTGGCGGAGCAAAGAGCTCGGCGCTCCGAAGTGGTGACATAGCACGGTCAATGCAGGACGGCAGGGTGATGCCGAAGTCCCTGGCATGGGGTAATGAAGTGTTGACAAAGCCCCCCGTCCAGCCGAGGTGACGCCAAAGGATATAGTCCGGCTGGATAATTTTCCTGTGCACAAAAAATAGTGCAAACCAGAGATAATAGTAATAATAATAAAAATTAAAAAAAATCATTGCATAACAAATAATTTATGCAAAGTGAGTAATAAAATAAATATGGCCTGGCGCCAAGTCAATGTCGATCAGGTGGCGGCGTGATCTTGGTAAAGGCATGGCAAGGCCTGAATTCCCAGTCGGTTCGAGTTACGGATCGGCGTTACGGACTATGTCTGAAACCGATCGAACCACCATGCGACCGTCGTTAATCGGCCACCATTTGATAGACCTGCGTACATATGATGAGACAAACCGAGTAATAATTCATTGGGAAAAATGAACCCTAACAAGCAAAAAATACTAAGATTAATAGCACCTGACTTATTTGTTGTAGCAATCCGAAGAAAGGTGATTCCCAAAATTGGGACTCGGTCCGCACACCTATCGCTGATGGGCGATAAAACAACAACATGGCGATCTTTGGCAAAGGTTAGCTCGCCGAGGCAAAGCCCTCGGTCCAGCTAACGTGACGGAGCTGGTCGGCCAGCGACGCCGAAGTCTCTGGAGTAGGTTGATGAAGAGATGATGAAGCCCCCGGTCCAGCGATGCAGGTCGTGACGTGGTCGATGCCGGCTTGATGAAGTGACCGTGTGGCGATGCAGGTGTGCCCGCTCCGTGTAATCCATGGGGCGGTGATGTTGGTGACGATTTATCCTTCGCGATGCCGAACTATTGTTCGACTGGCCGAGATGATGATCCGAAGAAATTGAGCTCGGCTCAACAAAGCGATGACGTGTCTAACGCAGGTCGGCCGCCGTGGAGTGATGTTGTTGGGCTGGTTTGACACCGGCGCGACGGTGAAGTTCGTATTGCAAAAGTACTTTTAAAGTTTTAATACTACTGGGATGTGTTTGAGAATAAAACACAACACCCCACACGAAAACTTCCTTCAAAAAGGATGTCCGAGATCCCGTTCATAAAGAAGATGAATTCGGGTCGGATTCGCTCTCGCGCAGAAAGTAGATCCAAAAAGTGATGCACTAATCGGAAGTTTCCCGGAGT
Organism: Aegilops speltoides; assembly: GCA_021437245.1. Lineage (NCBI taxonomy): Eukaryota > Viridiplantae > Streptophyta > Magnoliopsida > Poales > Poaceae > Aegilops > Aegilops speltoides. The sequence continues at coordinate 374,699,885 of CM038146.1, forward strand.
TTGGACGGTCGGATCATGCTGAATTTTTTGCAGGTGGTAGATATGGTAATTCCACAGCAAATCAACGGTTGGATCTTCCAAAGGACATCCGAGCTAGATGCTGGATACCACGCCCTAAACTCATCCGGATTCTCGTTCAAATTCAACAGGGCTCCGGTATATCGGAGATTGCCGGAGATTCCTCCATCGGAACTCGACGAAATTTTTACAGGGTTGTGGTAGACTTAATTCTGCATAATTACACCGAAGTAATCGTTTAGGCGACACTCGAGGAGGCGGTGGCGGCGGATACAAGTTTGTTGTCCAGAAAAACAGCACGGTCGCCTGAGGGCAATGTTGACGTTGAGCCCCCGAGCTCCATGGATGACTCCTCCATGATCTTGATAGAGATCGGAGTTGATGTTGATGAAGGCCCTCATCCGAACATGACGATCAGAGGTAGGGCGCAGTCCTCGGTTAAGCCAAGGTGACGAGTCGATCTGGTGATGAAGAAGCCGACGTCGCAGTTGACCTGCAGTCGAGCCATTGATCCTTTCGCCGATCATACAGCGGAACTCTCAATGAAAGCACCAATGTCGGTGTCAAAACCAGAAGATCTCGGGTAGGGGGTCCCAAGCAGTGCGTCTTAGGATCAATGGTAACAGAAGACAAGGGACACGATGTTTTACCCAGGTTCGGGCCCTCTTGATGGAGGTAAAACCCTACGTCCTGCTTGATTGATATTGATGATATGGGCAGTACAAGAGTTGATCTTCCACGAGATTAGAGAGGCTAAACCCTAGAAGCTAGCCTATGGTATGATTGTTGTTGTATATCTCTATCGACTAGCCTGTCCTCGGTTTATATAATGCACCAGAGGCCTAGGATAACAAGAGTCCTAGCCGGATACGCCGGTGGGCGAGGAGTCCTTGTCTTGATCGCCAAGTCTTGTGGAATCTTCCTTGTATGCGGCAACTGTCCGGACTGGCCCATGAGTATACGGCCATGGGGATCCTCGGCCCAATCCACCTGATCGGGAGACGACGTGGTGAGTACCCCCTAGTCCAGGACACCGTCACTAGGCATGATCATGTATATAGACACCACGTCAGTGACAAGTAGACCGACTCCTGCCTAGATCTACTACTATTACTCCACACATCGACCGCTATCCAGCATGCATCTAGAGTATTAAGTTCATAAGAACAGAGTAACGCATTAAGAAAGATGACATGATATAGAGGGATAAACTCATGCAATATGATATAAACCCCACCTTTTATCCTCGATGGCAACAATACAATCGTGCCTTGCAACCCCTATTGTCCTTTGGGTAAGGACATCGCAAGATTGAACCCAAAGCTAGGCACTTCTCCCATGGCAAGAAAGATCAATCTAGTAGGCCAAACCAAACTGATAATTCGAAGAGACTTGCAAAGATAACTCAATCATACATAAAAGAATTCAGAGGAGATTCAAACATTTCTCATAGATAAACTTGATCATAAACCCACAATTCATCGGATCTCGACAAACACACCGCAAAAAGAGTTTACATTGAATATATCTCCACAAGAGAGGGAGAGAACATTGTATTGATATCCAAAAAGAGAGACGAAGCCATCTAGCTAATAACTATGGACCCGAAGGTCTGTGGTAAACTACTCACAACTCATCGGAGGGGCTATGGTGTTGATGTAGAAGCCCTCCGTGGTCGATTCCCCCTCCGGCGGAGCACCGGCGAAGGCTCCAAGATGGGATCTCGCGGATATAGAAGGTTACGGCGTTGGAAATTGTTTTTCGTTGGCTCTCTTGATGTTTTCAGGGTACGTGGGTATATATAGGAGGAAGAAGTAGGTCGATGGCCGCCCGAGGGGCCCACTAGACAGGGGCGCGCCCTATAGGGGTGGGCGCGCCCTCCACCCTCGTGGCTGCCTCAGCTGCTTCTTGGCTTGCACTCCAAGTCCTCTGGATCACGTTCTTTCCAAAAATCACGCTCCCGAAGGTTTCATTCCGTTTGGACTCCGTTTGATATTCCTTTTCTTCAAAATACTGAAATAGGCAAAAAAAAGCGATGTCTGTATGGGCCTCCGGTTAGTAGGTTAGTCCCAAAAATGATATAAATGTGTAAAATAAAGCCCATAAACATCCAAAAGGGGTAATATAATAGCATGGAACAATAAAAAATTATAGATACGTTGGAGACGTATCAAGCCATCGCCGAGGACGACCGCGTGAATGTTGCACCTTCTCACCTTTCCCGGCGGAGAGGATCCGGCTGGATCTATGACCAGCGGTGAGCAGAGAGAGAGAGTGTGGCCACCGCTGTCGTGTTTAGATCTGGAGAGGACGAGACAATGTGAAGAGAGCAACACTAGCAAGCAAGCGCGGAGGTTCCTGCCTATATAGTGGAGTACTAATTTTCTTTTGTCTTCCGGAGCCGGCTTGACCTTGTCAATGACTGTTAAGAAGACTTCATGCATGTGTCCCGGAGGTGCAGTTGTCGTCATTTTGATCTGAAGCACCGGATTATAAGATATAACACAAAAAAATTCCACCTGATAAGAAATCATAACCTCACTGCCCAAAGGAGACAACATTCATCCCGACGGACAAACTAGACGAGGATCAAAGCTCAAATTAAAGATAAACTCGTAGAAAAGGTGTCCGCCGATAGATGTGCTAATTAACATAGCCGGCTTGAGCTAGATGGCAGCCGAGTAGTCTTCGTGCATGTGCCCCCAATGACTAGCCCAACTCAGTTGTCGCAACCCTCACAGTGATCCGAAGCACATGACACCTAATTTTGCGAGATGACAAGAAACCTTTTTTTAGATTTCTCACCAGAACTACAACCCTGTACAACACAGCCTGCACGATATGTAGACGATAGCCAATCCAGGCGTGTCTGCTGGAGTCTCATCACATGCATGGATGAACTGATCTTCCGTATCTTGTAGGGATCATCCAGGCACCAACGTATGTACAACACTTCTCTAGTACTATCGCTCGTCCCTCTCTTCTATTAACTCACCCGACTTGCGGGGCCGTGGAGTGTGCCTATGGTCGGTTCTCAATTGCGGTCCCACATGTGTGTGCAAATGCAATATGAGGCGCGTTCCATTCGGAGAGCGGCGTGCCAGACCGACCGACCATCTGGGGTGCGACGCGAACATGACGGGCGTGTTGTATACTCCGTACATGTGTACCGCCGTTTTCTTGAGGCTTTCTCCATGACGCAACCCATGGATAAAAAATTAGTATAATGTACTATTTAAAAGTCGAGGGCGGGGCTTTTCCTGCACGGTAGGCGGGGTAGCTCCGCCTAGTCGGTTCGACAAAGACGCAAGAAGATGAGGGAGTAGGCTGCTGCAAAACGTAGGGCTATGTGATTTGACAGCGAGTTACTGCTGGACAGGTGGGGCCCCGTGATTTGACTTGCCATTATCATTTTAACTGCGGCACTACGACTGGCGTGAGTCTCCTGATTCCTGACCACCTACATACAGGTGCCTCTCCCAATGCTCCATGTAGAGGGTGGCTCTTGCATGAGAGCCCACTCCTCCACTTTTTCCTTGCCTCTTTCCTCCACATATGCAAAAATGGCATGTAAAGCGGGCTTATAGCCCACTATTGTCCTTACTTGCTCCTACAGGTGATAAGCCTGCCACATAGGCATAAAGTCTGATGTGGCAAGTTAATTAAGAAGAGAGAGACTAGTTTGGTGACTCAAGGAAGAAACGGTGCTAAGCGCGTGTACCTAGGTGAAAAGACAAATTTGAGTCTATAGCTAATTAAATGAAGCAAACTTAGCAATAAAAAACTAAGCACCTATGCATTGGGGACTTGATTGCTAAGCCATTTAATGCCCTTAGCACCTCATCTAAGCACATTTCATTGGAAGAGGTCACTCCTTGGCAAATGCAATAAATACTACGAAGAAAGAGATAGAGAGAATTAAAAAAAATACTCTTATAGCCAACCTTATAGCTAACCTTGTTGTAGTATGAGTGACTAAGTGATGACTACGTATGACATGCCAACATCAGATAGCCTAACGCACCGTGTTAAATCGACAAAGAAGCGCACGACATGAAAGCGAGGTGACGATCGTGGTAGGCACGACCATGATACGACTCTTTGGCAGCCCTGGATCTGAATCGAGCGATCGCATGCTAAGTTGCTGAAAATTTTCAGAATAACCCTCCAGTATAGGATATTCACCCATAGGTCTAGAATCACGCCATGCAACCGTTTGATCTCAGATCCAAGGGCTCTCGGAAGCCCGTATCATGGGAGAATGGAAAGCTTCGTATCACCTGTAATTTTCCCGACGCTTGACATGACATCGAAAGCCATTTAATTGGGCATCGAGTAGACATGACATCTAATTGGGCCCCCATAGTACTGTGCATGAATCCATTTATCCACCGGGCAAGCCACTACCCTGCCGTTCGCATGCCCCACTCAGCATTTTTACAATCGAAAAACCACTGGCAGTTCGCTCCCACTCGTCCCCGGACGTCCTTTAACATTACGGCAGTTCGCTCCTAGTCGTCTCCTCCTTTCACATTATGGCAGTTCCACTAATCGTAACCCTCCTCCCAAATCCATGGAGTCCCAAATCTCCATGATCAGCGGTGAGTACAAGGTTAGAACCATCACCGGCAATGAGTTCGACGTCATCTACACCCGTTCTTCCGCGACGGTGAAAGGATGCCTTGCTCGCTTCAGACGCATGTTCGAAAACTCAAATGATGAGTGGGTCGCTGGGCTAGATGTTGAGTACACCACAACCCTGGACAAAGAGAAGAATCTAAAGGAGGAAGAGAAGATGATGCCCGCCATGATCTAGGTTTGCGTGCATGACTTATCATTGGTCTACCACATATGCCATGCCGACATTGAGTGCGAGGAATTTAAGAACTTCCTCAAGGGTGGCCTAGTCAAATTCATTACTGAAGACTTTACGAACGACAAAATAGTCCTGGGTCAGATAGGCCTCGTTGTAGGCAACCCCTTCGACCTCCAGAAGAATGGGTTGTTGCCCTCCCGTGATCAGCCTTCAATGCTGACCCTGGCAGGAGCCATGGCTCATCCTTCGTGCGGTAAACTAAAGAAACCTCCGCACACGTTTCATTGTCATGCATGGGAGTAGAATATACTATATAGAGACCACATTCACTACACTGCAATGGATGGCTACCTTTGTTTCAATATCTACAAGGGTTGGATGAAGAGCAAGAGCCAAGTGTGCGGTTCAAGCAAAGAAGTATTGGCCAAGAGGAAGAGTGACAAGGACGAAGTCGAGGACGTGGGCGAGGACTCCGAGTAAGGTGGCAGTGTCGTTGCTCATGGTGGTTCTAATGCAGTGTCTACCGGAATAGTTGCAAAGTTTAATTTCAGGTGTGCTTAATTTAATTTGAGGGTGTGTTGTGCTAAGCCCCAATGAGAACTATGTTATGTTTCTCCTTGTTACTTTAACTCTTGATGAAGTACATACTAGTATTTCTTACATTTCATCTTTTAGTTGGTATAGTACTACCACTCGTTTATTCACATTATATCGTACAATATATATGGCCAACATCATATAGCCATGAGTTTAGTTGTCAAAGAATTTCGGTGCTTAGTTTTGTCAAAGAATTCGTGGTGCTTAGTTTTATTTGAGGGTGTGTTGTCTTTGGACACCATTATTGTGACTCAAATCTCTTTTGCCATGTTATAATGACATAAATACCGATGGACCAACATGCCAGCTCTCCCTCTATCTCGCTACAGTAAAATAAAGTGTGGGGCCTGCTTGATCCCAACATTGTTCTTATTTTCCTATAAAATTATTTGCTTGGTTACTCCTGACAAGCGGGGCCACACTTATCATTGTGAGAATCGGCTTATTTTTGTCATGTAACATGGTCAACGGGTTTGACGTTAAAATAACAATGTCTAATGGCATTTTAAGCAAACACCTAACTTAAAGATGGCATTTTTTGAGATATCTAATTGCATTTTTAAGCAGGCATCTCATGGATCGATGACATTTTTGAGTAGTTGTAATTTCTAATGGCAAAACTGAGTAGTGATACACAACTAGTGGCATAAATACTAAGAACCAAGAATTAAATAGGTATGCTAATTTCTTTAACAGAATTTAGCACCCCATTTAAGCACGTACTAGCTTTTTTAATAGTACTATATGCATAATTTGGCGACAAGTGCTCTCTATATGTACCACCTTTTTTGTTTAATTTCATCTTGTTAGTTTTTCTCCATGGCGCAATCCATCGATACTACGACTGTACAAAAGTATACATTTTTTAAAAGGCTAGAGGGCGGGGCAGTCTAGCTTGGTCTGTTTCACGAGAGGTGAGGGCCTTTGTGATTTGACGGCTCATTACTGCTGGAAGGCGGGGCCTTGTGATTTGACTGCTTGTATAAATGTGCCAACGACCTAAGGAGGAGCAAAGAACCGTGCGGTATACTCAAGTTTTCCACTAGAGTAGTACTACGATGGAGGAGCACGAAACACGGCAGCCCAGTGCCATATGGCAATAAAAATGATCTAATTTGCTATTCATCTCATTGTTAGTATTGTTCTATTCATGCCTCGCAGAGAACATGACACATGCGGCGAAACACCCGAAGAAAAAGAGGAAACACAGGAGCAAAAGAAGAATGAAGATTATCACCCCAAATGATCTAATTCGCCGTGGAGTCGTAACTGCTTCTTCATCGAATCCACGACCTCCATCTCCTTGCACGTCTCCTCTGCCATCTTCTTCATTCCGTCCATGACGCGGGATTTCTCGACGCCAGCCTTCATCATCTATTCCACGGCTGCATTATGTACCCTGACAGCAGCCAGGTGCTTGATGCAGAGCTTCTCCAACTACTCCTTCTGTTCCATGACGAGGGCCTGCAGTATCTTTATCGAGGAACTACTATTCTCATGCAGCTTCTTCCAGCCAGCGTTCTTCTCCTTCAGCAGGTCGAGCTCATGGCAGAGCTTCGCCTTGTCCTCCTGAAGTTGCAGGATTTCGCCGGTCGCCTTCTTCTCCGAGGCAATGCTCTTCTTCAGTAGCATCACCAAGCCAGCGGTCAAATCCCCATGCTTATTGAGCTCAGCGGGCATGTCGTCAAGGCTCTCCTTCAGCAGCTCCACCAAGCCGTGGATGAACTCCTTCTGCTTATTGAGGTGCTTATTGAGCTGATCGGGCATGTCGTCCATGGATAACAACTCTAGTGTTGCTAGATCGACATGTTCACCTCCGCTGCTAGGGCGCTCCTGGGAGCCATCGCCTGCCGGTGAGAGATCTTTCGAGGTCTCTGTGTGGCGGCGAGCCCTCTTTTTTTTCCGCAGCCTTGGTTGCTGTTCCCTTGTTACGAGTAGTTCTCGACCTAGAGCTCTGCACACCGGCCATGGCAAGGACGGATGAAAAAGAAGAACTTATGAGGAGGAAAGGTAGAGCGATTTTTGGTTAGGTAGTTCCCCTTTTTATAACCTAATTACTAGCACTAGTACTAATACCTGCATAGTGGGAACACATTTAGGTTTGGTACATACTAGTAGGTCTGAGCAGGCTTGCACTTAATTGTAGCACTAGTACTTTCGAATGTGATTGGAATAAGGTAAAGATTAATTGATGATTTTGGTTCGAGGCCCGAGACGGCTCCCGATGAGTTTAGTGGAACATAAATTTCAAGTAGACTACACTGCTCAAATGCCTAAATATTATGTTACTGTCAAAAATTGGCACAAAATACGAAGGAGACCATGGAAGTACTACTAGCAACCCATGATTTAACTACTCGCATGCGCGCAGTGGAGTAGTAATGTCTTTCTTCCGCCCTCACGTCCACTCAATTCGCATGCTCTGTATTAATTGACCATCAATGAAGTGAAGGACTTTACACGCATCAAATTATCACATGGGGTGGATCTTGGAACAAAATTGTGTCCGCCCGTGTACCAGTGTGTGCGTGCGAGGGAATGAGTGTGTGTGTGGCGTGCGTGCACATCTTCTCTTCGTGCATGTACTGCCAGTGTGGCTCAGAGAGGACGAGTACATTCTTCTGGAACCAGCAGCATGTCACTGTGATCAACACAAGGAGGTCGCGACAACGCCTCCACATGTGCCACGTGGCTTCATGAACTGTAAGAGAGACACTGTGTAGCGTACCATTGGAATTCTAATTTACGTGTTTTGCACATACTCGAAGTACTAGAAAGGTACACATGCATTGCACGCATCAGATTTGGCAACCAAATTATGAATAAATACCACACTATAGCATGTAAGCTCTGAGTCATATATGCCTAATGTAGACCTTCGTTTAATTCTTATGGTTCATCTCATTCAAAATCAATTAGTTTTTATAAAAAAGCTAGGGCCTCTTTGATTCGTATGATTTCCAAAACGCGGGAATAGGAAAAACATGGGATTAGAGTGGAATGTCGTCTTGAATCCTACAGGATTGTACGAGTGTTTGATTGTGCATAGAAAAACACAGAATTCTTTCAAAGAGGTTTGAGTGGATGGGATGTTTCCTATGAAATCTAGTGCAAATCAATCTTATGAAAAAATTCCTATGGTTTACAATCCTACAAATCAAACAACCAAGATAGGAAAAACTCCTAAGGATTAGAATCCTCCAAAATTCCTTTGAGAATCCTTTGAATCAAAGAAGCCCTTAATCTGTTTTATGATTCATGGAATTGTGTGTTGTAAAGCATAAAGTAAAAACAAATAATGGCAATTCAACTAGAAAAAAAGTTTGGGCAGTAATGATACGAAAGATTCTAGAACAAAGGGGAACCACTATTGTTTTGAGGTTTGTGCATTATGCTTAAGTTCAAACATGGAGTTTGCTAGATTGTACATGTGGCAAAATTCGGTGGGGGGCTAGAAGATGGTGTGAGGGGCCAAGTGGTGGGAGACTATGAAGGAGTGCACAAGTGTGAGATTGATATTTAGAGAGAGGGGGCGAGAACGTGCGCTGTTGCGCGCAGTCGCGGAGCCATGAAAAATAAATGAGCTAGGGGGCAAGCATTGCTAATCCTTTACGAGGATGGCCAATTCATCAACTTAAACCATTTTACCAGCAATTGTCTAATGATCACATTCATATTAGCCTCGATATATAGAGATGTTAGAGGGGCAGGGCCCTTGCTGCCCCCTGTCTTCGCCATTGTGCGCGCGTTTGAGAGATGAAGCGGAAGGAATGGACGATGAGAGGGGGACGTTGGATATATAATTAATGCAGGTGTATTAGCTATATATGTAATCCTATATAGAGAGGTATAGATTAATCAATGTGGACGTCGGAAAGAGGGTGAGACCTCACTAGATATATAGATTGATCGGTATGTGTGGAAAACTATGAAAGACCTAGCTATATACACATACACATAGAGGAGCATCGATCGTTGTGCATGCACGTGAGAGATAAATAATGCCCGATGTGATGGAGAGGGAGAGGTGTGTGTGTGTGCCTGCATGGGAGACCGACCTGAAGAAAAAGATTTCATGTGTGCGATGGATAATGCAGTCTGGTAGGGTGTGTGCGTGCATGCACGAGAGAAAGTTAGTGGTACAATTATAAAGAGAAGATGACTGTGTGGGTGTAAAAGACTAGGTGAGGTCATAGTCAATGTAAAGTTGAATTCAAATATTTGAATAAGAGATCATGATGTTTGAAACCCATGCATGCATGAATATAACAGAGATCTGCGTGGTGCGGTCTCGAAACGAGCATGTTGTAATGTGTACACATTGAGCAAGGTCAGACTAATTTGAATTTGAGATACCGATGGCAGACATCATTTGGCCACATTGCATCCATGTATGGACACACTATTCTAATTGGAGATGATGGGTGGCTTTCGCATCACATATCTATATCTATACCCATATATATATATTATATTTTATATTTTTATATAGTGTGTGGATAACTTTAACTTTGAAAGATGGTCATTGGATGAGGCCAATCCGATGATGCAGAGATGGCAAATTTAAGCACTACTGGCCGTTGGATATCATCTAGATTCCACCAGATTTTGCCACATGTACAATCTAGAAGACTCCATGGTTGAACTTAAGCATAATGCACAAACCTCAAAACACAAGCACTTCTTCTTTGTTCTAGAATCTTCCGTATCAGAATTGCCCAAATGTTTTTCTACATGATTGCCATTATTTGTTTTTACTTTATGCCTTACAATGCACAATTCCATGAATCTTAAAAATTAAACGAACATCTACATCATGCATATATGACTCAAAGCTTACATGCTATAATGTGGTATTTATTCATAATGTGGTTGCCAAATCTCATGCGTGCAATGCACATGTACCTTACTAGTCTAAATGGTGTTTGTGTCTGTGTGTGTTGTGCGTGTTAAACACATTGTACATAGTATATCATACATGGTTTAGATTCCAAACATCTAGCTAGAGCATACATGTACTATGATTTGAATTCAACACAAAATGGATACATATATTTGAATTTGAGATCGTATGTACATGTAGTTCGTATTTATATAGGAATGTACTTCTCCTATATTCATGTCATGTGTTGTGAAGATAATATTAGATGGTTGTATAACTAACCCAAGTACAATCCCATTCAAACAGGGAAAATGTACTCAAATTTAGTCCATATGCTAGATAACACACATTTTTTTGTTGAGGGAAGTGCAAATTGTTTTGGTATTGTACACGTTATGTTTGTTGTCCCGGTTTTTTTAGTTTTTTCTTGTTGTATTTGAACACATTTCTAGTAATATAGTAAAACATGACATGGCTCTCTCTAGTGATGAGGTGCGAATTATCTTTTGTTTTGGTACACATTAAGCTTGTTCTCCCGAAATATCAAGCTGAGCCTTGTTATGCCGAAATTTCAAGCTAGCGTCTCTGTCTATCGTGCTGCGAAACTCCCGCCTCTTCAACCCGTGCCTTGTTACCACGAAATATTTAAGATATATCTTTGTCTTGTTGTGATCCGACAACTCCCTCCATCTCAACCCGCACCTTGCTATTCCAAAATTACAACGCTCGCGAAAACTCCCACCTCCTTTGGAATCCCGACACACGAAATGCCCGTGATACCCTTGAGCTGAAAGAACCGCCTCTAATCGGTGGGGGTACTTTCATAACTTACCCCACATTTTGGACAAGCGCGTCCCTAAGCCATGGTTCCCCACTCTCATCCCATCTGCCGACCGATTCGTACACTGAGGCCACAAAAACCCGCGAAGCCCCACACCCTCCTCCGTCCGCCACCCAGCCGGAGCCTCTTCCCCGACGATGTCGTCCATAGCAACACCTCGACGTCCCTTATTCACCATACTGGATGATGATCCGTCGTCGATCTCGTCGTCCCGCCGGTTCAGCCACCCCGTCCTCCACCTCCAAGGAGCTGCCCCGATGTTCCCCCTCGTCTTTCATGCCACCTCCATTCCCACACCGCCGTATTCACCTGCACCACCGGAAGAGCATCATCATCACTGTTTCCTTGGATGAAGATCTGGCCTAATCGGCACCACCAAAGAGGATGTACACTAAACCCCGCATTTTCTTCTTGATTCGATCTCATAGTGATGTCGGCGCTCGGTCCCGAGCCGACATGGCGTGACTCCATCCACGCCGGCGTCGCCGACCACTTCCTCCACGGTGTTGCTCCCTCAGCGGCGACATCCATATCAATAGGAGTTGCTGCTGCTTTAGCTCTTGATCATGCTGCTGCTCTACTCTTTCTCTCAGTCCCCTGCCTGGTCTGCTCTTGCTATTGCTCTTTCTCTTGCTCTTGCTCGTGCTGCTGCTCTCGCTCTTGCTCTTGCTTGCGATGCTGCTTCGATTTAGCTACACTTTAGTTGACTGAATTGACTTTTGGGTCAGTTGATTTTCAGGGGGTGGGGGGCTCGCCGGAGTTAAGGAAGAACCAGCCGCAGCGGGGAGGCGGGCTCGCTGGAGAGGTACCCCACTATCTATCTTAGGGTTGAGGTGGGGCGGTGGTCACGCGGTTGTTGTGGGGCGGTGGCGTGGGGATTGCCGGAGAAAAAGCTCAGATAGGGGGGCTAGGGGATGGCAGTCTTGGCGGACCAGTGGTGGGGAGTGTTTTGGGGTGGGCGGGTGGCGCACCGCATGGCGGCGAGGCGGCTGTTTGGCAGTGGTGGTGGCGGTTCGAAGGTGGAGGTTGAAGATGAACTGCAGGCCCTTGATTTCGTATCTAACGACTGCAAAATCGACTGACCAGAGATGAAAAAGTCAGTCGACTGACGTGTAGCCTCACCTTCTAGTGCGTTCAGTTTTGACAGTTAAATTCAGTTTTGACAGAAAAATTTAGTTTTGACAGTTAAGTTCAGTTTCGACAGTTAAATTCAGTTTCGGCAGTTAAGTTCAGAGATGAGCGGCTGATGTATTTTAAATCTAGCACTTTGTGGCTATGTATTTTACATCATCTATTGGAGATGCTATTAGAATTCCACTCAGGTTAATGTTGTCTCTCTTGTCTTGCTTTAGCCTCGGCGTCGTACAACTCACCGGAGCTGCTCCAACGACGAAACCGTCCATCACAGCGGAGCAGTACCTCGGGCTCCATCTCCAGACGCCTAAGATCTTCTTCCCCTCCTCCGACAACCAAGTCAGCCGGAGCATCCTCACCGGCCAACCCAATCACGCTAAGATCGACATTGCTTCGCCAAAGAGGTTGTACACTTATTGCATCTCTTTTTTACTCTACATGTTATATATATTGTCCACTGAGCACACATAGTAACGTGAAATATGATTATTTTATCCTACTATATGACAAGCAGTGAGGTACCAGGCAACTTAGCTATCCGTGATGGACTCTCTTGGACGCCATCATTATTTATCTCTGCACGTTTGAGCTGTGCATTTGTTGATGGGCCTGGGAGTTGAGCTAGTAGGGCAGTGGCCTGGGTCCAAAGTAATAGAAGTAGCACAAAAACATTTTTTAGTGTAGGCTTTTCCTTTCTCAAGCCTGCCTACTAGAATAGCCAGTGCTTGAAAGGAAAAGTGAATGAAAAACCTAGGAATTGGAAAGTTTCCTATGGTACTACTATTCATGAATTTGGTTCAAAGGAATTGAGCAAAGGAAAACTGTAGGATTTGTTCCTTTAGTGTCTCCTTGAAAGAAAACCCATAGGAATTTTAATTTCCACTTGTCCTCCTTTTCAAATTCCTATTCATGAAGCGCAAGACTAAGATATAGTAGCACAATAGCATTATAACCGTACATTTTCTTGTGGTTTGACTTAATCTCACCATGCTTCATTGCATCCTGTGATCTTCCAATTCTTGTGAATCAAACATCCAGATTGGCAGAAATCCTGTGTTTTTAAATTCTCTGTTTTGCACGTGCATTCCTGTCCTATTCCTGTCTATTTCCTATCCCTGCATTGTTAGAATCCTCAAATTCAAACAAGCCCTTACACAATTACTTCTGTTACAGATATGTGTCAAAGAAAACCTTGTGTGGTTTGTCCTGCTCATGCGGCGTTGTGTTCCACCCCAGCTCAGCTCCTCCAACGACGAAAGGGTTCACGGGCGAGGATCCGCTCTCGGACTATCTTTAGCCACCTCGGATCTTCTTCCCTTGCAGCAGCCATGAGAACTGCATTACCATTATCAACTGAGTAGATGACCTTGAGGACTACACGGGTCCACAACTGAGGTCGCACTCTTCCGTGTCTTCTTATGTTATGCATCACTTAATATGATGACATGCTACTTTATCATCGTGTTCACCTATTAGAATCCGAGTCAGGTCCAAACTAATGCTGAAACTTGAGTTTTTAAATGGTTGTGGGGTACATATTGGGGCAGCAATCAGTACTATCTGTCTACTATCTGATTAATCTCGGGTGTCTAATATGAGTTTCATGTTGGGTGCAAACAAACATTAAAGGAGCCACTATCTGCATTTTTTAACTAAAGCTATTATCTGCCTACTATCATTGGTTTTGGGTCTATCCACGGTTTGCTACCATCACTCTGGATTTGTGCATGCACTCCTTACATAATCTCACTATATTTTATTCCTATGCATGTTAGTTATTGTACACAATGGAACTGAACATGTAGAGCAAAAGATACGAGCCTTGTGTGGCAATATATTTCATGCAGACGTCGCTCCTTGGTGGGCGCAAAGGCAGCCCCCCTCCACCCATTTCGGATCGTAATCAAGAGGAAGATAACTGTTCTATGGGGGATTAAGAAGGAGAAGACCACTCCTATTTACCCCCTGAGGTCTTCGCTCTAACTTGGCATGCTGATGTTGGTAATATCATGCATATGGTGCCTTGCATTGCTTATTGTATACATCAAAGATGTCATCTGCTTAGGTTAGACATGCTTTGTGTCAATGCCATCTATTTAGTTTCTTTATCATATATGTGAATCATGCAATGCCATCTTGTTTAGCCAGGCATCATATATGTGAATTTTGCGATGCCACCCTGGTTAGCCAGTCATCTTATATGTGAATTATATCATGCCATCATTTTTTATTACATGTTAAATTTGTCAAAAAAATTAGTACATGCAATTACTCTTCGTGTGCATCAGCCATTCGGCACGGTCATGGAAAAATCTGGAGTGGAAACAAGGTCTTTAGAGCAGACAATGCTATCTGACGAAGCGCATGTCTTGCTAGTTACGGATAGCTCCTTAGAGGAGGATTCAGAGACAAAGGACCAGTCCTATCCCCCCCCCAAGTTGCATGCTCTAACTTGGCAGGGTTATGTTGCTCATATCGTGTGTATGGTATCTTGCATTGCTATGCCATTTGCTTAGTTTAGACATGCTTTGTGTGAATGCCACATGTTTAGTGTCTAATTACCATATATGTGAATTATGCAATGCCGTCATTTTGCAAGACATTATATATGTGAATTATGCAATGCTATATTGTTGCAAGGCATTATATATGTGAATTATGCAATGCCATGTTGTTTAGCCAAGCGTCATGTATGTGAATTATATCATGCCGTCCTTTTTTGTATTTCTCATTGCATTTATCGACAATGTTTGTATATGCAACTGTTCTTCACTGCATCAGCCATTTGAATTGGTGATGGAGAAATGGAGTGAAAACAAGGTCTTGAGAGAAGACAATGCTACTATTTGAAGCAGATATCTTGCTGATTCTGAGATAGCTCTTCAAAGGAGGATTGAGAGGTAGATGACCAGTCCTATTATCCCCCTGAGGTGTATGCTCAAAGTTGGCAGGGTTATATTACTCATATCATGCATATGTTGTATTGCAATGCTTAGTTTTTACATCATATACACAATATAGAATGCCATCTCCTTAGTTGACACATCATATATGTGATTTCCCTCTGCTCACTTCCTTAGTATATAAATCATATGTCGGATATCGGGTTCCGGCAAAACCCTTAAGGTTCGAACTCTGGGGTGCGCACGAAGATCTTCTCCCTACCAATCCACGCCCCAAAGCCTCGTCGCAAATCTAAGTTACACGATGAACAACACGAGGGACACAAGGTTTATAATAGTTCGGGCCACCGTTGTGGTGTAATACCCTACTCTAGTGTGTGTGGTGGTGGATTGCCTCTGGGGTTGACGACGAATAGTACAGAGGAAGAACAGCCTCGCGAGGGGTGTTATTGAGCTGGTGCGGTGTTCTACTTGGGATGGGTTCGATCAACTCTCCATCTGATCGTGCCCTCTACGATGGTGGCTATCTCTATTTATAGGGGCCCTAGTCCTCTTCCCAAATATTGAGCGGGAAGGGAGCCAACAACGGCCATTTTGAAGGGGAACAGCTAGTACAAGTTATCCTGACTAAAGTTGGACTTTGACTGCCAAAGGCACTGGCTATGACGCCGTCTTGGGCTCCACGGTGACCTCCATCCTGCCGCTCTGCCGCTCTGCCGCTCTTGGTCTTGTTGCACCGATATGGTAACCTTTGCTTGATGCCTCGGTACTCCACGCCTGCGCTTGCCCCCTTTGCACCAAAGAGGAAACGAGGACACTGCACTGGCTGGCGCCTGCTTGCGTCATGAGCACCTCGCGAGGTACCCCTGCCTTGATCTCTCCGGTTCCTCGCGAGCCTGCCTGGTGAGGCCGCCCCTGAGGAAGCCTTGCGTAATCCGCCCCGCGAGGCTTGGCCCCTCGTGAGGGTCTTGAATCTGGGTTGATGAAGATGGGCCGTACTGGGCCATTGCTTTAGCCACGCCGCAGGGAGGCAAGTCTGGGGACCCCCGTTCCCAGAACACCGACAGTAGCCCCCGGGCCAAGGCGTGCTCGGACTTGGCTTAGCAGTGAAGCCAAAGGGCAAGTGCAGAGCGCCGCGGGCCCCAACGGCCTGCGGCCTTGGTCGCTACATGGCGGTTGATTGGACATGGGCGTCTCCGCTTCCCCACGCTGCCTCGGCAACTGCCCAACTTGATGAGTCCCTGCTGCATGCACAAAGGGTCATGATTACCTGTGATCATGGAGGCCGACGGTTGCCCTCGTCCGGACTATAAGTACGGAGAGGTGTCAGCCCTCACAGTCCATCTCTTCTCACTCCGCTCGCTTCTTCTTCCTCGCTCCTCCTCCATCTTGCCGCCAATGGCACCGATCCGCCGGTTTGCGGCCGGGGAGAAAGGAAAGGCCCGGAGGCCCGACCCGCTCCGCTTGAAGAAGCGGCGGTCCACAACGCCGTGTCGAGGTCGCATGGCCGGAGACGTCGAGGCCTTGGTACGAGTGGCCACCTCCTGGGTTTCCGCTACCTTTGTACGCTCGGGCTGAGGGCCCTGAAGAAAAAGACGCCGAACGGCGCCGCCCGCACCGCCGGTGACGCTGACGAGTCATGGCGGTGCACGCCATTGCTCCTGGAGTCCACACCGTGGACTCCTCTCGCGAGCTCGTGCTCCATGCCGCCATGCCTCCAAGCTTCTGGTTCCACTTTCCTCCCTTCTTTGCCTTCGAGATGCCGCCGAGGGGGCCTCTCGAGCTTTGGCTGCAGCATGCTGACTGCGATACCCCGGCGACCGGTGCAGAGGTTGAAGTCGTCGCTCCGGGAAAGGTCTACATGACCCGAGGCTGGGGCGAGATCGCCCGGGTCTGCCAAACAGGGGGTGCCCTCGTGATTCATTTCGAATACGATGGCGCCTCCTTGATGCTCTTCAAGGTCTTCAATGCAGAAGGCCGCCGGCTAGAGTCCTGCCCCAGGGGAGGCAGCCAGGACGTCGATGTGGCAAGGGCTATGCCTGCCACCCGCTTCCCCAACGGCTCCTCCGGCAGCAGCGGTGATGCTTGGGAATCCAGTGACTCTCCCGAGCTCTTCGCGACTCCGGAACCGAGCGATGACAGCTATGTGCCCCTGAGATCGCGTCGTGCTCGGAGCAAGGCAGCTGCATCAGGCCACCGGTGCGGCTGATCTGGATGGGGTTGGCGTCGGCCCCTCGTGGCCCACTATTGATGATAGCGTCGGCCATGAGGGCGCACGTAGTTTAGGCTCCTTAGGATTCGCGTCTTTTGTTCCCTGCGAAGAATCAAGGAGATACCCCGTGAGGGCATGTAAAGTGTCTGGAATGCCTTTGTTGATATTATCCTTATTAAGAAGTGGTGCAAAATGCCTGTCCTGTCTCGGCTCGGTTCCCCCTTTCTAACCTCGTGACGACTTGGTGCTCTACGCCGATAGGTCCCGGTCCCCAGGCAGGCTTCAGCCGTCGCTGGTATGCCAGGTCGCGATGTTGTGGTCAAGGCCAGGAGGTGAGTGGCCCGAGGTCCAGTAGGAGACCCCGAGGCGCGATGCTCAGGAGGCCCCCTTTAGCGCTCAAGCAGCCGCCGAAAGTTGAGAAAGGAAGGTAACATCGCCGCCACAGAGCCGCATCAAGTGGGGGTTTGGCATCGCATCGATTAGCTATCCCAGGAGCGAGACTTATCTCGAAAGCATGGTGTCGTTCCTTTGCGTGGTGCTGGACTTACGCATCGGCAGCTGAGATGTAGCTGGGTTAGGCCTTCGTGAGCTTCTCCTCCCTTCCCTGCACTCTCCTTCGTGCTCTACGTCCTCAGGTCCCGGCCCTCGAGCGAGCTCAACCGCCTCTGGTATGCCAGGTCGCGATGTTGTGGACAAGGCCAGGGGGTGAGGGCTGGAGAGCCAGTAAGATCTCCTGAGTCACGATGCTCAGGAGCCCCCCTTTTAACGCGCGAGCGGATCGTACGGGTAAGGGAGAGAGAGAGCTTGCGACGCCCCCCACATTATTCCTCAGGTAGTCCCTGTAAACCAACACGTGAGAAGCAAGGGTTGCCATTACGATTGCCGTCCGGCCATTGGTTGCTCCAAGAGTGTGGTGAGGGCACTGAGGGCCTGGTGAGGTGGCGCTTGCGAGGCTGCCGCGGGGCAGAGCTCGACCACTCAGATTTGTCGACATTGCAGGGACGGACCCATGCGCAAGCGCCGTGCCAGCATGAGCGGCTCCAAAGGTAGGTGTCAATCGAGCAGGCGATTATCACAGGCAGGTTAAGTATGAAAGGCAAATTGGCTTAGATAACTTCAGGAAGGATACACGCCAGGGGTCGAGCCCGGCGGCTTGGGGATGATGCAGCCGGCGCCCCAAGGCAAAATGGCGAAGACATAAGCAAAAGGGATACATGCCGCAGGGACAGACCCATGCGACCTGGGAATAATGCAGCCCTGAGGGCACTCCCAGCTGAAATGAAACTCGAAAGATGTCGCCTGATACCATTGTAGAGCGGGTGTCAAAGTAGCTGACGGTGCACGGCGAAGAGGCCGATCCTCACGAGCCACCAGAGCCTTGAGCCTCGGGAGGCTCTGGGTGTCCGGGCGGCTCCTCGAGGACCATCTCCATCTCTGCCAGGACCGCGTGGTGCACGGCCTCTGGCTGCCGAGAATGCTCCATGAAGACACGGTGGCAGCGGCCCGCGTTTGGCAGGCCAAAAGGCATGCAAACATAGCTGTGTGGCGGACCCTCGCAGCGTCCCACGCGTGAAGGCCAGAGGCACTCCTGAGACGTGACTCGGCTAAGCCCTGGGTAGTTGATGCAGACGCGCAGCCCGCCATCCTTGCCTGGATGGGGAGCTACGCCAGGTAGGCGATCATCGCCGCGCATGACTCATGATTCTTGAAGCTCCTGAGTGGCCTTGGTGATGAACTCCTGAGGGTTGGGCCTTCCTTGCCCCATGCCTTCCTGAGCGAAACGTGCCGCGAAGCACGCCTCCAATTGGTGCCCAAGCGCCTCCCTCGTGATCCCGGCAAAGTCTGAGGCCCTCCAGGAGAGAGCCCCCGAGCCTTGCCCGAGGAGGGCACCGGGCGTGCCTTCCTATGCGATGAAAGGAGGCGCCCCTTGCACGGGTGCAGATCCTGACGCGGCGCCTCCGGAGATGCCTACCTCCCGAGGCCTTGAGCTGGGTGATGTCTTCTTCTTCTTGGGAACTTCCTCGAGAGGGTTCCCGCTCTTGCCATCTGGGTCCTCGACTGATGCAACTTGGAAGGCACTCTCGAGGGAGCACACAACATCCTTCTCCTCGCAGGGGACTGTGATGATTCCGCCGCTTCCTGGCATCTTGAGGACATTGTAACCATGGTGAGTCACCGCCATGAACTTGGCCAGGGCTGGATACCCGAGGATGGCATTGTATGGCAGGCAAATGTGGGCGACGTAGAAGTCAATGAGCTCGGTATGGTAGTTCTTGCGTTGTCCGAAGGTGACAGGGAGGCGAACCTGCCCTATCGAAGTGGTGGAGCCGTCAGTGACTCCTGAGAAAGGCTTGGTCGGCTAAAGCTGATCATATGGCACTTGAAGATTGTTGAACGTCTCGACGGACAGAATGTTGAGTCATGCGCCGCCATTGATGAGGGTCCTGGTAACTTGCACATTGTTGATGACTAGGGAACAAAGCATTGGTACGACACCAGCAGTTACCGCACATTTGAGTTGATCCGCTGAGCTGAACATGATGGCGCACGTGGACCACCTGAGAGGCCGCGTGGCCACGAGCTTGGGGAGGACTGCATTCACCTCGCGAGCAAACTGCTTGAAGATGCGCTGAGAGGCTGGGGCATGGGCACTGCCCAAGATGTAGGCGATAGCACGCAGTTCCTCGAAGCCCCCAGCCCCCTCCTCCTGGTGATGGTCGTCATTCCTTCTTGGCGGCGGTGGCAGAGGAGGAAGGCATGCATTGCCCTGAGGGCGGTCCTCACAAGGTTGATCCCTCCAAGCCCCCTCGTGAGGGCGGTCACACCACTCCTGGCGAGGGCCTCGGTCGTCCCATCGTCCTCCGCCTCTTCCTCCTCCTCGGCCATAGCCCCGATCGTTGCACTTGGGGCGTCGGCCGATGCTTCCTTCTCGAACGGCCCTGAGCTCTTGGCATTCGTTGGTGTTGTGGGTGTAGAGGTTGTGGTAGGCGCATAATCGGGTGCCCTTGGACGACTCCGGCAGGTCCCTTCATTGCTTCGTGTCTAGTTCTGCTGCGAGCACAGCTGTTCCTTTGCACTTCACGTCCTTGGCCTTGGCTTTCTTCTCTTCAGGGTCAGCAGCTGGAAGCTCGAGAAGGGAGAGGCGCCCCTCCTCAGCCCTAGCGCACTTGGTCACCAGGTTGAACAGCTCTAGTGAGGTGCACAGATCCTCGTGGATGGCCAGCTCCTCTTTCATCTTGATGTCGCTGACGCCGTCAGAGAATGTTGAGATGATGGCCTCCTCGGTTACCTTGGGAATCTTGAGGCGAGCGCTATTGAAGCGCTGGATGTACTTCAGCAAGGTCTCTCCAGGTTGCTGCTTGATGCGGCGCAGGTCACCCACGACTGGAGGATGGTCGCGAGTGCCCTGGAAGTTAGCGATGAAGCGGGTGCGCATGTCGTCCCATGAGGAGATCAAGCCAGGAGGCAGGTTCAGGAGCCAGGTGCGGGCACCATCCTTGAGCGCCATAGGGAACCAATTCGCCATGACCTTTTCGTCCCCGTTGTCTGCCTCGATGCCCAGCTTGTAGAGCTGCAGGAACTCCGCGGGGTCGGCGGTGCCGTCGTAGCGTGGAGGAAGATCCGGCTTGAACTTGCGGCGAGGCGACCTGCGTGCTTCGGCCAGTGGCGTGGTAACTGCGGTGTACCGGAGCCCTTTGCAGACGCGGGGCTTGCTCCCGGGGATCCCCGCATGCCGCCGCCAATGGCAGCATGGGGTCTTGACGTGCTGGCGTAGGGATGCGGTCTTGACGTGCTGGAGCGGGGAGCACGCGAGTGCCTTCTTGAGGCCGAGGGATCTCTTGGCAGCTCCTCTCTTGTCGCCTGGGCGCTGGACGCGGTGTGTATCATCCAGGGGCCGCGTGCCTTGCAGCCAGGGCGCCTTCTTGAGGAGGAGGTGGCGGAGGCACCTCCTAAGCTGTATCACCCACGTAGGACAGAGGGCGAGGCAGCAAGAGGAACGGCGCAGGGGAGCCCCCTGCGGCACTGATGAGCTCGGTGATGCGAGCGAGCCACTCCTCATAGAGGTCATCGACGGGGCGGTAGTGCAGGAGCTCATGTGTCAGGAGCAACGCAGCCTGCGCGTCTGTGGGAGTCTGACGGCGTGAGGCAGCGAACCAGCTGGAGTTAGTGACGGAGTGGCGGTGCGGCCTTCCCGCGCAGCGAGGATCTAGCAACGGCGCTGCTGCTCGTTCCCGCCGGGCGGTGGCGGCGTTAGCGGCGGCGGCGGAGAACGGCGAGGAGGCCCATGGCTGGAGCCGTCTGGCGGCGTGGTAAGCAAACAGCCCGGCGCTCGGCCGCGAGCTTCGGCGGCGTCCTCCATGGATCTGACGAGCGATGGAGCAGCGAACAGAGGAATAAAGATTCCGGCGCACCCCAACCTGGCGCGCCAAATGTCGGATATCGGGTTCCGGCAAAACCCTTAAGGTTCGAACTCTAGGGTGTGCACGAAGATCTTCTCCCTACCAATCCACACCCCAAAGCCTCATTGTCGGGGACGGATGTGCGTGAGGGGGGCACGCCCGCCGCGGGACACCTATGGGGCGAGGCCCCGTCGTGTGTTGATGCGAGGCGGAGGAGGCCTGAGAGCAGATCGAGGCGTCTTGGCGGGCGGATTTTACCCAACCGGGCGCGATGGTCGCGTAAAACCCTCTGCTGCTTTGTGTTGTATTGATCTTGCTCAAGGCGAGCTTGTGGTGGTGTGGTGTTGGATGAATGGAACCAGTGAACCCAAAGGCGCGAGAGTTGCCGGGATCGAACCTCCTCTCGTTGTGCATGGGCCTCCTTTTATAGTGCAAGGGTCACGGCAGTGTCAGCGTGGGAGGAAAGGGTAAAAGCGTAAAAGAGGTGGTAGTTGGAGCAGTCGCGGGAGCAGTGCAGCTCGATTAGCTTGAGCAGTGGATTCTACCTACTTTTGACGAGAGGGGACAAGGGCATTTAATGCCCGTCGCCGTCGCCCAAAAGCTCCGCCCTTGCGTCTCCGTGCGCCCGCGGCGATGGATCCACCACCGTGGAGTGCCACCGCACCCTCCATGCAGCCTGACCATCCGCCCGCGCGTCTCGGAGAAAGCTAGAGGTGGCGTGGGCAGATGAGCTGGAGTGCGAGCACTTAGCGCAGCTCTCCGGCAAGTACCTTGCGGGGTCTTGATCTTGCGGACCGGGGCTTGTCGGGCTTGTAGCTTGCCGCTCCCGGGCCCTCGCCGAAGCAGCGTATAGCGCCGGCGTGTCTTCTCTGATGTAATCTTCTAGTCTCTCCGGCGAGCTCCTCTCGCCGGGCCTTCATGTGTGAGGTAATCTTAAGCACAGAGCGGCCTTCCGGCAAGCTCCTCTTGCGGGGTCTCGATCTTCTGTCTTGTACACTTTGTTCTTGAATGGCTTGATATGGGCGAGGATGGTCTCCGGCAAGCGCATGGTAGATCGGCCTTGAGGAGCTCTGTTGCCCGTGCACAAGTTGGGGTAATGAGGTACCCCTACCTTAGTACACCGGCAGAGCCCGGGCTGGGCCACACTGCAGTGCAGCGCTGTTGGGCCAGGCCCAAAGCAGTCTGCAGGCACACGAGGCCTGGCGTGCCGACTCCGCCGGCATCCGCCGCCTCCCCAGCAACCGCGTCGATTGCGGCGTCGTGGGAGGCGTGGGCGGCGCATGCAGATCTTTAAAGCATCCACCCGTGATCGTGGTGCGAGGCGAGGTCGCTTCACCCGTCGCTCGGCTCCACTTTTTTCGCCACAGCGGCCCGCATGCAGGGGTCGTGGGCGGCGAAGTGGGAGACCGAGCCGTCTTAGGCGGAGGCGGTCGGCCCGCTCCTCTGGCCTCCTTGCTTCTGATTGGTTGGCCGGGCGGTTGAGCCCCACCTCGCCCTTTAAAAGGGGCGGAAGGGAGCACAATGGCCACACTCATCCTCTTCTCCTTCGTCTTCGTCTTACATTCTTCTTTCCGCCATGGAAGGAGGAACCCGGCTCTTCGTCGGTAGCAGCGAGTCGCCTCGGGCAGCGCACCACTCTCCATCCTGCTCCCGTGGCGGAGCCGCCCCGAGAGGAGGGAGGGGCGTGGCCGTGGGCGGGGCGAGGGCGGCGTGGCGGTCGGGAGAGGCGGTCGTGGGGATGTGCCTCCCGTCTCCCCAGCGTCTCGACCACGATCGGTCCACACGGAGATGACCCTGGGAGTTCTTCATCAAGCCGCCCGGCGCCTCGTCGCCGCCTCCGGCTGCGGCCCGTTCGCGGGCGCGATGGGACGGATCCACCCGGCGTGATGGAGTTGCGCATGAGGGCTGCGGGATCAGCGGCACTTTCGGGTGAGTGTCGTGTCCCCAGCCCGGCGTGATGTTATTCGACCGAGGGTGGAAGGCGTTCGCCGGATCCACAGCTTGGCGGCGGGTTTACCCTCCATTTCAAGTTAATGGAGGCGACCTTCTCGCCGTCAAGGTCTTGAGGACTACGGGACCCGGGTGCGCTGCTGTGTGGACAGCTCCTCGGATAGCGAGCCCCTCCTCGGCGAGAGTGGCGAGGAGGAGGCGGCAGCGACGGCGAGGGATGGCGGAGTCCGACTAGGCGTCGGACACCGCTGCCTCGCGCGCCACCGGCGACCCGTCTCTGGGTCGCCCGGCCTTCAACTCCGGGCCGTCTCCTTGGCGGCTGGCGTGAAAGCGGCGAAGAGGAAGAGGGGGAGCGGCAAGGCCGTTCGTGTCGAATCTGAGGCGAGAGCCCTTGGCAATCTTGACGTCTCGCCACCCGTCTTCAAGCTCTGCCTCCAGCGCCTCCGGCTCCGCCAAGCTCTGGCCGGCCCGGGTGTTCTCTTGGTGTCTTCTGGCGCCGTAGCTCTCCGAAGTGCGTTCCCCATGCTGTCACCTTGCGCAGCTCTGAGGCCTGGCGGCGCCACCGCCACGCTCTCCTAGGCGCTCCTTCGCCCTCCCGGCAAGCTTCTCTTGCGGGGCTCCTGAACCTACCTCTGAACTCCTGAGCAGAGAAAGGAGAGGGATCACGGGCACCTTATCTTTTTAACTTGTAAGCCCTCGGGCCTTAGTTGCATTTAAAACTTGTAATCCTCTCTATCATGTTTTTCACCCTCTATGGACTTGTATCAAACTAGGATGTTTTTAATGAAAAGAGGGGAAAGCTTGCCGGACTGAGTCTTTTACTTGACCTCGTGCCTTGCGTGTTCTTACGCTATCGGGGAGCTTGCCGGGGCGGACACGCTTGCGAGTCTTGGGACAGCCAGCTGGCGGTGTTGCTTCGGCAAGCAACCTTGCGGGCGATTCTGGCAACAACTTGCTGAGCGAGCTCGAAAGCAAGATAAGGTGCAGCAACACACTTGTGTTTGTTGGCGGACTCGAAACAAAACAAATGCATAAGCCCAGCCCGACTCGGCTCCTCCAGCGTCTGGGTTTTACAAGACACGTTCGTTCAAAGCCTTGATCCGCTCTTCCGGTCCATGAGAGGATGCATGACGAGGATGAAAAACTTATCGATATCGCAGCCCCGGCAACTCTAGCTTGCGGAGGCGAATCTTGGCGCTTCGCAGCCCAGCGAGGCTGGCTTGCGAGGAAGAACCTTGCACTTTCGCAGCCCGGCGACCTTGGCTTGCCGGGCCCAGTCTTGGTGTGATCTTTGGTTCCTCCTTGTTGCTGCAATTTCAGCCATGAAAACAGCTGAGATAGATATGCAACAGCTTCATGTATATGGATATGTATATAAATCTTGACTTTGCAATACGATGCCGTGCCTTGCCCTTCGTATGTTTGTACTTTACGCTTTCGGGGAGCTTGCCGGGGCGAACACGCTTGCCGAGCGCGGGACAGCCCGCTAGCGGTGTTGCTTCCGACAAGCAACCTTGTCGGGCCAGTTGCGACGCCTATCTTGCTGAGCAGGCTCGAAAGCAAGATAAGGGTGCAGCAGCACACTTGTGTTTGTTGAGCGGACTCGGAAACAAACCAAGTATGCAACTGGGCCACGACTTGGCTCCTCTCGCGCTCAAGTCTCTCATACGAAGGACATCTCACGGCAAGGCTTGCCGCGTTATACCCTCTGCTCTACATCCTTTGTGCGCTTTTACCCTACGCTTCTAGGGAACTTGCCGGTGCTTAACACACTTGCTGAGTGCGGAACATCAGCAGCCCGCTGGCTGGTGTCGCTTCCGGCAAGCAACCTTGCCGTGTCGATCGCGGCGCGCTTAACTTTCTGAGCGGACTCGAAAGCGAAACAAGGGCGCGAAGCTGGTGGCGGCTCTCTTTTAACTTCGTTGAGTGTGCTCGAAGCAAGATAAGGGTGTGGCTATCTCGGCGAGCTCCTCCGCGCCTGAGTTTTTGCGCTGAGGGAATGAGCATACGAGGAATATAACAAATAAAAGCATGGGATTAAGGAGTGCTCTGCACAAAAGCTCGAGCAACTTAGCTTTTCTTTTTCTCGTTTCCTCGCACTTGCTGGTGGAGCTCGATGGCGCGTCCTAGACGGCAGCGCAGCACTCCGGGGAGGTGCGTTTGCCGGAACGAGCACCAGAGCTATCATCGCCGGGCTTATAAGCGCTCGAGGCGGCGCTTGTCGGAGTGAACACGTGAGCTGTCCTAGCGGACTTGGAGCTCGATGGCGGGTCCTCGGCGATAGCGTGGCGCTCGAGAGATCGCTTGCGGCGCGGAGGAAGCGGGGCGGCGGAGGTACTGTAACATGGTCGGACTCCTAGTAGCGATAGGAGGCGAGTCTGCCGGCGCTTCGCTTTGCTCTTGCATGGACAGCGATCGAAGCATCCCGCGAGCCTCCGGCTTATCCTTGCCCGGCGGCGGATACCACCTCTCGTGGTATGGCGCTGCTGGGTAAATCTGCGCTAGGATGGGCGTGGATCCACGGAGACCGGCGCGGTCATCCGTCTGTCCACAGATCTGGTGGCGCCCGAGTGCCCTCGCCGGTGTCCACCCTTCGCTGGCGTCTCCTCCGCCCACCGTTGGCTCCGGTGGCGGCGGGAAAATGGAGATGGGTCTGCGACCCTCGAGCTCTCGTCTTGAGGCCATGGCGCGATTGTCGGCGAATCGGCCATGGCAACCGGAGAGGTTGATGAAGAGCGCGGCAGCGACGCCGGATCAGTCCGCACAACCTCGGCGCCCCTACTGCGCGCCAAGAGATGTCGGGCAGCGGATGTGCGTGAGGGGGCACGCCCGCGCGGGACACCTATGGGGCGAGGCCCCTTCGTGTGTTGATGCGAGGCGGAGGAGGCCTGAAGAGCGGATCGAGCGTCTTGGCGGGCGGATTTTACCCGGCCGGGCGCGATGGTCGCGTAAAACCCTCTTGCTGCTTTGTGTTGTATTGATCTTGCTCAAGGCGAGCTTGTGGTGGTGTGGTGTTGGATGAATGGAACCAGCTGAACCCAAAGTAGCGAGTTGCCGGGATCGAACCTCCTCTCGTTGTGCATGGGCCTCCTTTTATAGTGCAAGGGTCACGGCGGTGTGTCAGCGTGGGAGGAAAGGGTAAAAGCGTAAAGAGGTGGTAGTTGGAGCAGTCGCGGGAGCAGTGCAGCTACGATTAGCTTGAGCAGTGGATTCTACCTACTTTTGACGAGAGGGGACAAGGGCATTTAATGCCGTCGCCGTCGCCCAAAAGCTCCGCCCTTGCGTCTCCGTGCGCCCGCGGCGATGGATCCACCACCGTGGAGTGCCACCGCACCCTCCATGCAGCCTGACCATCCGCCACGCGTCTCTGGAGAAAGCTAGAGGTGGCGTGGGCGGATGAGCTGGAGTGCGAACGCAGCGCAGCTCTCCGGCAAGTACCTTGCGGGGTCTTGATCTTGCGGACCGGGGCTTGTCGGGCTTGTAGCTTGCCGCTCCCGGGCCCTCGCCGAGGCAGCGTATAAGCGCCGAGGCGTGTCTTCTCGATGTAATCTTCTAGTCTCTCCGGCGAGCTCCTCTCGCCAGGGCCTTGCATGTGTGAGGTAATCTTAAGCCTGGAACGGCCTTCCCGGCAAGCTCCTCTTGCCGGGGTCTCGATCTTCTGTCTTGTACACTTTGTTCTTGAATGGCTTGATATGGAGCAGGGATGGTCTCCGGCAAGCGCATGGTAGATCCAGCCGCGGGGAGCTGCGACTGCCCGTGCACAAGTTGGGGTAATGAGGTACCCCTACCTTATACACCGACACTCATCGCGGATCTAAGCTACACGATGAACAACACGAGGGACACAAGGTTTATACTAGTTTGCGCCACCGTTGTCGTGTAATACCCTACTCTAGTGTGTGTGGTGGTGGATTGCCTCTGGGGCTGATGACGAATAGTACAGAGGAAGAACAGCCTTGCGAGGGGTGTTCTTAAGCTGGTGCAGTGTTCTACTTGGGATGGGTTCGATCCGCTCTCCATCCGATCATGCCCTCTATGATGGTGGCTATCTCTATTTATAGGGGCCCTGGTCCTCTTCCCAAATATTGAGTGGGAAGGGAGCCAACAATGGCCATATTGAAGGGGAACAACTAGTACAAGTTATCCTGACTAAAGTTGGTCTTCGACTACCAAAGGCACTGGCGATGACGCCATCTTGGGCTCCACGGTGACCTCCATCCTGCTGCTTTGCTGGTCTTGGTCTCGTTGCACCGATATGATAACCTTTGCTTGATGCCTTGGTACTCCGCGCCTGCGCTTGCCCCCTTTGCACCAAAGAGGAAACAAGGACACTGCGCAGGCTGGCGCCCGCCGTGCGCCTGCCTGGTCTTGATCGTCATGTCTTGCGTCATGAGCACCTCGCAAGGTACCCCTGCCTTGATCTCTCCGCCTCCTCGCGAGCCTGCCTGGTGAGGCCGCCCCTGAGGAAGCTTTGCATAATCCGCCCCAGGCTTGGCCCCTCGCGAAGGTCTTGAGCCTGGGTTGATGAAGATGGGCCATACTGGGCCATTGCTTGAGCCACGCCGCAGGCCGCAGGCAGGCAAGTCTGGGGACCCCCGTTCCCAGAACGCCGACATCATATATTTGAATTATATCATGCCATGATGTTTACATAGACAGCATGTATCTGAATTATGGCATGCCAACCCATTTTCTAAAGACATAATATAGTTATATCATCTCATCATGTTTACATAGTCAGCATATTTTGAATTATGTCATTCTATCTGTGAATTATATCATGCCATCATGTTTCCATCGACGGCATGTTTGTGATTTATGGCATGCCAACCACTTAAATAGACACATTGTATAGTTTTATCATGTCATCCTGTTTACATAGTCATTATATTTTGAAGTATGTCATTCTATCTTGTTTAATTAGCCATCATACATGTGAAATTGTGTCATGCTATCCTATTTAATTAGCCATCATATATGTGAAATTATGTCCTGCTATTCCATTTGGTTAGACAACATAAATGTGAATTATCTCATGTCTTGTTTTCTTCCCTACTATCCATTGCACCTACCTATCTTACAATGTATGTACATTCAATTACTTTTCTTGTTTATCAGCCATTTCAATTGGAGGGGGTGATGGCAGTATCTGTGGGAGTAAAAACAAGGTCTTTAGAAAAGATCGTGCTACTTGTCGATGCAGATAGAACCACGATTGTACTTGCCCAAGAACTAGCCCCACCACACATAACCCAGACTCACGCAGAATATACCCTTACTCAGTTGGACAGAGAACCAACTACACCCCTTCTAACCCCAACCCCAGCAGATAGTAACCCGAGTTCCGATTGACCTGAGACCGTCTCCACCACGAGCACCCAAACACGGCGATTAGTAAGGCAACTGCGATTGCCCAAAACACGAGGACCACCACATTGAACCCCAAGTCAGCGCTTAAAGCGAAGGAGAATTGTTCTCGGTCGGGTTCGTAGCTATGGTTCATACTACTTTGCTCTTGCATCACTGTATTTACTCATACCAACTAATTTCAAATTTGAAGGGCCTAATTAAAACTCCAATGGCACAACAGGTATGTTTTAATCCTGTTTCTTCTTGTGTTTGCTATTGTAACTTGCTCTATGTTGATTTTAGTTTCAATTGAATAAGCAGTTATGTTCTCATGACATGCACATTACAAGTGTTGTTATTCTTTGTGTAGTTTCCCACACTTATATTCTATCTATCTTGCTTTGTCTTAAATAGATATGATTGAACTGTATCTATCTTGATTTGGCAACATAAACTAGAATGATATAGACCATCGATGGCCATACTACATAGATATATGTTTGTTTCATGTTGTTATCCTGTCCACCTTACTCTTGAACTGGTTTACCAAAATGAGTTTCATATACTACATTTTAAACTGTGATGTGTTTGTTTGTTTCTCTTTTAAACGCGGATAAAATATTGGAGAAGAGTACCTGTTATGCAATGGTAAAGGAAGTAATGCGATAAGGTTCAAGATAGTGAGAAATCCTGTTGATCTCCAAGAAAGCTGATAAAAACTATATTGAAGACAAGAGACAACCCCAAAGTCTGTCTTGATGTAGTGTTGAGTTACGGCTACTCTTCTTTGGCTGACTCTTGAACTCATTGCTGAATCGGTTAAACTTCTTGAGTCTCAACTTCAAGTTGAAAGACATCGGTCAAATGTTATGCGACAGGAAGCCGAAGGACTGAGGAAGTCCCTACAGAATTCAGATGCATACTTTTTGGTGCAACAGCAAGTGCTGGAGGATTTAAGCACCAAACAAGAGAAAGTTAATAAGCTCACTAAGCGTCTTGCCAGCATTATGGGTACCCAGGATATTGTTTCTTGACCTCTTCTAAAGTGGCTTCAGTTCTGGACTTGTTTTGCTGCGGCGTTTATTTGCACTGGTCGCCAACTTTGACAACCAGTGTATATGATATGCTGCTTCGTTCCCTATATTTTCACTCGTGGCAAACTTAGATGCCCAGCGGGTGTAATATGTGTAATAGCCGTGATAGCCTAGCGTAAGTTACTTGCTTATTTATTTCCTAATTGTCTTGTTTATTTGTTTGCTTGTAGTCAGTGCAGTTCTTCCGCGGTTTGCTAGTGGTCGGAATAACCTATTTCTTAAAACTAGGCACAATAACCATGGGCTACATATTTACTGTAGTTACCATGGGCCTCCTATGGGTCGTAGAAACAATGGGCCTTCTAACGGCCGTAGAAACAATGGGCCTTCTACGGGGCATAGAAACAATTGGCCTTCTACGGGCCGTATCATCAATGGGCCTTCTACGGCCCGTATGATCGGTTGGCCAAACATGGGCCAATAACAGACCGCATTATGGCCGTAAACGGGCTAGAGTTGGAATCGTCCGTTCATGGGCCGACCATAACTGGCCATCGTTAATCGGCCGTATTTGATGACGCTATGAAAATGGCTCAACGTATTAACGGGCCACAAATGGGCATACTGTAACCACGGGCTGAATTTGGCCCTGGCGCGTAAATAATGATGTGAACGTAAAGTAAGCGAATCTTTGAAATGAGCCCAGAATAAATGGGCCCTAAGAAGGCGAAAGATAACATGGGCTGAAACGCATTAGCGGAATAATGGGTCGTTAATGGGTATAAAGTGATACACTGTTCATTACGGGCCAGTTTCACCATGTGCCATTAATTGGTGTGATACACTGTTCATTACGGGCCAGTTTCACCATAGGTCGTTAATGGGCCAAGAGTTACAAAGGGCCTCATATGGGGCGAAAGACGTCATGGGCCATACATGGGCCGGAAGTTAAAATGGGCTGGAATCATATTGGACGGCCCAGAAGACGCTACTGGGCCTAATTCGGATAGGTCATAAGTGGCCTTGGGTTAGCGGGCTATAAATCGGCTATATGCGAACATGCGGTTAATAGGCTTTCCGTGGGCTGGCCCGCCACCTTTTAACCAAGTCAAATGGGCCGGCCTTTTCACAGGAATGGGCCTCTGTTGGGCCGTGCCACGTGTTGACGTATGATAGGCGCCTTTGGTCCAATGAGTGGATGACATCTGTCCCAACGGTGAGCCGACACGTGTTTCCTCCAGCCAATGATGATTTTACATGTGGAAAATCCCCATTGGTCGGGGCTGTTAACGGGTTATCGGATCCAAAACCGGACCCGATAGCTTAACGGTATTCCGTTACGGTGGATGCCACATGCCGGTCACCCTTGACGAAAGCACTTCTATGACGTGCGATTTATCGTCATGGAAGTGGACACTTGCATGATGATAATTTTGGTAATGTCATGGAACACTTCTACGACAACAGATGTATGACTATCTTGATTCTTTCATATAATCGTCATGGATGTACATGCATGATAGAAAAACGCGACCTACTGTGACAAACACGTATCATCACAGAAGTGTATTTTTTTGTAGTGAGAGTGTGTGTTTAAATCTATCGATAGCCGCGCCCGCAGATATGGGCCCAGTTCGGAGTAGGTCACACTATGAGCCAACAACAATAATGATAACTTGTTTAATAACGACTAGGGTTCGATGATGAAAGATGTTGGTTGATCTTTATGTGATCGTGAGAGGATCACCGTGGTATCGAGGATACCGATGTTGGTAAGTTGATGCATGTGTTGGTTACGATGTAACCCGAGCAAGAGTAAGTTGGTGCATGATATGTTAAACTATTGCATTTAGTATCATCATATTCATATGCTTATGCCATGCTAAAGTTGTATCATGTTTAGTCTGTGTATGCCATGTATCATGCTCATGATTGATTTAACCTGCTAATGCCATGCTGATGTTTGCCTTGACTGCTTTTGGTTTATTGTGAGCTTGCAAGTACATTCAATGTACTGACCTGGCGTGTCATGCTAGTTTGCAGGTCGTGCCTGGATTGCTTGCTTGTTTGGTGTGGTTCATGTGTTCACGAGCTAGGATAAACTTTCCAGCCAGAGTCCCTGCGGATTGGAGTCCATCATCGTCGATCATTGTTCCGCTGCCAATAGTTCTTCCGCTACCAGTAGAGGTTCCGCTGCCTCGAGTTGTTACGCTGCTTGCATAGAGAAACTGTGGTTGGCGTAGTGTCACCATGTCGGTGTTATTCATTGTAATATCGAATACCCCGTACTCATATTTGTGTTGTAATAGAAAGCTGGTTTGTTCTATGCTAAGCAGTGCCGTATTCCAAAAGACTTCATCTTGATCTCTGGGCTGGAATATGAGGTGTTCCGATTTCTCTGAGCTGGGCTGCCACAACACATAGGTCTAGAATCACGCCATGCAACCGTTCGATCTCAGATCCAAGGGCTCTTGGAAGCCCATCTCATGGGAGCATGGTAAGCTTCATATCACCTATAATTTTCCCGACGCTTGACGTGCGAACATGCAGATGCATGAAGCCATTTAATTGGGCGTCTAGTAGACATGACATCTAATTTGGGCCCCATAGTACTCTGCATGAAGCCATTTAACAGTAATGCATGCAAATGACAGCGGTGCTCTCTAGCGGGTGCTTTTTAATAAGAGGGTGATAACATTACGGCAGTTAGCTCCTAGTCGTCCCGTCCTTTCACATTACAACAGTTCCAGTAATCCTAACCCTCCTCCAAAATCCATGGCGTCCTAAATCTCCATGATCGATGGTGAGATACAAGGTTAGAACCATCACCAGTGATGAGTTTGACATCATCTACACCCGTTCTTCCGCGACGGTGAAAGGATGCTAACAGTGTCCTGGACTAGGGGGTACTCATCACGTCGTCTCCCGACCTGTGGGTCGGGCCAAGGACCCCCCATGGCGGTTCACTATGGGCCACTTTAGGCAGCCTAGGCCGCATACAAGGAAGACTCCACAAGACTTGGCGCTCAAGCCAAGGAATCTCCTAAAACCCTAGGCCTACGGTGCATATATAAACCGAGGCCAGGCTAGTCAATGGAGAATCTAATATTCATCAGAACAATCTCGTGGTAGATACATGTACTTTGTACTACACCTATATGAATACAATCAAAAGCAGGATGTAGGGTATTATCTCTTCGAGAGAGACCGAACCTGGGTAAAACCCTGTGTCCATGTTACCATCGCTCCAAGACGCCTAGCTTAGGACCCCTACTACGAGATATGCCGGATTTGACACCAACGTTGGTGCCTTCATTGAGAGCCTGCTGGGTGATCGCCGTGGATCGATGGATGATCAGGTGATATTTTTTCAGTAAACATCTGTTTCATGTAAATTATCTCTTCTACAAAATCGTTGCTGCCGCATCGTGCTACCTTGTCTATAGGAAGATCATGATCAAGAGAAATATTAGCGGCGGCGGACACCGCCCTCGCCTGGCAGTGTCGGATTTGAAGTATGCTTCTATTGAGAAGCGCCCGCGTGCAAACACCAGCCCGGGTTCCGCAGACTCGATCCGTAGGCGGCGCGAGCGCAAAAGAGAAGTATATGCATCAACCCCAGCCGAGGAGACCAGGCCGAAGTATATTCAGCTATGCGGCAACCCTAGGAAGATTCTACCTTTCTTTTCTTTATCTTATTCAATTAAGTATGGAGGTCATCTACGCATGTAACCTTTGGTTTGTCTCCATGCACTTTTTGCATGGGAGATTGATTTGACCCCTGTGTGAAAAGTAGTACTATACTAGCACTTGGTTGGCTCAGCGCTGGACACATCTGTTACATAGTCCCGGGCCCCACAGAAATCATGAGGAAGCCTCAAACAACCCTGCTTTGGTAGCGCGTACAGGTGATGTTTAATCTCTCCATAGCAACATATCTTGTGGAGATCAAATTTTCCTGCAAAGTCCATTTATCTTCAGGCTTTTTCGTGTTGGATTTCTACACATTGCTGCTCGAAAAGGAACATTAGGTTCTGTTTTTTCAGTTATCTGTATGATGTATATTAATTTCACATAGAATATTTTTCTGCCGTCTTGCATGATTTTTCTGTGCAGATGTTCGACGACCGGTTTCTATTTCGACCCGCTACCATGCGATTGACGTGGTGGTCCGGTCAGTTGGAACCCGGCCAGCTTCGTGCCAACCTGCTTCATCAATAAATCATGTGGATCACCGCATCTGCCAGACGAACTTGAACTATGTCATGTGGTTGCCACAACGCGCCATTGCACCGTCAAACCGATCTGGCCGCCCAGGCCATATTTACCAGATTGTTCACTTTACATAAATTAGTTACACAATTATCTTATTATTATTATTATTGGCTTGCACTTTTTATGTGCATAGGTAATCGACTTCGCCGGGCCACGCCGTCACCTCAATGGCCCACGTCATCGTCCCGCTAGCGTGGATGAAACTGCGTCGTCAACTTGGCGAGCCGCCCTATGCCGGTGTCGGCACGTCGTCACTTCTCAAGCCGGCATATACTGCACCGACATGCTCCAACACGTCGGCCAGGCCGAGGATACTCCAGCACGGGCAGGGGTCACCCAGTCTAACAGACATTATATATACAACCGGACCTGCTATCATCACTCCTCCGTCTTCATTGACCCTGGCGCCAGGCTATTTTTCTTTTATCTACTTTGTGTAAAGTTAATTATGCAAATATTTTTTTATTTTTCAACTATTATTATTTCTTCCTTGCACTATTTTATGTGCGCAGGTAATCACCTTCGACTGTTTCACGCGGTGTGGCACCCTGATCCGCATGGAGCAGGGACCTTTGCACGTCAGCCCAGGATAACACATGATGCACGACAGGTCCATGATACAACATTCCAGGTACAAGAATATTCATCAAATACATGTGTGAATGATTACCTCATTGATGAATATAATTATCTGGCATAGCCCTAAGGCTATTTAAATGGCAGCGAAAGTCTATTTAAATGACGACAACAGTCTTGGTTTGGCAGCATATCACTCTGGCTGGGCTCCACAACTCACAGGACTGGCAATATTATGACCTAGCACGACGGAACAAGCGAAAAATTCGAGCATGACCTACAAAACTGGCATGACATGCCAGGTCAGTACATTGAATGTACTTGCAAGACAACCAAATACATAGCATCCAAACAAACAGATGACCAAGCAAGAACCAAGCATATGCAACAATATACTTCAACACAATTTCTAAGCATGTCATGATATTAACTAGAGGCATGGATCAAAATAAGCACGAGCAACATCATGGCATCTATTAACATGGCAATAGCATGGCATATCAAGCTAACATGGCGACATCATGGCATCTACGAGCATGGCAATAACATGGCACATCAAACTTACTTCTATCATGGCAACAACAAAACATAGCATCGCATCTTGATCATAACATGGCATAAGCTCAATCAAAACATGGCATGGCATCATGAAACTATGCTAAAAATAAACTACCAGTCATATCCAATGCAGACATAACATGTTAAATTTAGTCAACCATCTCATGTTCTACCATGGTTCTTTAAATGCAATTAACAACATACTACTCATGCAATGCAACCAAACTTGTGCACGGAGTTCCTCGGACTCTCTTACCAATGGGTTGCCTTGCAACCAAACGGTGATCATTCGCGGATCACAAATGGAACCATGCTCGGTTCAATGGGTTACCTTGTAACCAAACGGTGATCACTCACGGATCACAAACGGAACCATGCTCGGTTCAACGGGTTACCTTGTAACCAAACGGTGATCACTCACGGATCACAAATGGATCCGCTCTTGGTTCAACACTCACCAAGACCTCGTCTCGTGATCACATCAACATATCATCGTGATTACTCACGACTGCCTCATAGTCCAAGTCACCTACTACAAACTTGTGCCCATGACTGAGGACACAGCTATCGATAGATTAAATACACTCTGCAGTGGTAGCGCACTGTACCCACACCACGGAACCCATGGCCTCGCACTCCCATTTGGGTGGACCAACGGCATTCCAACAAAACCGTCCTACTGCCATGACACTCTCCCAGCCACTCCGACTCACTCCCCACTGGGATAAGTCATGGGTGGCCCCGTGTCTACCCCAGACACCAACGGCCACCGTCATGGCAAAACGGCCACATCGTGGCAAAACGGTCCCAAACAGGGACAAGAGCTCTCAATACCAACTACGGGCACACAAGGCTTATGTCATCCTACCTAATCAGGGTAGCGCCCGCGCATAACCTTCCCTCGTTTTAGGCACCAGCCAGAGGCGTGACAATAGACCCAGTTAGGGCCTGCCCATAACAAGCAAATGTGGCTGCACTGGTGAAAGTGCAACTAATCCCCAGGTGGTTTTGGTAATTAATAACAACATATATATCATTGAACTAATAACTTCTTGAGTATCATTTCGTAAAGTTCGATTGATATGGGTATGGCAATATTGAAGATGTGGACCCCTCAAAATGCTAAGGAAAGCATTGGCAAAAGCTCAAGACTCTATTTTTGGTTTAGTGATCCAAGATCACATTGAGTCTATAGGAAAGCCAATACTATTAAAAGGGGATGAGGTTATGATAATGATCTGGTTGCTCAAAGTGCTTAGTGATCTATCTCCCAAACTATCAACAATCTTTCATTCCAACATATACTCATAAGTAATCTCGGTCCCACCGATTCCATAAACTTCAGTCACACCGAGATGAACCACCTCAGCCATATAGCCAAACCCTAGAAATTTGGATTTTCCGATTCCAAACTCGGTCTCACGAAACTAGTGTTGCCAACCTTACAGAACATACGTAATCAAATCGGTGTCACCGAGATGATAAAGTCGGTCCCACCGAGATTGGCAAACCCTAGTCTTTGGAAGAATCGGACTCACCAAGATTGTATTTTCGGTCCCACGAAAATCCCAACGTTCACAAGATTTGAACTTTCGGTCTCACCGAGTTGTCAACTTCGGTCCGACCGAGATTGGTCAAATGTGTGTAGCAGTTGGATTTTGTGTGGAGGCTATAAATACCCTCCACCTCCTCTTCATTAGTGGAGAGAGCCATCGAAAAGAACTACCACTCCTACCTTACATTTACGAGAAGAAAACTACCTACCCTTGTGTTGAGATCAAGTTGCTCCACTCCCACCATATGAAACTTGATTTCTAGCCTTCCCAAGTTGCTTTCCACTCAATCCTTTCTTCCACCACAGCCAAATCGGTGAGGAGAGTTGAGTGTTGGGGAGATTATCATTTGAAGCACAAGAGCAAGGAGTTCATCATCACCAACACCATCTATTACCTTTTGGAGGTGGTGCCTCCTAGATTGGTTAGGTGTCGCTTGGGAGCCTCCGTCAAGATGTGGAGTTGAACCAAGAAGTTTGTAAGGGCAAGGAGATCGCCTACTTCGTGAAGATCTACCCCGAGTAAGGCTAGTCCTCCGTGGGCGTATGCCATGATGGCATAGACAAGGTTGCTTCTTCGTGGACCCTTCGTGGGTGGAGCCCTCCGTGGACTCTCGCAGCCGTTACCCTCCGTGGGTTGAAGTCTCCATCAGCGTGGATTGGCGATAGCACCACCTATCGGAACCACGAGAAAAATCTCCGTGTCTCCAAATTGCGTTTGCTCTTCTCCACCTCTATTTACTACATGTGCAATTTACTTTCCGCTGCCATTACTCTAGAATTGCATGTGTAGGGTGATACTTGACTTGATCATCATTGTGAACTTGCCAAAAACTTGTCTTAATCAAAAGGCTAAACTTTTAAATTGTCAAGTAGTCTAATCACCCCCCTCTAGACATACTTTCGATCCTACAAGTGGTATCAGAGCTTTGGTCTCCATTGGATTGGTTTCCATTGCATTGGACTCCATAAGCTTGGTTTCACAACCTAGGAGAGTATGGCGTCTAGTGAGGGTAATTTTAAGTAGAGGTCCTTACTTTGATGGTTCAAATTTTGCTAGTTGGAAGCATAAAATGAAAATGCATATTCTTGGACATAACCTCGCCGCATGGGGCATTATTTGTGTTGGCTTGCAAGGTGAGTTCTTGAGGAAGGAAAAGTTCGGATCGCGAAGCTACAGCGGATGAATTGCGGATGTTGCAAAACAATGCTCAAGCTTGTGACATTCTCTTCAATGCTTTGTGTCGAGGAGTTCAACAAAATCAGCCGTCTTGAGAATGCAAAAGAGATTTGGGATACTTTGGTGAAATGCACAAAGGTACCGAGTCCGTGAAGGAATCAAAGCTAGATGTTCTTCAAGGTCAACTTGACAAGTTCAAGATGAAGGAAGGTGAAGGAGTCGCTGAAATGTACTC
The DNA here is from genome assembly GCA_021437245.1 of Aegilops speltoides. NCBI lineage: Eukaryota > Viridiplantae > Streptophyta > Magnoliopsida > Poales > Poaceae > Aegilops > Aegilops speltoides. The sequence continues at coordinate 374,738,397 of CM038146.1, forward strand.
TAGGCTTGCTCTCATCACAAATGAGATTGCCGGCTTAGGAAGCGAAGAAATGACCGACCGATTCATCATCAAGAAGATTCTCGAGCTTTGGATGGAAAGTATGACACCGTGTGCACTTTGATCCAAATGATGCCAAACTACAAGAATCTCAAGCCTACCAAGTCATTGGAAGAATTGTTGCTCATGAGATGACACTTAAAGATAAGGAAGAGCTTCACAACAAGTCAAGTGGTGCTTACAAAGCTACAGTTGAAGCTCCCACAACCTCAAGTGACAAGCTAGTTTCCAATGAAGAGATAAGCCTAATGGTGAAGAACTTCAACAAATTCTACAAGAGTAGAAGCAAGGAAAGAAGCTCAAAGTCTAGATCATATGATGAAAAGAGATCTTCTAGTCGTGATCGAAGCTGCTACAATTGTGGAAGACCGGACACTACTCAAATGAGTGTTCGACTCCCCACAAGAGAAGAAAGAATCTCCAAGAAGAAGAAGCTCAAGAGAAGAGTCACCTCGGAAAGAGAGAAGGAGTAGAGATGATCGCTATGAGCGAAGATCCTCTCGAAGAAGCAAGGATTCGGAAAGGAAAGACAAGTCATCAAGGAGCTACACAAGAAGAAAACATCAAGCTCATGTAGGTGAATGGGTCTCGGCTCCGACTCAGACAATCACTCGAAAGAAGCTATCACTCCAACTCCGAATCTGATCAAGATGAAGGTGTTGCGGTCTTGCTCTCGTATCCTCCAACTCCAACTCCTATGACTTGTTTGATTCACCAAATGAGGGAATTGGAAGATGCTTCATGGCAAAAGGCCCCAAGGTATCACACCCTGAATTCATTGACTTTGATAGTGATGAGGATGACTTGCTTGGTGAAGATGAGCTTTTACATGACAAATCTAGTGAGCCTAGTAATGATGAACATGCTAGTAGTCTTTATAGTCGAGAAGAGTCGAATGACAATGCTATGAAGGAGATTGAGCGTCTAACTAAAGAACTAAACACTCTTAAGTTAGCTCATGAAACAACTCAAGAAGATCATAGAGAGCTCCTAAGATCTCATGAGAAGCTACGCTTCGAGAAGCTCAATCTAGAGCAAGAACATGAGTTTCTAAAAGCTATCAATGACGATCTTCGAAAGAAGAGTTCTTCATATCTTGCCAAACGACTTCTCTTGTCTAATTTTTTGCCACCTATTAAAACTAAGCATGACAAGCATAAGAAAAATTCTTCATCTAGTAGTAACAATAACCATGCTAAATCCAATATTGTTGCTTCTAGTAATTCTCTTGATTCCACTAACAATGTTTCAAGCCAAGTTACACTTGAGCAAGAAAATAGTTTATTGAAAGGGATTATAGAGAAGGTGTCTACAAGAGCCTTGCGGAAGCAAGAACTTTGAGAAATTGTTACAAGCAAGGAAGGCACCGGAAGAATCAAGGAATTGGTTTTGAGCGAAAGTTCAACGCCGAGGGTGTTGAATGGGAAGAAGGTCAATATCCCACTCCAAAGTTTGTTTCTCAAAAGGAGAAGTATGATCCTACTTCTTCCAATGTGGAACAAGCTCAAGATGACCTTCCACCACAAGACCACAAGCTAAAAGGCAACGACAAGCTTCAAGAGGAGATTGATGCATTTATTGAAGCACCTAAGGCCATGGTCAAGTGGGTTCCCAAGGAAACTTCAAGTTCTACTTCGTCAAGCTCAAGTACTACCCCAAGGATTCCCATCAAGATGATGTGGATCCTGAAGAAGAAGAACTAGATAGTTCTTAAGGGTGACTCCGCCAACATATTTCACTCACATTCATTTTGGCAAGAACTTGTGCAATCAACTTCCACATCTTGCACTAGTTCATGGAGTCACAAACCCTCTTATTGGTAAGTCAAGGGACAAGGTAATCATTGCTTTCATGGACATCATCTATTTTGTACTTCAATCTATGTCCATGGATATCCTTGTTTGTTCCTTGTGGGACTAACCCATGTGGGTATTGAAAGTGCCGAATCCAAAGGATTGCTCCCAACTCTTGATGATCTTCATCAACATTGAGCATCCACATCTTCAACATCTACATGAAGTCTTCTCGACAACCCAAGGTTAGTTTGACCCTTTAAAGGGTTCTCACATCAAGGGGAGCTTTGCTCTAAAGATTTGAGCTAAAGCATCTTCAAATGATGTGAACACATTAATGCTTTATGTAAAAGTGGTAACCCCACTTGTGCTTAAGCGATGAGTATGACCTATGATCAAATGTTCTCATTTGACTCCTAAGTCAATATACTCATATATAGATGACCTAGTCATCGACAAATTGTGTGATAGTAGCTAGTGTTTTGTTTGTGCATGTTTGACACATATTTCATTTGCTATCTTATTGTGTGAGCATGTTGGATGCATAATTTTATCCATTCGAGGACATCCATTTGTTGCTTTGGTCTTTTGGATTTTTCTTTTTGACCAAATGGATGGACAAGAATGCCTAAGTTCCTCCCCTAGCTATCTATGCTTTCTTGTCTCAAATTCTATTCATGCTTATATCACAAACTTTGAACAAGTCTTTTTCGGACCCACCGAGTGAGGAGCACTCGGAGCCACCGATCCGTCAAAAACTTAACTTCCAAAACCTTCTAAGTATTTTCGGTCAGACCAACCCACTCAAAATCGGACAGACCGAAAGCACTTGGATTGATCTAGGTTTTCACCTCGGTGAAACCGAGTTGCAAATTTCGGCGTGACCGAAGTGAGTAATCTTGCTTGCGTTAACCATCTCGGTGCCACCGAAGTTTTCAACTCGGTCCCACCGACAATGAAGGTATATATACCGAGGGCAGCGCGTTGATTCTTTCTTCAAAGCGTCTCGCCCCAAACCCTTTCTTTGCGTCGCCGTGGTCTCCGGATCGTCTCCGTAAATCGCTTTGTCGCCCTCGCCGCAGGTCTCCGTCGCCGTCAGCGGTCAATCTCTCCGCACCGTTGCCGCCGTAGAGAAACTCCACCAAGTTAGGGTGAGTTTCGATCTCTCTCGTGTTTCAACCTCCGATTATATGCACGATTGGTTTGCCTAGCTTCTTGCCACGTTTGAGATCTTCCTATCCAGCAGATTAGTTCTTAGAACGAAATTCGAGTAAAAGTTTTAGGGTTAGGTTTCCGCCGAACACATCTCGGTGAGACCGATTCTACATTCTCGGATGACCGATTTGGCCTCTGGCCATTGCCTTTGCACTTTTCGGTCCAACCGAGTTGTGCAAATCGTCTGACGAAATGAGGATTTAGTGAAACCCTAGTGTTCTCGGCTAGACCGAAACCCATTTCGGTCCAACCGAAAGTGGTGTGAATGGTTACTGTTTAGACACCTCGGATTCACGAATTTTAGACTCGGTCGACCGAAATGCATTCTGTGAAAACCTAAAACTGAAATTTGAACTCATTTTTTTGCAAAATCTTCTGCGGTTTGTGATAACTCTTCTATTCTGCCTATACCTTATCTATTCACGGGTTGTCGGCCATGTCGGATGCGGTGACAGCGAAACAGTCTGAATCACCAATGGCTGAGATTCGAGAGGGCACTAGTCCCGAAGCCAGCAGTTTTTCGATGATGGTGAGAGGAGCACACCAAGTGGTTTGCCTCCTGCGCCACGAGGCTAGGAAGAAGAAAATTCGATGAAGAGGATTCGACTTTATTGCTTGAGGAAGAGATCACATCTAAGCCTAAGAGGAAAGTGGTTGCCAAAGAGCATCAAGGGCAACAAACCAAGAAAGGCACCAACAAAGTGAAGAAGTCCACAGATTGCCAAGAAGTTGAGCATGGAAGAAGAAACATCCAGCAAGGTAAAGAAAACTTCCAAGAGGAAGAGGATTGTGCATGATGAAGCGGTGATGATGATTACGATGAGGAAGCTCCCAGCCTCCTCGAAGCCTAAGTTGATGGGAGATGCCATCGAGGCGGGAGCACCTACTAAGTCTAAGCCATCAGCTCCAGCAAAGGCAGCTCAAGCCAAGCCTGCTGCCAAGCCCAAGAAAACAGATGAAAACATTCCCGCTTGAGAGAAGAAGAAAGACAATGTGCCACCGGTGAGTCGGATGATGAGGCACATGTATTCTTGAAACTCCGTCGAAACTGCCGATCCACAATGATGCTCATCCTCGAGCTGAAAACATGAAGGAAAGAAAGGACAAAGGTCTCGGGCTATGGAGGCAAGCTGATCCATATGCCACCGGGAGAAGGACTGCTGTAGATCCAAGGTTCCACACCGAGAGCAACAAGATTTCTATGAGGCGTGCTTATGGACAAGAAGCCCATTATTCTTGACACTCGCTATGTTGATGGGCATATATTGTGATGAAAACACGAGACTACTTTCCACATGTGCATGAGAGCTTCACTTGCATGTGGTGTTGCAGAGTTCGTTGGTCGGTGTCGACAGCTTGGAATGATGAGATGATCATGCAATTCTATGCCTGACTCATTTCTATCCAGATGGCAGAATTGTATGGATGACTGAAGGCCAGAGATTCTCTTCAACTGTTGAAGAGTGGGCTGCACTGCTGAATGCTCCAGTGTCAAGAGAAGATGATGTTGATGTCTATGGAATTCCCAAGAAAAACCATGAGTCTATGAAGAACATGTACAATGAGGTACCAGCCAAGGATGTAGAGATCTGGAAGCTCGGCTCAGTGTATCACCTCCAGGCAGGTCTCCCAACCACAAACACAATTCTGAGGCATACCTTGATGCCCAAGTCTGAAGATCATCGCATGATAAGAGGCTATTCTATCAACATGCTGCATATACTAGATCAGAAGGCACCTTTCAAGGTGATGGACCTGATAGTTGAGACTATCAAGAGGACTGCAGCAGACCAGAAGAGGTCATGTGGGTTTGCCCGCACATTCAGATGCTCATCAATGCCAAGTTTGGCACGAGCACCTACTTGTTGGATAGACCCCACTTGCCACTTGCAGCTGAGCATGAGGATAATGAAGTTGTGATGGTGAGGATGATCCCACGTCTGTTGAAGGTCAAGCTAAGTCTGAAGCGCCAAACAAGCCAAAGCTGAGAAGGAAGCGGCGGCAGCAGCTAAACCCAAGAGCGTTGGAGAGCAGCTCCTTGAAGCTACCGGAGGATTGAACTACGCTGGCCAGCATAGTGCGATCTCGGGAGAGTCTTGAGAGGATAGTTGAAGACAAGTTCCATGCTCTGGATGTCAAGATGGTGAAGTGCAAGTCACTTGTCAACAAGCTTGAGGCGGAATATCGAGAAGCCAAGAGGGAAAGGAAGAGCTCATGAAGGAGATGCAGGATGACCTTGTCGGGATGACTATGAGCAGCTGCTCCGGTTCCCACAAGACCCAGATCATTTGCTATTCGATGGCATGACACGAGACTCTGCATCGGCACCTCCACAGCTCCATCGGTTCCAGCTCCGGCTCCGGTGTCCACTCCTCCAGCTCCACAGACCTCGGCGAAGCCTTTGCGGATGCAGCTATCTCAACTCCATCAACCCAGACAGAGCCGCCAGTGAGTCCCTAGTGACGTTTAGCTCTATACCTTCGAACTTTTGGTAACTTGTTGCCAAAGGGAAAATTGTATAGATCATAGGACTTCGAGAGAGTGCTCGCTTTTGCTCTTTCATTTGCGGTTTCTTTGAGATACTTTTGAGTTTTCGAGACATTACGTGTGTTTGATACTCGTTTGCTCTACTTTGATGAGTGCTTGATCATACTATGCCTTAATGTGTGCTTAATGCTTATCATATGCTATTCATATCTTGTATGATCATTTACTCATGTCTTGGTGATTGGGTGCATGCTATTCATTCTTATCATTTTGTGCGCTCCACCAAGATGTATGTGACATGGAAGAGTGACCCATGATCCTAATCGATTGTGCATTTGCATTCAAGCGCAAATCTTAAATAATGCACAAATTTAGGGGAGCTCTTGCTTATCACATACTTCTCAAAGCGACGATATTATTCATTGATTATATCATTTGTCGAAGCTTTGATCTATATGTTGTCATCAATTACCAAAAAGGGGGAGATTGAAAGTGCAACTAATCCCCAGGTGGTTTTGGTAATTAATAACAACATATATATCATTGAACTAATAACTTCTTGAGTATCATTTGAGAAAGTTCAATTGATATGGGTATGGCAATGGTGAAGATGTGGACCCCTCAAAATGCTAAGGAAAGCATTGGCAAAAGCTCAAGACTCTATTTTTGGTTTAGTGATCCAAGATCACATTGAGTCTATAGGAAAGCCAATACTATTAAAAGGGGATGAGGTTATGATAATGATCTGGTTGCTCAAAGTGCTTAGTGATCTATCTCCCAAACTATCAGCAATCTTTCATTCCAACATATACTCATAAGTAATCTCGGTCCCACCGATTCCATAAACTCAGTCACACCGAGATGAACCACCTCAGCCATATAGCCAAACCCTAGAAATTTGGGATTTTCGATTCCAAACTCGGTCTCACGAAACTAGTGTTGCCAACCTTACAGAACATACGTAATCAAATCGGTGTCACCGAGATGATAAAGTCGGTCCCACCGAGATTGGCAAACCCTAGTCTTTGGAAGAATCGGACTCACCGAGATTGTATTTTCGGTCCCACGAAAATCCCAACGTTCTAAGATTTGAACTTTCGGTCTCACCGAGTTGTCAACTTCGGTCGACCGAGATTGGTCAAATGTGTGTAACAGTTGGATTTTGTGTGGAGGCTATAAATACCCTCCACCTCCTCTTCATTAGTGGAGAGAGCCATCGAAAAGAACTACCACTCCTACCTTACATTTACGAGAAGAAAACTACCTACCCTTGTGTTGAGATCAAGTTGCTCCACTCCCACCATATGAAACTTGATTTCTAGCCTTCCCAAGTTGCTTTCCACTCAATCCTTTCTTCCACCACAGCCAAATCGGTGAGGAGAGTTGAGTGTTGGGGAGATTATCATTTGAAGCACAAGAGCAAGGAGTTCATCATCACCAACACCATCTATTACCTTTTGGAGGGTGGTGCCTCCTAGATTGGTTAGGTGTCGCTTGGGAGCCTCCTCAAGATGTGGAGTTGAACCAAGAAGTTTGTAAGGGCAAGGAGATCGCCTACTTCGTGAAGATCTACCCCGAGTAAGGCTAGTCCTCCGTGGGCGTATGCCATGATGGCATAGACAAGGTTGCTTCTTCGTGGACCCTTCGTGGGTGGAGCCCTCCGTGGACTCTCGCAGGCCGTTACCCTCCGTGGGTTGAAGTCTCCATCAGCGTGGATTGGCGATAGCACCACCTATCGGAACCACGAGAAAAATCTCCGTGTCTCCAAATTGCGTTTGCTCTTCTCCACCTCTATTTACTACATGTGCAATTTACTTTCCGCTGCCATTACTCTAGAATTGCATGTGTAGGGTGATACTTGACTTGGTCATCATTGTGAACTTGCCAAAAACTTGTCTTAATCAAAAGGCTAAACTTTTAAATTGTCAAGTAGTCTAATCACCCCCCCTCTAGACATACTTTCGATCCTACAACTGGAAAAAGCTCGATTTGGTGGCACTATGACTCGATCCCATCGATGATAGAGGAGGTTTGTTATTAAGTCATATTATTAACTTCTCCATCATCAATCATCATGCAAGCATTTTTAACATGAATGCAACAACTAGCATGCAACATACAAATGCTTTAATAAACTACCACGCTTCTCAAGTGAACAACTATAGCATAAATAACATGACAATACCAAGTACTAGCATATCAACGGTGTATTACAATCATCATAACATTTTATAATGATGACATGAAAATAAAGTAGAGTAGTTACATGGCATTATCAATAACAATATTCTAATTAAAACATGGCAAAAGATATCATGAAAACACAAGCATGCATGTTAAGCACAATGGGATAACTGCAAACGAAAACGATAAGAAACAACTGCAACTACACACTGTCGGAGTAAATGACCACGGGTAGCCTAACCGGCTCCCTTTGGCCCTCAGAAAAAACAATGGGCCGATCGGACCTCGAAGCACCTAAGACACGGGGCCACCTTCCTCCGACCGGCTATCACCAAGGCCGGCTGGCGGAAGGCGGCCTGGCCATAAACAACCTTTGGAGGATGCCACGATCGGGCCGACTCCAAGAAGCCGGCCCGTGAAGGACCGACCCCAAGAAACCGGCCCATGAAGGGCCGACTCCAAGAAGGCGGCCCATGAAGGGCCGACTCCAAGAAGCAAGCGGCGTGGCTACAGCGAACCCATAACGGTGACGGGACGGGGCGTGGCTACAGCGAACCCTGCCATCCCCGAATCCCGGAGCATGCATGGCTACAGTACGCCGTACGGGGCGGCCATCCCCTGTCCGGCGAGGCACTATTGCCATGCGGATCATGATGCCATCCACGACGGGTTGCCAGATCACGGCTGTGGCGGCGGGCCCTTCGCCGAGAGACATCCGAAGGCGGCCCAACCTCCCCCAGCCGGCCTGAGGCCGGGCCGGCTTCCTATAGCCGGCTTGCTCCCCCCTCGGGGCGGGTGCGCCATTAAGCAGACGAGACGCGGTAAGACTACAGTAGGAGCCCGCAAGGTGGCGGCACTGTAGCCATGTTTACCTCGACAAAGCCCTCGTCATCAGAGGCGAGGCGACAATAACCAGCCCCCGACAAGACCCCCTAGCGGTGGGGCCGTCCTGTCGACCAACGGGCCGGCGGTGGCGGGACCCACCGGTTAGCGGGCTCGAGCCGGCGGAGAAGACGGCGGTTGTAGACAATGACGGCACAGGCCCGCACGAGCTGGATTACCATTGTACCCCTGGGAGGTAGGCCTATATAAACCCCCCGGGACACCCATGCAAAGGGTTGATCTCAGAGAGTTTTAGACACCACCATAAGGAGAGAAGAGTTAGCCTTGCCCTTCTTCCTCCTCCCACCAAACAGCTCAAGGAGCCTCTTGTAGCTACTTGTTGATCTAGTGATCATCGGAGACCCATGAGCAAGACTAGGGTGTTATCTCCATGGAGAGCCCGAACACAGGTATGATTTGCGGCGTGCATGTCTTCACCTTATCCGTTTCGAGCACGGTGGCGTCTTCTTGCTCCTGACAATGTAAGCCACCCGTTGGCATATGTCGCACCTACCACCCGACATTTGGCGCCCACTGTGGGGCCAGGTGCACCGTAGTCCGGAGACCTGCTCTGGACGGGAACCCTTTTCCTGCCCAGCGAGCGTAGCCAGCCCGGCACGCCCGATGGCGCTTGCCCCGACGCGCTGCAAAGCGTCGACGACGTCTGCGCAGCGAGCTGCCTCACCGATCTTCTTGGCAAGACCCGCATCTCCGATGAGCCAGCATCCGATGCGGGCACAGGCTGCCCTGAGAGCCGCCTCGTCAGCCTCCTCGACCAACTCCATGTCTCCGGCGAGCCTACCGCGGACTTGGAGTCGGTCGGCTCCACCGACCCGATGCTTGTCGACTTCGACACGGCATCGCTCGACGCCTTCCCCACCGACGTGATCGTCTTCGACGACCCTCTCCCTCGAGCCGACAGTGGCAGCAGCACCGTCACCGAGGTGCTGGTCATTAGCCATGGAGTCGCCTCCGGCGAGAACACCCATGATGCCCTGCAAACGGCGCTGCAGGACTTGTCCGTCCCCATCCCGGCAGACACCGACGCCGAGGCGCTGGAGGCACGCCGCCTTGCCCTCGTCGCGGTGGGCCATAAGCTAGCCACCATGAGACGCCTCATGGAAGCTCACCAGCGCGAGGTTGACCGCGCCGCCTTCGGAACGCCACCTCCCAACGGACCGAGCCGGGCCGGCATTGTCCAGAAACGCGGCGCAGCCATCGCCGACATGCTGGGGGCAGAACGCCCAGTCTACGCCACGCCTCTTGAGAACCTACGCGCCGCCCAGTCAGTTGTAGACGAGCTGAACGGAGTAGGGGCCGACGAGCTCCCCTACATGACCAGGCGAATCCAGCAGCTGATCGATGCGGCCACAGCGCGGCACGAAGCCGGCGTCCGAGCTGGAAGCCCCCCTCGCCGAGAACACGGCACGACATCGCGTACACCGACTGCGGGTGGCGCCCGTGCAAGACAAGAGAAGGAGTCGGCTGCTAGCCGCAGCCGGACACGAATCACCATCGAGCATGATGTAAAAGGCCGTCCCCGAGGTGTGGAGAGAAGAGGCGACCCGCCTCCTTCTCCGCCTCGCGGGGAAAGATATCCCACCCCGCCGCCTATCGAGCATCCGACTCTCAGCGGCCGACTTGGTCGCCGCGAAGGAGTCGGCGGGAATGACGCCCGCCATCGGATCGACCGCCTTGCGCGATCCCTGGCCCTGGAAGAAGAAGATGATGTCGGCCCTCCTTGTTTCGGCCCCCGCATCCGCGACGAGACCTTTCCCAAAGGGTTCTCACTCCCAAGAGACACGCCCAAGTACAACGGCTCCGTGAAGCCGGAGGACTGGTTGATTGACTACTCCACCGCGGTTCGCATAGCCAACGGCAACCGACGCATTGCCGTGAAATATGTCCCCCTGATGCTCCAAGGAATGACACATACCTGGCTCAACAGCCTCAAACCTTACAGCATCAACAGCTGGCTCGACTTCACGAAAGCCTTCATCCGCAACTTCACCAGCACCAACAAGCGGGCTCCCAAGCCCCGACAGCTCTCCTTGTGCATACAAGGACCCAACGAGTCGAGTCGTGACTACCTTACGCGTTGGGCCGAGCTCCGAAACTCCTGCGAAGGGGTGCACGAGGTTCAGGCAATAGAGTACTTCACGGCCGGGTGCCGAGAAGGCACCCTCCTCAAGCACCGACTCCTCTGCGACGAGCCGACTACCCTTGACGAGCTGCTGATCATCGCGGACAAATACGCCACGGCCGAATCCTCCATGAAGACCGAGCTCCGAGTCGATGCTTCCGGGAAAGTGCTTGCGCCGGCTCCCAATACACCAGCTGGAGAGTCCTCTCGGCGCCCGTACCAGAACGACAACAAGCACAAGGCTCCAATGCCGCCTTCCACTAGTCGGCAGGTGGCCACAGTCGAAGACGAACAACCTGAGGGACGACCGGCTCCTAAGAAACAGAAGGGCGGCAGGCCGGCTTGGCAGCCGGCTTTCTCCCTCTGAGCAAACTCGGCGCCCCTGCAAGTTCCACGGCCGCCTGAAGCCGTCCAACCATACAACCGGAAGTGCCATTGGCTCACCCGAATTTCAAGGCGAGGGTTGTTGCCGCCTCCGCTTGCGAACCAGCCGCCTCCTGCCCCCGGCAACGGCCGCTCGGCGATGGTAGGAAACCGTCCATGGCGAGTTCCACGACGAGCATGCCGCCTACGTCGTCTTTACGAGCCAACTAGAAGATCGGCGGAGTCGGCACCGACAACACCAAGAAGTCAATGCGGTCGTCTCCAGTAACCCTGACTTTATGCACTGGTCAGAGAAGCCCATCAGCTAGAGCCGGGATGACCACCCAGAGGTGATGCCGTCTCCTGGCTCCTATGCCCTTGTTTTGGATGCCACCCTGGCGACGGAGAGGCGCGCCACTCGTTTCTCCAGCGTCGGCGATAGACAGCGGGGCGATATCAACATCTTGTCGAGATACAATGGAGAAGCTCAACATCAAGCCGAAGCAACTCATGCCTAGCCGGACCATGTTCCACGGCATCGTACCCGTCCTATCCAGCTCACCAAACGGCAAGATCAAGATGGATGTCCTCTTTGGGGACAAGGATCATTTCCGCTGGGAGGCAATATGGTTCGAGGTAGTGGATTTGGAGAGCCGTACCACGCACTGCTTGGCCGACCAGCGTTGGCCAAGTTTATGGTTGTGCCCCACTATGCCTACCTCAAGATGAAGATGCCGAGTTCCAAGGGCATTATCACCATAGCCGGAGACTACAAGAAGTTTTACGAGTGTGCAAACAGCCAATAGTCGGCTGGCGAGTCCCTCGTGATCGCCGAAGAAGAAGATCTTTGGACGAGTTATGACCTTGGCGGCAAGCAGCCGGCCTTGTCTCTGACCGCAAAGAATGTGAAGCTCAAGGTCCTTTCCAGCCGGCCAAGGAGACAAAGAAGATACCCACGGACCGGAGCACCGGAGAGGCCTTGTCATCATAGGCCTGAGCCTTGACGATAAATAGGAAAAGCGAGCTCGTCGATTTCCTCTGTGAGAATCGGGGCGTCTTTGCATGGTCTCCCAAAGACATGCGGGTGTCCCGACAGTTTTGCCGAGCACAAGCTACGTCGATCGATGCAAAGCGGTCGAGCAGCCCTTGCGCCGCTGTCGAAGAAAAGAGAAGAGTAGTCGGAGAAGAAATAGCCCGGCTCCTGGAAGCCGGCTTCATTATGGAAGTATTCTTTCGAATGGCTAGCCAACCAGTCCTCGTCTTTGAAGAAAAACAAGCGATGGCGCATGTGCATCGACTACACCAGCCTCAACAAAGCCTGCCCCAAAGATCATTATACCTGCCAAGAGATTGACCAAGTGATAGACTCCACACCGGATGCGAGCTGTTGAGTTTCTTGGATGATTATTCCGGTTACCACCAAATAAAGTTGAACCCGACTGATCGCTTGAAGACCGCCTTCATCACCCCATTCGACTTTACATTGCGACTATGACATTTGGCTTGAAATGCGGTGCCACTTTTCAGCGTTGCATGCGAAATGCCTCCTCAAGCAACTCGGCGAAATGCCCACGTCTATGTAGGCGATGTCGTGGTGAAGACGGAGAATCGACACCTGCGGAAGACCTCAAGGAGACCTTTGAGAATTTACGCCGGTTTCAGATCAAGCTCAACCCGGAGAAGTGCGTGTTCGGGGTGCTAGCCGGCCAACTTCTAGGCTTCCTGGTCTCTGAATGCGGCATCGAATGCAACCCAGTGAAGGTCAAGGCCATAGAGAGAATGAAGGTCCCTACCAAGCTGCGAGACGTCCAGAAATTCACCGGATGCCTGGCATCTTTGAACCGCTTCATGAGCCGGCTCGGAGAGAAGGCCCTCCCTCTCTACTGACTCATGAAGAAGTCCACTCATTTTGAGTGGAATGACCAGGCGGACCAAGCTTTTCACGAGCTGAAAAAGATGTTGTCCACGCCGCCTGTATTGGCGGCCCCAACTGAGAAGGAGCCCATGTTCCTCTACATTGCCGCCACCAGCCGGGTGGTCAGCACAGTCATTATGGTCCAGCGTTCAGAAGAAGGCCAAGCTTAGCTAGTCCAGAGGCTGGTGTATTATTTGAGCGAAGTATTGTCCAGCTCGAAACAGAACTACCCGCACTATCAGAAAATGTGCTATGGTGTGTACTTCGCCTCCAAGAAACTCAAGCCCTACTTTCAAGAACATCCCATCACGGTCGTATGCACTGCCCCGCTTGCCGAGATCATAGGCAGCCGGGACGCATCCGGCCGAGTGGCAAAATGGGCCATTGCGCTAGCTCCTTACACAATCTACTATCAGCCCCGCACCGCCATCAAGTCCCAAGCACTGGCCGACTTCCTCGTCGACTGGGCCGAAACCCAGTACCTGCCACCGGCCCTCGACTCCACTCATTGGCGGATGCATTTTGACGGATCCAAGATGCACACCGGCTTGGGAGCCGGCATTGTCCTCACCTCTCCGAATGGCGACAAACTCAGATACACATTGCAAATCCACTTTGCCGCCTCCAACAATGTGGCCGAGTACGAGGCACTCATACACGGGCTCCGGCTAGCCAAGGAACTCTGCATCCGCTGGATCCTGTGTTATGGCGACTCGGACTTAGTGGTTCAGCAATCATCCGTGGGGGATGCCAGGGCGCAAACATGGCAAGCTACCGCTTCCTCGTCCGGCTCGGCGGATATTTTGAGGGTGTGAGTTCCTTCACGTACCACGGGCGACAATGAGCAGCAGATGCCACAGCACGAATAGGCTCCACCCGACAAGCTATACCAACCGGCGTCGCCCTCCAACGCCTCCTCAAGCCATCTGTCAAGCCGTCTCCGGAATCCAGTTCCATCTTCGTGCCACCTGACCCCGACGCAGTCGAATCCGACTTCGGGAACCAGGCAGGCGGCCCGGGGACTTCGGCAGCCAGCTTGGGGACTGCCATAGTCGAACCCGGCCCGGGGACTGCAGCAGCACGGCAGGCGGAGGCCGACTCCAACTCCTCACAACCCAGCCCGCCCACCCTGGTTGTAGTGGCCGTCTTGGCAATCAAAGATATCACAGCTCCATCATGGGCTCAGTCCATCCTCCGTTTTCTGGTAAATGGAGAACTACCAACTGATGAGATCTCGGCAAGACAAGTCCAACGCCGAGCCGGAGCTTACACGATAATGCATCAAGAGCTAGTTAGGTGCAGTGCTATCGGAGTCTTCCCGCGCTGCGTCGAGCAAGAGAAGGGCATAGCAATCCTCGAAGACATCCACCAAGGCGAATGCGGCCACCATGCCGCCTCCAGGGCACTCGTCGCCAAAGCCTTCCGCCATGGATTCTTCTGGCCGACTGCTTTGGAGGATGCCAAGGAACTAGTCAAACATTGCAAAGGGTGCCAAGTCTTCAGCTCCAAGCAACACCTGCCGGCTTCTGCACTCAAGACCATCCCCATCACTTGGCCCTTTGCCGTCTAGGGACTGGACATGGTTGGACCATTCAAAACGGCACGCGGCGGCATGACACATCTGCTTGTCGCCGTAGACAAATTTACCAAGTGGATTGAAGCAAAGCCGATCAAGAAACTGAATGGGCTGACTGCCGTGACATTCATTGCAGACATTACAACCCGGTATGGCGTACCACACAGCATCATCACCGACAACGGCACGAATTTTGCCAAGGGAGCATTGGCATGTTTCTGCGCGACATAGGGCATCCGACTGGACTTAGCGTCCGTTGCCCACCCGCAGTCAAACAGCCAAGTCGAGCGAGCAAATGGCTCATCCTCTCCGGTATCAAGCCCCGACTGGTCATGCCACTGGAGCGTTCGGCCGGCTGCTGGCTCGATGAGCTACCGGCCGTGCTATGGAGTCTGCGCACTACCCCAAACAAGTTAACCGGCTTCACCCCCTTCTTCCTTGTATATGATGTTGAGGCTATCATCCCAACTGACATCAAGTTCGACTCACCTTGGGTCACCATGTACATGGAGGCAGAGGCCAAGGAAGCAAGAGAAGACGGTGTTGACTTGCTGGAAGAAAGCTGGCTGTTAGCCCTCAGCCAGTCTGCCATCTACCAGCAAGGACTACGCCGTTACCACAGTCGGAGGGTGAAGCCAAGAACTTTCCAAGAGGGAGACCTTGTGCTCTGGCGATCTGAATAACAGCCGGCCAGCACAAGCTCTCACCATGGGAAGGCCCTTAAATCATCGGCCGGGCTCTAGGAAGCGACTCCTATTACCTAATCGGCGCGCGAAGCGAAGGCACGCAAGAGAGCGACTGGCAAGGAGTCGGGCGCCGTGGAACGCCAATCTTCTTGAAGATTTTACGGTTGAAATGCAGTATGTATCACGCCACCTTTTGTATCAAGTATGAGACAACGGGCCCCCGAGGAGTTCTCGGGGACTACCCTATTTTATTTATGTATTCCGGGTATCACACCCATGGTTACCCCATTGCATTTACTTTCTCCGTCCGGCACCGGGTTCGACTAGTCGGCCCGGGGACTTGCCGCCTTGAGTTATGTCCAAGTTCTACCTGCAGTCAGACAAGTAATGTGCCGGCACCCAAGCCCTCTCTTGCAAGAGTCACAGCTTGAAGAATCAGTTGCCCGACTAGCAAGAGCTAAAGGCGGAAAGGATGCACACATGAAAAATGGCTAAGGACTAACGAACTTACATAACACAAGCCGGCTCCCCCCTCGCCAACCAACTGTCGAAGCAGTCGGCTGGCCGGCTTCCTTTCCTACTCTGCCACAATCTAAGAAAGCTTGAGCCCTTGCCTTCCCAGACGGCTGAATTCCTTACCCAGTCACAGACTGCAGAGCAGCTGTCCGGCTGGGAAGGCGGCAAAGGAAAAAAGCTGAGAGATAAAAAGCAAGTAGGAATGGAAGCCAAGCACATGCATAATAATATTTACACCAAAAGCCTTCGAGAGGCCGGCATTCAACGAAATTTGAATACACTCCTAGTGGGTGGAATTGTGCAAAGATAAAAAATCCGTTTAAAGAGTGACAAGCACGAAAGTAAAAATGGTGAATCAAGCCAAGGGAGCGCCCGACGCGTCAGGGAGACCGGTGGAGATGGCAGTGTTGGCTGGAGGAGTGGCCGGCTGGTGAGTCTTGGCTTGATCGTCGCGAGTGGCAGGCGGAGCATTCGCGTGCGCTTCGTTGCTAGAAGCACGGTCAGGCTGAGGCTGGCCGGCTGCTCCAACATTCGGCACAGCATCCTCGCAGTCTTCCTCCTCCTCCTCTTCGCCCTCGTCGCTGGAGTCAATCTCCTCCGCCGAGTCTTCACCATCGGCCTGGTTCAGCCCAAACCATTCTTCCGGCTAAGTGACGCCGTCTTCGTTCACCTTAGGAGCAAAGGCGCTGGTGTCGGTGAAGTCGGCGATCGCCGAGGCGTGCTGGATGATAGCCGGCCGCACCGCCTCCAGCTCCTCGTCGGCCTCCTACCGCCAAGTGCGCAGCTGGTCCAAGTTCAGCCCAGGGTACCAAGCCCGGACGAACTCTAGCACCCGTCGAGTCTTTGGACCGAGCTCTTGAAGCCTTCGAGCCTCGGCGCGGACGGCTACCTCGGCCCGGTCGGCGATCGGTGGGGTGCGAGAATGCCGCCCAGCCAAAGGCGGCCAACACCTGTGCTCCGACGCGCTGAAGCCGGCGGAGCATGCGGTAGGTCGGCTGGAGGCGGCCTCGATCGCCAGAAGCTGCTCCTCAAGCGAACGATTGGCATCCGGCACAATATCAACCCCAGCCTGCCGCCGGGCTTCACGGTGGGCTTCAATGGCTTGGTTGGCAGCAACAGAATGGCCAGGAAAGTACTCTTCACAAAGAAGAAGGAAAAAGAGCAAGTCAGGAGATAAACTGACTTACAAGGACAAGCAAAGAGTGAAGAAGAAGGCGGCCTACCGTCAACCAAATCCTCGACTCGGCCGTAGCCTTCGCTTAGAGCCTGCCTTGCCTCGGCCCAGCACGCTGCCTCGGTCTCGTATTCGGCTTTGAGGGCGGCCTCGCTGTCCTGAGCCGCCTTTAGGGCCGCCTTGTGGCTTTCCTCTTGGTCGGACAGTTTCTTGGCCAGGTGGTCACGCTCCTGAGCCAAGGCACTGAGCTCACCTTCCTTGGTGCGAAGGGCCGTCTGGGCCACACCCAGCTGCTGTCTCAAGTCGGCGTTGGCTCCTACCAGTATGAAAAGAAAAAGTTAAGAAAGAAGTCTGCAAGAAAGATCCGACCCGACTGCTCAGCAGTTGGCCCGGATCTCGGGGACTACACCCAGTGGGTGCACTGACGCGCCCCCACATGAGATAAAAAGACAAAGACACTCACGCCGGCTCTCCGACAGATCGACGGTCTTCTTGTCTACCTCCTGGACTTGGGAATTAAAGGTAGCGGCGTGGAGGTTGTGATAATCCTGCAGACAGGACGAAGAAGCAAGCAAGAGCAAATCAGTAAAACAAAGTCTTCGAAGAAGTTCCAATCCGCTTTGCTTTCGGCCAGCCGGCTCGAACTCGGGGGACTACACCGGAGGGTGCAGCGAGCCCCCCACGGACAAAATCAAAATCAGGAGAGCTCGCCCGAACGACCGCCCGTGTGGCAAGAAATTCTCGGGTACACTGCTGCAGCGCGGTGGCTTGAGCCTAGAGCCGGCTTCGGACATCTTGTGCCGCCAAGTTCAACGCGGCCGTCCCACCGCCCAGCGTCCACCCTGGCGAGCTAGCGGTGGCCGACTCCAGGTCACGCGACAACGAGCTGGACCCTGGCGAGCCGGCGACAAGACCACAAGATCCACCTGCGCAGTCGGCTGCTCAAGCGGCACCTCGGGCTGGCCGCCTTGGTTGGTCCCGGTCGACGGGGGTGGCACCACTTCTCCCCCCGGGACGACTATGTCGCCCCCTCCCTCTCCACCATCGGTGGGTCGCGGCCGATTTCCTCCGGCAGGGGCACCGGGATGTCCGGGGGCGCGGAGCTGAGGGGGATGACGAGTTGCGGAGGCTGGCTACGCAGGGCCTCTGCCGCCCTCTCAGCAGCCTCGACCTCCGCCCGGGCCCTAGCTGCCGCGTCGGCCTGCGCCTCTGCCGACTCCGCCATCCCCTCCTGGGCCGGCTCGGCGGCGGCTGCCCTTCTCTCCTCCGTCTCCCGCTCCTCCCGCGTGTTCCGCTCCGTCGCAGCCTGAAGCTCGGCGCTGGGGTCTATGCGATGGGAGCCCACAGACCCTCCCGCTCCGCCGACTATGGAGGCGGCGGTAGTCCGCTCGAGAGAGAGAGAGCAGGGCCCTGGTTGACGAAACGGAGAAAGGACTTAGAAGAACATCAACTGAGGAAAACAGAGAAAGATGCGTAAGAGCCAGAACTTACGCCGAGACCGCCTGCGGCTTCTTCACTACCTTGCGGAAGCAGGCCACCTTCGCAGCTGCCTCGTCCCGCTTGGTCGCCGCCGCGGATCCCTTAGGCTTCTTTGGCCGGCCGCCAAAGAGAGGAAGCGCCGCTCGACGTTTCTGCGCGCCGCCTCGCGCGGTCGAACCACCGGATGGGCCGGCACCTTGGGGGTCAGATGCCGGCTGGCGGCGCGGGACGGGATCGGCCTCGTCATCATCGGGCCAGTCATCGAAGCCGGCGGTGAAGCCGGAGCCGCCTGTCTCGCCACCGCCTCCCACGGCGTCGTCGTCCAGGGCGGCCGCCCCCAAGTCGGGGTCATCAGGATCGTCCGCCTCGCGGTCGGAGGCGAACTCACGCTCCGGCCCTGCGGTCCCGGCTGAAGGATGAAGAAGGGGGTTCTGGTTGAAGACAAGCCGACTGGTCAGGAGTCGGCCAGGAAAGAAAATTCGGCACAAAGGAAGAAAGAAAGCTTACATAGGTGGTGGATTGGCGCGAGAGTATGGCGCCATGCCATACTGCCAAGCTGGCTTGAGCTTGCAATTGGCGATGTAGTTCACCAGGTAAGACACCTCATCGTGAGGCATCTCCCTGGTGCTGAGCCGGCTTGGGTCGAAGCGGCCGCTCATCTAACAGATCAGATGAGGGCGGCCTTGAAGCGGAAGAATCCGGTGCTCGATGAAGGCGGCGATCAAGTCGGGCCCAGTCAGGCGGTCCGACTGGATAAGCACCCGAAGCCGGGCGACGGCTCCGGCTCCAGCCGGCGTCAGCGACCTAGCCCGGTAGGACCATGAAGCCGGCCTACCAGCCGGCGGGCCGGCTACGTAAGCCGGCAAGTTGACATAATCGCCATTCGGGGCAACGTTCTTCACATAAAAGTAAGACCGTTGCCAGAGCTTCACCGATTGGATCAGCGCGATAGAAGGGAAGGGTTGTCGGCGGTGGACCTCCTTATGGCGATGAAGGCGCCGCACGGAGCTGGCACGCATGCGACGACCGTGCCAAGCTTGGATTGGAAAAACTCCCCCCAGAGCTCGATGGTGGGGAGGACGCCGAGGAAATCTTCGCACAAGGAGATGAAGGCCGAGAGCAGCACCACCGTGTTGGGGGTGAGGTGGTGCGGCTGGAGTTGATAGAAGTCAAGAAACGTGCGGAAGAAGCTGCTCGCGAGAAGGCCGACGCCGCGCAGGCAGTGCGAGTAAAAGATCACTCGCTCGCCTTCCTCCGGCGCCGGCGAAATCTCCCTCGCCAGCGCAAGGCGAACTCGCACAAGATCTTCGCCCGGCAGTCGCCGCGTCTTGTGAAGAAATTAGATGTGGTCCTCACGGACGGTGGAGCCGTCCCAAGAACTTTACGTCGGAGCCATGGCGGTGAGCATGGCGGCGGAGAGCACCCGGCACGGAGGCAGCAAGCCTGCGACATGCTGGGGAGAAGAAAGGACGGTGGAGCGGGAGCACGGCGAGGGGCTACCGCAACGAGGAAGAAGAGGAAGGAGGCAGGGCGAGGGCGAGCGCGTGAATGATTGCTGCTCCCCCTCCCCGCCCCTACTTATAGCCTCATGCGGTGAAGCCGAGGAGGCGAGGCACGGGGGGGCATGGGATTAACTGCGCCCACTCCCCCACAACCCGCGATCATCGTGCCTTGATGGCGAGCGGGAACCGTCGCCAGAAGACGTGCAGACGGTTCGGGCCACAAAAGATCCGCATGGTGCGGAAGTGGCAGGCCCCGGCCTATGGCGGCGTCCCGTCACGCGCGTGGGCTGGCAGGCCCTTCCAGCCGAAGGGCGCCACATGGCGTGCGGATGGCGGGCGGTCAGCCCGCCGCTTGGCTAGCGCCAGCTGGTTCCCGCCTTCGGATTTCGAGGAGGCTTCGCCAAGAAGGCACGCGCAAGAGAGGCCGGCTCCTAGCTCCCGACTCCTCGGGATAGGAAGCTGGCCGAGCTTCTCGATTTCCCCTACACCCGCGAAGCCCAACCATCTTTGGGGACTACTGTCGGAGTAAATGACCACGGGTACCCTAACCGGCTCCCTTTGGCCCTCAGAAAAACAATGGGCCGATCGGACCTCAAAGCACCTAAGAAACGGGGCCACCTTCCTCCGGCCGGCTATCACCTAGGCCGGCTGGCGGAAGGCGGCCCGGCCATAAACAACCTTTGGAGGACGCCACGATCGGGCCGACTCCAAGAAGCCGGCCCGTGAAGGACCGACCCCAAGAAACCGGCCCATGAAGGGCCGACGCCAAGAAGGCGACCCATGAAGGGCTGACTCCAAGAAGCAAGCGGCCGAAGGCCGCATCCTAAAGTCCACCCCCCCATAATAGTGACGGGACGGGGTGTGGCTACAGCAAACACTACCACCCCAAATCCCGGAGCATGCATGGCTACAGTACGCCATATGGGGCGGCCATCCCCCGTCCGGCGGGCACTGTTGCCATGCGGATCATGACGCCATCCACGATGGGTCGCCAGTACGGACCGTAGGCGGCGGGCCCCTTCGGTCAGAGAGACATCCGAAGGCGGCCCAACCTCCCCCAGCCGGCCTGAGGCCGCGCCGGCTTCCTATAGCCGGCTTGCTCCCCCCTCGAGGCGGGCGCGCCATTAAGCAGACGAGACGTGGTAAGGCTACAGTGGGAGCCCGCAACGCGGCGGCACTGTAGCCATGTTTACCTCGACAAAGCCCTCGTCATCAGAGGCGAGGCGACAATAACCAGCCCCCGACAAGACCCCCTAGCGGTGGGCCGGCCTGTCGACCAACGGGCCGGCAGCTAGCGGGACCCTCCAGTCAGCGGGCCCCCGAAGCCAGCGGAGAAGACGGCGGTCGTAGACGGTGACGGCCTGGGCCCGCACCAGGCCGGATTGCCATTGTACCCCTAGGGGGTAGGCCTATATAAACCCCCGGGACACCCATGCAAAGGGTTGATCTCAGAGAGTTTTAGCCACCACCATAAGGAGAGAAGAAAGTTAGCCTTGCCCTTCTTCCACCTCCCACCGAACAGCTCAAGGAGCCTCTTGAAGCTACTTGTTGATCTAGTGATCACGTGGAGACCCCGCAGAGCAGGACTAGGGCTGTTATCTCCACGGAGAGCCCCGAACCAGGGTAAGATTCGCCGGCGTGCATGTCTTCGCCTTATCCCGTTTCCAGGCACCGACGACGTCTTACTGGCTCCCACAATGATAAGCCACCCGTTGGCATATGTCCACCTACCACCCGACACACACACACACAAGGTGCAAGCAAAGTCAACATGCAAGTTCAGGGCTCATGATAAGAGGTTGGCTTGCCTGGGGGTTGATACGTCTCCAACGTATCTATAATTTTTGATTGTTCCATGCTATTATATTACCCCTTTTGGATGTTTATGGGCTTTATTTTAAACATTTATATCATTTTTGGGACTAACCTACTAACCGGAGGCCCAAATTTATATTGCTTTTTTTTGCCTATTTCATATTTTGAAGAAAAGGAATATCAAACGGAGTCCAAACAGAATGAAACCTTCGGGAGCGTGATTTTTGGAACAAACGTGATCCGGGAGCTTGGAGTGCATGTCAAGAAGCTTCCGAGGGCCCCACGAGATAGGGGGCCACCCCCCCCTGTAGGGCGCGCCCCCTGTCTCGTGGGCCCCTCGGGCGGCCACCGATGTACTTCTTCCTCCTATATATACCTACATACCCCGAAAACATCCAGGAGCACCACGAAACACAATTTCCACCGCCGTAACCTTCTGTATCCGCGAGATCCCATCTTGGAGCATTCGCCGGCACTCTGCCGGAGGGGGAAGCAACCACGGAGGGCCTCTACATCAACATCCTTGCCCCTCCGATGAGTTGTGAGTAGTTTACCACAGACCTACGGGTCCATAGTTATTAGCTACATGGCTTCTTCTCTCTTTTTGGATCTCAATACAATGTTCTCCCCCTCTCTTGTGGAGATTTATTCGATGTAAACTCTTTTTGCGGTGTGTTTGTAGGGATCCGATGAATTGTGGGTTTATGATCAAGTTTATCTATGAGTAATATTTGAATCTTCTCTGAATTCTTTTATGTATGATTGAGTTATCTTTGCAAGTCTCTTCGAATTATCAGTTTGGTTTGGCCTACTAGATTGTTCTTTCTTGCCATGGGAGAAGTGCTTAGCTTTTGGTTCTCTTGCGGTGTTCTTACCCAGTGACAGAAAGGGTTGCAAGACACGTATTGTATTGTTGCCATCGAGGATAACAAGATGGGGTTTATATCATATTGCATGTGTTTATCCCTCTACATCATGTCATCTTGCTTAATGTGTTACTCTGTTCTTATGAACTTAATACTCTAGATGCAGGCAGGAGTCGGTCGATGTGTGGAGTAATAGTAGTAGATGCAGGCAGGAGTCGGTCTACTTGTTATGGACGTGATGCCTATATACATGATCATGCCTAGATAATCTCATAACTATGCGCTTTTCTATCAATTGCTCGACAATAATTTGTTCACCCACCGTAATACTTATGCTATCTTGAGAGAAGCCTCTAGTGAAACCTATGGCCCCCGGGTCTATCTCTTATCATATTTGCTTTCAATCTACTTTACTTGCATCTTTACTTTTTGCATCTATATTACAAAATACCAAAAATATATTTATCTTATCTTACTATCTTTATTAGATCTCACTTTCGCAAGTGGCCGTGAAGGGATTGACAACCCCTTTATTGCGTTGGTTGCGAGTTCTCAGTTTGTATGTGTAGGTGCGTGCGACTTTTGAGGAGCCTCCTACTGGATTGATACCTTGGTTCTCAAAACTGAGGGAAATACTTACGCTACACTTTGCTCCATCACCCTCTCCTCTTCGAGGAAAACCAACACAAGCTCAAGACGTAGCAAGAAGGATTTCTGGCGCCATTGCCGGGGAGGTCTTCGCTCAAGTCAAGACATACCAAGTACCCATCACAAACCCATCTCCCTCGCATTTACATTATTTTCCATTTGCCTCTTGTTTTCCTCTCCCCCACTTCACCCTTGCCGTTTTATTCGCCCTCTCTTTCCCAACCTCCTCCGCTCTTTTCACTTGCCTTTTTCTGTTTGCTTGTGTGTTGGATTACTTGTTGCCATGGCGCAAGATAATACCAAATTGTGTGACTTCTTGAATACCAATAATAATGATTTCCTTAGTACTCCGATTGCTCCTCTTAATGATGTTGAGTCTTGTGAAATCAATACCGCTTTGCTGAATCTTGTTATGAAAGATCAATTCGCCAGCCTTCCTAGTGAAGATGTCGCTACTCATCTAAACAATTTTGTTGATTTGTGTGATATGCAAAATAAGAAAGATACGGATAACAATACTGTCAAATTGAAGTTATTTCCGTTTTCACTTAGAGATCTTGCTAAAGTTTGGTTTTCGTCTTTGCCTAAAAATAGTATTGATTCTTGGAACAAGTGCAAAGATGCTTTTATCTCTAAGTATTTTCCTCCCACTAAGATCATCACTCTTAGGAACGATATTATGAATTTTAAACAACTTGATCATGAGCATGTTGCCCAATCTTGGGAAAGAATGAAATTGATGCTTCGCAATTGCCCTACTCATGGTTTTAATTTATTTATGATCATACAAAAATTTTATGCCGATTTGAACTTTGCTTCTAGAAATCTCTTAGATTCGGCCGCTGGAGGCACCTTTATGGATCTCACGTTAGGAGATGCTACAAAATTGCTTGATAATATTATGGCTAAATATTCTCAATGGCATACCGAAAGATCTTCTAGTAAAAAAGTGCATGCTATGGAATAAATTAATGTTTTGAGTGGAAAGATGGATGAACTTATGAAGATGTTTGCTACTAAAAATACTCCTCTTGATCCCAATGATATGCCTTTGTCTTCCTTGATTGAGAATAATAATGAATATATGGATGTGAGTTTTGTTGGTAGGAATAGTTTTGGAAACAATGCTTATAGAGGAAATTTCAATGCTAGACCGTTCCCTAGTAATCCCTCTAATAATTATGGAAATTCCTATAATAATCCTTATAGTAATTTTAATAAGATGCCCTCTGATTTTGAGAATAGTGTGAAAGAATTTATGATTTCTCAAAAGAATATTAATGCTTTGCTTGAAGAAAATTTGCTCAAAGTTGATGATTTGGCTAGGAACGTTGATAGACTTTCGCTTGATGTTAATTCTCTTAAACTTGGATCTTCTTCTCCTAAGCATGATATCAATGAGTCTCTCAAAGTAATGAGAATTTCCATTGACGAGTGCAAGGAAAGAACCGTAGATTGCGTGCTAAAAAAGAAAGCTTTATAAAAGAGTGTTCTTCTAGTTTCCATGAAAATAATGATGAGGATCTTAAAGTTATTGATGCTTCTCCGATTAGATCTATGTTTTGCAATATGAATTTTGATGATTATGGGAGTAATGATGAATCCACTTTTCCTAGAAGGCGTCCCAAAAATTCGGAGTCTTTAGATCTTGATGCTAAATTTGGTAAAAGTGAGATTGGAGAATCCTCAACTTCTAATAATATTGAACCTACTATCTCGGATTTCAAGGAATTTGATTATGATAATTGCTCTTTAAAAGGTTATATTTCCTTGTTGCAATCCGTTGTTAATTCTCCTCATGCTTATAGTCAAAATAAAGCTTTTACCAAACATATTGTTGATGCCTTGATGCAATCTTATGATGAAAAACTTAATTTGGAAGTTTCTATACCTAGAAAACTTAATGATGAGTGGGAACCTACTATAAAGATTAGAATTGAAGATTATGAGTGTTTCTCTTTGTGTGATTTGGGTGCTAGTGTTTCCACAATTCTGAAAACTTTATGTGATATTCTAGGTTTTCATGATCTTGATGATTGCTCTTTAAATTTGCACCTTGCGGATTCCACCATTAAAAAGCCTATGGGAAGGATCAATGATGTTCTTATTGTTGCAAATAGAAATTTGTTGCCCGTAGATTTTATCGTTCTTGATATAGATTGCAATATTTCTTGCCCTATTATTCTTGGTAGACCTTTCCTTAGAACGATTGGTGCGATTATTGATATGAAGGAAGGGAATATTAGATTCCAATTTCCATTAAGGAAAGGCATGGAGCACTTTCCAAGAAAAAAAGTCAAATTACCTTATGAATATATCATGCGTGCTACTTATGAATTTAGTGCCAAAGATGGCACTCGTTAGATCTATCTTTGTTTTTATGCCTAGCTAGGGGCGTTAAACAATAGCGCTAGTTGGGAGGCAACCCAATTTTCTTTATGTTTTTTGTTGTTGCTCCTGTTTAGTAATAAATCTTGCATCTACCTTCTGGTTATATGTGTTTTTATCTTTTAATTAGTGTTTGTGCCAAGTAGAACCTATAGGATAACCTACGATGATAGTTGATTTGATTTTGCTGAAAAACAGAAAATTTGCACGCACGAATATAATTTTTTTTAAATTACAGGAACGTGATTTTGCCTTGATTCTTTTTGCTTCTGTTCAACAAACAAATTGTCCACGACTTCCTATTTTTGTCGGACTTTTAGAGTTCCAGAAGTTTGCGTTAGTTACAGATTGTTACAGACTGTTCTGTTTTTGACAGATTCTGTTTTTCGTGTGTTGTTTGCTTATTTCAATGCATCTATGGCTAGTAATTCAGTCTATGAACCATAATTAAGTTGGAATAAAGTAGGTTTAACACCAAAATAAATAAAGAATGAGTTCATTGCAGTACCTTATATGGTGGTTTTGTTTTCTTTCACTGACGGAGCTTATAAGATTTCCTGTTGAGTTTTGCGTTGTGAAGTTTTCAAGTTTTGGGTAAAGCTTTTATGGACTATGGAATAAGGAGTGGCAAGAGCCTAAGCTTGGGGATGCTTATGGCACCCCAAGATATTCAAGGATAGCCAAAAGCCTAAGCTTGGGGATGCCCCGGGAAGGCATCCCCTCTTTCGTCTTCGTTCATTGGTAACTTTACTTGGAGCTATATTTTTATTCGCTACATGATATGTGTTTTGCTTGGAGCGTCGTGTATTATATTAGTATTTGCTTTTTAGTTTACCACAATCATCCTTGCTGTACACACCTTTTGGGAGAAGCCTATTTGATTAGAATTTGCTAGAATACTCTATGTACTTCACTTATATCTTTTGAGCTTGATAGTTTTTGCTCTAGTGCTTCACTTATATCTTTTAGAGCACGGTGGTGTCTTAATTTTGAAGAAATTGCTAGTCTCTCATGCTTCACTTATATTATTTTGCGAGTCTTTTAGAACACCATGGTATTTGCTATGATCATAAAGTTGGTCCTAGAATGATGAGCATCTGAGTTGGGTATAATAAAAACTATCATAGAAAGTGAATTGGATGCTATGATCAATTTGATGCTTGATAATTGTTTTGAGATATGGAGGTAGTGATATTAAAGTCATGATAGTTGGGTGATTATGAATTTAAAGAATGCTTGTGTTGAAGTTTGTGATTCCCGTAGCATGCACGTATGGTGAACCGCTTTGTGATGAAGTTGGAGCACAATTTTATTTATTGATTGTATTCCTTATGAGTGGCGGTCGGGGACGAGCGATAGTCTTTTCCTACCAATCTATCCCCCTAGGAGCATGCGTGTAGTACTTTGGTTTTTGATGACTTCTAAATTTTTGCAACAAGTATATGAGTTCCTTTGATTAATGTTGAGTCCATGGATTATACGCACTCTTTCACCCTTCCACCATTGCTAGCCTCTCTTGTACCACGCAACTTTCACCGGTACCTTACACCCACCATTTACCTTCCTCAAAACAGCCACCATACCTACCTATTATGGCATTTCCATAGCCATTCCGAGATATATTGCCATGCAACTTCCACCGTTCTGTTCATATGACACGCATTACTTTTGTCATATTGCTTTTTGCATGATCATGTAGTTGACATTGTATTTGTGGCAAGGCCACCTTCATAATTTTCATACATGTCGCTCTTGATTCGTTGCATATCCCGGTACACCGCCAGAGGCATTCATATAGAGTCATATCTTGTTCTAGCTCCAAGTTGTAAATCCATAAAAGTGTGATGATCTTCATTATTAGAGCATTGTCCTAGTGAGGAAAGGATGATGAAGACTATGATTCCCCCACAAGTCGGGATGAGACTTCGGACTTTGCAAAAAGAAAAAAAAAGGAAAAGAAAAAAAAGAAGAAAAAAAGGAGAAAGGCCAAAAAGAAAAAAAGATAGGCCAAAGAAAAGAAAGAAAAGAAAGAAAAAAATGAGAGAAAAAGAGAGAAGGGACAATGCTACTATCTGTTTTTCCACACTTGTGCTTCAAAATAGCACCATGATCTTCATGACAGAGAGTCTCATATGTTGTCACTTTCATATACTAGTGGTAATTTTTCATTATAGAACTTGGCTTGTATATTTCAATGATGGTCTTCCTCAAAGTGCCCTAGGTCTTCATGAGCAAGCAAGTTGGATGCACCCCACTTAGTTTCTTTTATTGAGCTTTCATATATTTATAGCTCTAGTGCATCCATTGCATGGCAATCCCTACTCACTCACATTGATATCTATTAATGGGCATCTCCATAGCCCGTTGATACGCCTAGTTGATGTGAGACTAACTTCTCCTTTTTGTCTTCTCCACAACCACCATTCTATTCCACATATAGTGCTATGTTCATGGCTCACGCTCATGTATTGCGTGAAAGTTGAATTTTTTTGAGATTATTAACGTATGAAACAATTGCTTGGCATGTCATCGGGGTTGTGCATGATTAAATACTTTGTGTGATGAAGATAGAGCATAGCCACACTATATGATTTTGTAGGGATAACTTTCTTTAGCCATGTTATTTTGAGAAGACCTGATTACTTTGATTAGTATGCTTGAAGTATTACTATTTATTATGTCAATATGAACTTTTATTTTGTATTCATTTGGGTCTGAACATTCATGCCACAATAAAGAAAATTACATTGAGAAATATGCTAGGTAGCATTCCACATCAAAAATTTCTTTTTTATCATTTACCTACTCGAGGACGAGCAGAATTAAGCTTGGGGGTGCTTGATACGTCTCCAACGTATCTATAATTTTTTATTGTTCCATGCTATTACATTACCCCTTTTGGATGTTTATGGGCTTTATTTTACACATTTATATCATTTTTGGGACTAACCTACTAACTGGAGGCCCAGCCCATATTGCTGTTTTTTTTTGCCTATTTCAGTATTTCAAAGAAAAGGAATATCAAACGGAGTCCAAACGGAATGAAACCTTCGAGAGTGTGATTTTTGGAACAAACGTGATCCGGAGAGCTTGGAGTGCAAGTCAAGAAGCTTCCGCGCGAGATAGGGCCCCCCTGTCTCGTGGGCCCCTCGGGCGGCCACCGACGTACTTCTTCCTCCTATATATACCTACGTACCCCGAAAACATCCAGGAGCACCACGAAACACAATTTCCACCGCCGTAACCTTCTATATCCGCGAGATCCCATCTTGGAGCCTTTGCCGGCACTTTCCCGGAGGGGGAAGCAACCACGGAGGGCCTCTACATCAACATCCTTGCCCCTCCGATGAGTTGTGAGTAGTTTACCACAGACCTACGGGTCCATAGTTATTAGCTACATGGCTTCTTCTCTCTTTTTTGATCTCAATACAATGTTCTCCCCCTCTCTTGTGGAGATCTATTCGATGTAAACTCTTTTTGCGGTGTGTTTGTCGAGATCCGATGAATTGTGGGTTTATGATCAAGTTTATCTATGAGTAATATTTGAATTTCTCTGAATTCTTTTATGCATGATTGAGTTATCTTTGCAAGTCCCTTCGAATTATCAGTTTGGTTTGGCCTACTAGATTGGTCTTTCTTGCCATGGGAGAAGTGCTTAGATTTGGGTTCAATCTTGCGGTGTTCTTACCCAGTGACAGAAAGGGTTGCAAGACACGTATTGTATTGTTGCCATCGAGGATAACAAGATGGGGTTTATATCATATTGCATGTGTTTATCCCTCTACATCATGTCATCTTGCTTAATGTGTTACTCTGTTCTTTTGAACTTAATACTCTAGATGCAGGCAGGAGTCGGTCGATGTGTGGAGTAATAGTAGTAGATGCAGGCAGGAGTCGGTCTACTTGTTATGGACGTGATGCCTATATACATGATCATGCCTAGATAATCTCATAACTATGCGCTTTTCTATCAATTGCTCGACAGTAATTTGTTCACCCACCGTAATACTTATGCTATCTTGAGAGAAGCCTCTAGTGAAACCTATGGCCCCCGGGTCTATCTCTTATCATATTTGCTTTCAATCTACTTTACTTGCATCTTTACTTTTTGCATCTATATTACAAAATACCAAAAATATATTTATCTTATCTTACTATCTATATTAGATCTCACTTTCGCAAGTGGCCGTGAAGGGATTGACAACCCCTTTATTGCGTTGGTTGCGAGTTCTCAGTTTGTATGTGTAGGTGCATGCGACTTTTGAGGAGCCTCCTACTGGATTGATACCTTGGTTCTCAAAACTGAGGGAAATACTTACGCTACACTTTGCTCCATCACCCTCTCCTCTTCGAGGAAAACCAACGCAAGCTCAAGACGTAGCAGGGGTCGACAAATACTCCGGGAAGAAGTGTGAAACGATCGCGGAAAGATTTGCCGGAAACAGTTCTATCTCGGAGGGGGGTGTTTATAGGCAAGGGCAAAATGGTCATTTTCAGAATGTGCAAACATCAAGAAAATGGTCCCATCAAAAGGAGCTCAACGAACAGAGAAATTGAGCGTTGGAATCACCTCATTCGGAGTTATGGGTAAAAAGATACGGACGTTTAAAGCTCAGGGACTAGTATGTAAAAATATTTCTACAAACAGGTCCTTGGCAGTTTAAACAGAACGTGTATTTTCCGAGAATAATTTTTCCAGAGTGGAAAACGTATTTCCGGCCGAAGAAGAGGTAAAATACCCTTTCGTTTACTGAAAGCGCACTTTTGATAATACGCTTGTTTCGCGGTAAAACGGATTCGCGGCTGGGCGCCGCCACTTATCCGACGTGGCGCTGGGCCAGGCCCCTTGGTCGCTGATAGGTGGGGTCGTGCGTGGAGGGGCCCGCCTGGCCTACTCTCTTCTTCCTCCCGCGCAGGCGCGCGCCTGGCCGAGGGAGGCATCCGCCCCGACGGCGCTAGCCGACGACTCCGGCCACCGCTCGCGACTGCCGACCAACCCAGATGCTCAGGAGGGAGAGGCGCATCTCGGGGTGGAGTCGGCTGCTGTGGAGGAGCGCTATAGCGGGAGCAACAACACTTGTGGCGGAGGAGGGCTTCGGCCACCAGAGACAGGGAAGCTACAGTGGAGGAGGGAAGGGGCTGGGGCTACGGGGAGGTTCGCCGGAGCCTGAGGGATGCAGTGGTGGAGGTGGAATGGAGGGAGGGGCGTGGCATCGTCGAAATCGGGAGGGACCCGAGGCCGCGACGACGGCGGCGATGGAAGTGGAGGAGCGACTCCGGGGACGAGAGGAGGGGTTGCGGAGGCGTAGAGATGTGGGGAGAGGCTACTAATGATCTCCATAGGGTCGAGGGCGGGCTATATATAGCCGAGGCAAGGGCACACGAGCCGGGCTCCGCCGAGCGCGTCCGGCTGAGGCTCTGCCGTGCCCAGAGGTCACGGGGAGGTGCGGGAAGCCGGCAAGGGGGAAGCGGACGCGGCGCAGAGGCTCACGGAGACGAGCAGAGCTCGAGGACAATAGGAGGAAGAGGACACCACGGTGGAAGACGACGGGCTCACGACCGCTCACTATGCAGTCATTGGAACGGCTTGCCGGAGAAGAAAACGGAGGGGGCCAGAGGTCCAGGGGAAGAGGACGCCGCTGTGGTGCTGTTGGACACTAGTGGCGAGGCCAGAGATGGTCGGAGCAGCGCTGTCGACGAGAACAGTGGCTAGACCACCGTTTTGGTTGGCTGCCCTTGTGGCCACCACGGAAAAGGCGCGCTCTGGAGTTTTTATTGATGCCAGCTCATGTCTACCGCGTAGTCCGTCGAAGATAGAGTGTTACTACGATGAAGAAACGGGCAGAGACAAATGAAGCTGAGTAAACCAAGCTCCACAAGTTGGCTGTAGCAAACTTGACCACATCCTAGAGGTAAAACCAGAGAGGTTAAAACGTAAACTTGATGTCTAGTAGGCTTAGGGTAGCAAGTACTACGGTCCTGGGAATTATGAGGGCATTTGGACAAAGATTTAGCATAGTTGCTTTGCAACTGCCAAAATATGTCAAGAAACAAGATGAGGAAGGAGCACTCACTAGGAGTGTTAGATTGGGCTACCACTTGGCAATTTCTCATGATTTGATCATATGTTGATGCTGCAAAAAGATAATACCAAATTAACTTGCCAAATTGGTACTTGTTTCACAAGCACACTTCTGACCAAAAACTTGGGAATAATCTAGGAAAATATTGGCTAAATGAAATTAGCCAAACTCTTGGATAGGTGGGTTATATCGATAGGAGAAGGCTTGGAATTACTTTCAGCCATAATGGAGCAAGGTAAAATATACTTGCTTCACAAACTGGAAATTTGGACAGAAAGCAAGAATTGCTCCTGTGCTCACATAGTTCAATGAAATGAGTTGAATTTAGGTGGAGGTTAGTGATTTGAGATACTTGAGAGGATGGCAAAGTTTCATCCCATTTGAAAACTCTATGAAGGTACTTCCTTCACAAAGTTACAATCTAGACATAAACTTTGAAAAATTGTACACGGAGATAGGATGAATGGATTGAGCTCATTTGGTATCCTTGGGTGATTTATCAAGGTTAAACACCCTACCAATGTGCAGCTCAATAGGAATTAGGAATAAGGCACTTCCTTTGCAAAATTTCAGAGAAGGTAGAAACTTGCATGGGATCATGTGTCCAATTTTTGATCTGTGGAACATGAGATAAAGATGAAACTAGTGATTATATAGCAAGGACAAGCTCCACAATTTATGTGAGAATTTTCTCTGCTATAAAAATAGTAGTTCCTTTAGAAAATGGCAGAAATGCAATATTGGTATTAAATAGGAAAAGGCAATTTTCCTTACTTAATTATGGCCAATATCTTTGCCAGAGCTTGGATTAGACATAAATATCAACTCCACCAATTCACATGAATTTAGGAGATGACTAGATATGCCTTTGGATTTTAGTCCTCAGAAAGGCAAGAAAAGGAATAAATCACAGTGCAAAAATATTGCATGGGACTAGGCAATATTTTTACATATTCAAGGTTAAAAAGGATAGGAGGGTCTCTCGTGACAGATGGGATGATAAATAGATCAAGGAAAATGATAGCCCCTTTGTAATCGCAAAGGGCATATTCAAATTCCAAAAATTTGGAATAAGGGTTTGAGAGGGTTTAAGATGATGCAACTGAGGTCTTGCCCACTGAAAAACACACGAGCAAGGTTTTGGAAGGTTGGAAATGACAAGAATTATCAGAGTCATCCAGCAAACTCATGAGAAAGATTTGGAAAATGAGTGCCAGGAAGAAATAACAGCACAAAAATTGATAACCCAATTTTGGGGCTGTTACACGTGGTCAACTCTATGGGCCAACGCCATCGTCCTGCCTGCGTCGATCAAGTTGTGGCGTCGCCTCACCGCGCGTCTCTGTGTCAGCATGGTTACACGGCCACTCCACCGGGACGACCTCGGCGCTCAGCCCATATTTCTTTATTTACTTCACTTAAACTTAAATGAATTAAGTAGAAGATTTATTATTATTATTATTATCATCATTACTTCTGGCTCGCACAATTTTATGTGTGCAGGTAAATGATTTGGGTCGGGCAGCGCTATCACCACGCCATACCGACGTGGTAGCCTCGCCTCTCTCGACCAAATTGCATCATCACCTTGCTAACGACGAGGCTCCGTTGTCACATTACCGACTTGCTCCGTCGCCTCACTTGGGCTGGGCATTTTGCCTCGCCACATCGGTCGTGCTATGTCACCACTTCAGAATGTCGAACTCCTCGCTCGGCCACCTCGGGACCAGCTTGGGGGCTCGAACCTCGACCCTCCGCAAGCTCGGCCCGCATCATCTACTCCGAACACATTAACCAGCTAAGTCACTTTCATGCTCAAAGTTTTAAAAAATTTAATTTGTGTTCGGTTCGACCATGCTCACATACATTATTTGTTAAAAGAAACTCCCTTTACCCATGTTAACTAGAGGCTCTTGAAATTTATATGAGCCATTTTATAGTAAATGTGTTTTCTTCTTGCTCGTTGCGAAGTGTTTTTCTACCGCTCCTTTTTCGAGTCGAGTGTCTGGTCAATAGCTGGATAGCCTGGCTTCTCAGTGAGCCGCTCGAGTTTGATTTGCTAAACTAGCCTCAGAGAAGCACTCAGCCTTCAGGATAAGGAGATTGAAGCTGATACTGACCTACTTGCAGTCTAGAGATTGGATGTGTCATGTTAAAGCATGACAGAAGCACAAAAAACTTTAAGACCAATTTTCGGATTGGCACCAAAAACTTGATTTAGTTTGGACTAAAAGTTTTTACTGAAGTCTTTTGGTTTTTCAAGCTTATGCCACTTTTAACCTATTTGTGTGTTTCCAACATAATTCTTGCAGTACAACACCGTACATATTTAAAGCTTCAGCAATATCAAAGAGGGGAAGCGGCTAGCGCCAAACCCACCAAAAGCCAAGGTATTCCATGGACTCCTCGGCAAAACATTCTTCTATGTTGCTTTATATGCATCGGTTTCGAATTGTGCCTTCGGTTAATAGTTGGGTTGCCCGGCTCCTGTGCTTTCCTCCTACGTTCCGCTTTGTTCGGCTAGGTGTGCAAAGGGAGAACCATTGCGATTGTGCTTCCAGCTCGCATGGTTAAGCGCCTCAGTGGAGAAAGCCGAAAACTAACTGTCACAATAAGCGTAAACTGGTCAGTGATCTGATGACTGTGTTAAGATTGATGGAGGTCATCCCGTGTTAAACGATGGGCCATTCATAACATTGTCCGAAGTGTTAACGGCTTGACCTCGGCTTCCTATTTGCTGTCGAGTGTTGTTGAGATGTGAGTCGGACCGGCATTGGGATCAGTCGCGTGAATGTGAACTGGTTTTGTTTCACCAGATGACTGAAATGCAGACTCTGAAGCAGGCTTCTTTGCATGCAACAACTCACTCGGATATGTTCTTCTGGTATTCTTGCATCTCTACTGCTGCCATCTGTTCATCGGCGACCTTTGAGACCTTCTGGAGGCACTCTTATGCTCTCTGCCGATTTCCAGTGACTGTGATCACGCCTCTGGGGCCAGGCATCTTCAACTTGAGGTACACGTAACACGGTCGAGCCATGAAACGAGCATATGCAGGCCTGCCTAGAATAGCATGGTAGGCACTGTCAAAATCCACCACCTCAAACGTCAACTTTTCCTTGCGGTAATTCTTGAATCACCGAAAACCACATCAAGAGTGATCTAACTGAGTGAATCAGCTTTCTTTCCTGGGATAACTCCGTGGAATCGCATGTTGCTCTCGCTGAGCTTGGACATCGGAATGCCCATCCCTCGGAGGGCCTTAGCATACAGAATATTCAAACCACTGCCACCATCCATCAAAACCTTAGTCAGTCGAGTGCCCCCAATGACTGGGTCGACCACCAATGCTTGCCGCCGAGGGGTAGCAACGTGCGTTGGGTGGTCGGACTGGTCGAATGTAATGGTTTTTTTGACCACTTCAAATATGTCGTCGTTGCCAGAGCAACCATGTTTACTTCCCTCTTGATAACTTTCATCGACTTTTGCTCTCGATGTCAGCAAAAAATCACTAAAGTGGCATTGACGTTGGGGTAACCGTCATCTTCCTCTTTGTCTTCTTCCTTATCATATTCTTTTTCTTTCTCACTGGGCTGACCCTCTCAGAAACTCTAAATCAGGAGTCGGCACTGTCGAGTGGTATGCTTGGGAATAATCAAGTTACACTCTTCATCTTTTTTGGTGTGTATATGACACGGTAAATCAAGCACATCATTTCCCGTTTGATCTTTCACTTTTTTGGGGTCCAAAGCCCTTTAGGCTTCCCCTTGAATTTCCCTTGATTCAAAACTACTGCCTCAGCAGGACCTGCGGGTTCAGCTTTGCGTTTTTGCTTCCGACTGGACTTTCCTCCTCAGGCGTCCTGGGCGACTGATTTTTTCTTGCCGCTCCGGAGTCGGTCCTCTTCTTTGCCGTTAGCATACCAAGTGGCTATCTCCATCATCCGAGTTAGAGACATGTCCTCGGTACGACCGAACTTCAAGTTGAGCTCTCTGTAGCGGACGCCTTCTTTAAAGGCACAAACCGCTTGATGCTCTGATACGTTCTTCACTGTATGATGAAGGGTAGTCCACCTCTGGATATAGTCTCTTGAATTCTCATTCTGTATCTGAACATAATGCTGCAATTTGGCCAATCTAGCAGGTCGCTTGCAGGTGCCCTCGAATGTTCTGGTAAACACTCGGGCTAACTCTTCCCAACTGAAAATGCTCCCAGGGGCCAACTGATTCAACCTAGCTCTGGCAGAACCCTCAAGCATCAAAGGGAGGTGTTTCATGGCCACCTCATCGTTGCCACCACCAATGTGCACTGCCACTCGGTAATCCTCTAACCAAGTATCGGGCTTTGACTACCCGGTGAACTTACTTACACCCGTCGCCAACCTGAAGTTGTGAGGGATCTCAGCAACTCGGATGGCTCTTCCGAAACACTCGGGGCCGGAAACGTGCACTCTGCTTCCATTGGGTCGATCTCTATCCAGTCCTTCTCTGTATGCTCTATTACTGTCGACCAAACCTTGCACGAGGAGTGATCTTGCATCGAACGCAGGCTCTCTTGGGTCGATTGGAACTCTGCGGTCATTTCCATATGGGCGCCTGTCGTCATACCGCCGGGGCACGTATGACCCGATGATGGTTACCCCAATGTCAATGCCACTTTAGTCATTTTTGCTGACATCGAGAGCAGAACTCGACTGAAAGTTACCCCACCGGACGAACGAAATGCAGACTCTGAAGCAGGCTTCTTGGCACGCAACAACTCACTCGGATCTGCATTCTTCTGGTATTCTTGCATCTCTACTGCTGTCATCTGTTCATCGGCGATCTTTGAGCCCTTCTAGAGGCACTCTTCTACTCTCTGCCAATTTCTAGTGACTGTGATCACGCCTCTGGGGCCAGTCATCTTCAACTTGAGGTACATGTAACATGGTCGACCCATGAAACGAGCATATGCAGGCCTGCCTAGAATAGCATGGTAGGCACTGTCAAAATCCACCACCTCAAACGTCAACTTTTCCTTGCGGTAATTCCTTGAATTGCCGAAAACCACATCAAGAGTGATCTGACCAAGTGAATCGGCTTTCTTTCCTGGGATGACTCCATGGAATCCCATGTTGCTCTCGCTGAGCTTGGATATTGGAATGCCCATCCCTCGGAGGGCCTCAGCATACAGAATATTCAAACCACTGCCACCAGCCACCAAAACCTTGGTCAGTTGAGTGCCCCCAATGACTGGGTCGATGTCGGCATTCTGGATATGGGGGTATCTAGACTTGCCTGCCTGCGGCCTACCACGTGGCTCCATCAACGGCTTGGTACGGCCAAGCTTGGGTGTCAACAACTCAAGACCCTCGCGAGGGGACAAGCCTCGTGAGGCAGACGACACCTAGACTCCCGAGGGGATCGGCCTCCTCAGGCTGGCTCCCGAGGGGCATAGAGTTCTATGCAAGGTGCACCTCACGAGGCTCAGCTGACGTGAGCCATGACGACCAAGGCCAGGCGGGCGCCAGTTTCCTCTTTGGTGCAAGGGAGGCAAGCCACAGGCGCGAAGTCCTGAGGAATCAGCCAAAGGTTTCCATTCTGGTGCAACAAGACCAAGACCGCCAGGACGGCAGGATGGAGGTCATCACAGAGCCCACCACAGCATCACGACCAGGGGCTTTTCGCAGGCGAAGACCACTTTAGTCAGGATAAGCTGTACTACTTGTCCCCTTTCAAATCTGGCTGTTGTGGGATCCCTTCCCGCCAACATTTGGGATGAGGACTGAGGCCACTATAGATAGGACTTAGCCACCACCATAGAGGGGGATCGGATCCACTCTCATCTGACCAACTCACCAGCTCGCTTGAGATCAAGAACATCTCACCTTCGGAGGCCAGTTCATCCTCTGTACTATTTCATCCTCAACCCCTCGAGGCAATCCACCAAAACGCTGGAGTAGGGTATTACACCGCAAGGTGGCCTGAACCAGGATAAATTGTCATGTCTCTTTGTCTCTTCGAGCTCGATGTGCTAGGCTTAGGAGAATCGTGAGTAGGCAGACTGTGTAGGTTGAGATCTCTGCATGCACCCCAGAGTTTGAACCTTTCAAGGGTTTGTGGAACCCATAATCCGACGTTTAGCGCGCCAGATAGGGGTGCGTCGGATCTCCTCCTCCGTCGATCGATCCACCGTCACTCCGACACCTCCATGGCCGACCCACGCTGGGCTCGCACTGAGCGTCGGGCCGCAGTCACCGCTTGCATTGCTCAGACGGCTCCGGCGGGCGATGGTTGTGCTCGTCGTGCTCCGTCTCTAGTGGCCAACGCCGCCACGAGCCCTGCCGGCCACGAGCAGCAAGCTTCTTTGCTGCACCCTTCAGTGCGCCGCATCAGGCGCACCGCCACTCCGTCACTGACCCTAGCAGCTTCATCTTCTGACGCACGTCACGGCCCGGCAAACATGCAGGCCGCTCTGCTCATGGCACGAGAGCTCCTTCGCTACCGCCCGGTCGACGACTTCTATGAGGAGTGGCTCGAGCGGATCACTGAACTCGCCAGCACGGCTGGGGGCTCTGCTACACCAGCCCGCTCACTGCCTTAGCAGCCGCCTGCCGCGGGCGACGTGGCTCACGGGGCTCCTCCACCACCTCCGGCCCAGGGCGTCATCATCGAGCCAAGGCGAGTGGCACCACGGTGCGACCCGCCGCGCTAGGCGCCTGCGCGGGAAGAGGTGAGCTGCCAGGTGGTGCAGCGGCCTCAAGGGGAAGTGTGCGTGCTTCCTATACCCCCACGTCAAGCCTGCGTGCCGCCACAGGAGGTGGCGGCACGCGTACACCAGGACCAGGTTCCACCTTCTTGGCGGGCCCCCGTGGCCACAGCAGGATGCCGCGCGTTCACCTCGGAGCTTCACAACGTCATCTGGCCGAGCAAGTTCAAACCTGACCTGCCCCCATGCTACGACGGCACCGCCGAACCCGCCGAGTTCCTGCAGCTCTACGAGCTGAGCATCAAGGTGGCTAGCGGTGACGAGAAGATCATGGTGAACTGGTTCCCGATGGCCCTCAAGGATGGCGCGCGTTCTTGGCTCCTGAATCTCCCCGTGGGATTGGTCTCGTCCTGGGAGGAGATGCGCGACCGCTTCATCGCAAACTTCCAGGGCACTCGCGACCATCTCCTAGCCGCGGGTGACCTGCGTTGCATCAAGCAGCAGCCAGGAGAGACCCTGCAGAAGTATATAAAATGCTTCAACAACATTCGCCTCAAGATCCCCAAGGTGTCAGACGAGGCCATCATTTCAGCATCCACTGATGGCGTCCGCGATGTCAAAATGAAGGAGGAGCTCGCCATCCACAAGGACCTATGCACAGCCTTGGAGATGTTCAATATGGTGAAAAAGTGTGCAAGGGCTAAGGAGGGGCGCCTCTCCCTCCTCGAGCTCCTCGATGCTGACCTAGAAGACAAGAAGGCCAAGGCCAAGGACGTGAAGCGCAAAGGGCCGGCTGTGCTCATGGTCGAGCCAAAGAAGAAGCGTGGTTGTGACCACCCCGAGCCGTCCAAGAGCAACCGACCATTCTGCATCTTCCACAACATCCACAGCCACAACACCAACGACTGCCAGGAGCCCAGGGCCCTCCGTGATAGGCGACTCGTTCGACGCCTCGAGCGCAACGGTTGGGGCTACGGTCGTGGAGGTGGCCGAGGTGGAGGACGCTATGACGGACACGATCATCGCTAGGAGTGGTGCGACCACCCTTGGGAGGACCGTTGGTAGGGCGAGCCTCGCGAGGGTACCTGGCGGGAGCAGCCTCGAGAGGATCATCCTCAGGGCAATGTCGGCCTTCCTCCACTGCCTCCGCCACCAAGAAGGAACAAAGATCATCACCGGGACGAGGGGGCTGGGGGCTTCCAGGAGCCTCGGGCCATCGCCTGCATCCTGGGCAGCTCGCAGGCCCCGGCTTCCCACCGCATCTTCAAGTAGTTCACATGAGTGAGCGCGGTGCTCCCCAAGCCCGGCAACTTCGCTGCTTTCAGTGGTCGAAATCGCCATCACCTTGACTCCTCGAGACCAGCTCAAGTCTTGCGGCCCTTTGCGGTGTGCTCCCCATGCTCTGCTCACCCTTCATCAGCAATGTGGTCGTCACCAAGACTCTCATCGATGGTGGAGTGGGGCTCAATGTCCTACCCGTTCAAACCTTCGATAGGCTCCAAGTGTCGTACTACCAGCTTCAGCCAACCAAGCCATTTTCAGGAGTGACCGACGGTTCCACACACCCGATAGGGCAGGTCCGCCTAAACCTGGGCATGGATAACCCGGCCCGGCAGCCCAAACCGACCTCGGCCCGAAAAACCCGGGTCAGGCTTGTGTTCGGGCCGGGCTCGGGCTTGGAAAACAGAGCATGTCTAATTTTCGAGCCAGGCTCGGGCTTCAAAATTAACCCGAACGAAAGCCCGGCCTACCCCGAGCATTTGCTACGAAGAGGCTGAGAAGCAGCGATCCAGCCCAATAGCCTGGCCTTCTAGCCCACAAACCACCTAACCGGCTAAGTGGCTAACCCTAATGCCTACCCCCTGCTCCCGCACCCGCACGCACACCCCGAGTCCCCGACCAGCCCAATGATACGTCTCCAACGTATCTATAACTTTTGATTGCTCCATGCTACTTTATCTACTGTTTTGGACTATATTGGGCTTTATTTTCCACTTCTATATTATTTTTGGACTAACGTATTAACCGGAGGCCCAACCCGGAATTGTTGTTTTTTGCCTATTGCAGTGTTTCGAAGAAACGGGATATCAAACGGAGTACAAACGGAATGAAACCTTCGGGAACGTGATTTTCTCACCGAATGTGATCCAGGAGACTTGGACACTGCTCCAAGGAACAAAAGAGGCGGTCACGACGGTGGGGGGCGCCCCCTCCCCCTAGGGCGCGCCCCCTGCCTTGTGGCCCCCCTGTTGCTCCACCGACATACTCCTTCCTCCTATATATACCTACGTATCCCCAAACAATCAGAACAGGAGCCAAAAACCTAATTCCACCGCCGCAACCATCTGTATCCATGAGATCCCATCTTGGGGCCTATTCCGGAGCTCCGCCGGAGGGGGCATCCACCATGGAGGGCATCTACATCAACACCATAGCCCCTCCGATGAAGTGTGAGTAGTTTACTTCAGACCTTCGGGTCCATAGCTAGTAGCTATATGGCTTCTTCTCTCTTTTTGGATCTCAATACAATGTTCTCCCCCTCTCTCATGGAGATCTATTCGATGTAATCCTCTTTTTGCGGTGTGTTTGTTGAGACCGATGAATTGTGGGTTTATGATCCAGCTTATCTATGAAAAATATTTGAATCTTCTCTGAATTCTTTTATGTATGATTGAGTTATCTTTGCAAGTCTCTTCGAATTATCCGTTTGGTTTGGCCAACTAGATTGGTAGTTCTTGCAATGGGAGAAGTGCTTAGCTTTGGGTTCAATCTTGCGTTGTCCTTTCCCAGTGACAGAAGGGGAAGCAAGGCACGTATTGTATTGTTGCAATCGAGGATAACAAAATGGGGTTTTTATCATATTGCATGAATTTATCCCTCTACATCATGTCATCTTGCTTAAGGCGTTACTCTATTTTTAACTTAATACTCTAGATGCATGCTGGATAGTGGTCGATGAGTGGAGTAATAGTAGTAGATGCAGAATCGTTTTGATCTACTTGTCTCGGATGTGATGCCTATATACATGATCATACCTAGATATGCTCATAACTATGCTCAATTCTGTCAATTGCTCAACAGTAATTTGTTCACCCACCGTAGAATATCTATGCTCTTGAGAGAAGCCACTTGTGAAACCTATGCCCCCCGGGTCTATTCTCATCATATCAATCTCCATTACTTTATTACTTGCTTTGTTTTTACTTTGCCTTTTACTTTTTACTTTGCATCTCTATACCAAAAATATTATTTATCATCTCTATCAGATCTCACTCTCGTAAGTGACCGTGAAGGGATTGACAACCCCTAATCGCCTTGGTTGTGAGGAGCTATCGTTTTGTGTAGGTACGAGGGACTTGTGTGTGGTCTCCTACTGGATTGATTCCTTGGTTCTCAAAAACCGAGGGAAATACTTATGCTACTTTGCTGAATCATCCTCTCCTCTTCGGGGAAATCCAACGCGGTGCTCAAGAGGTAGCATCCACCCTCCTCGATCCCCCTCGACTGGCGACGGCAATGCAAGTCCTGGCTCCTGCTATGGCGAGGCCCCGGTGTGTTGTTTGCTTATTTTGATGAATCTATGGCTAATAAAATAGTTTATAATCCATAGAGAAGTTGGAATACAGTAGGTTTAACACCAATATAAATAAAGAATAAGTTAATTACTTTGAATTAGACTTTTGTTTTCTTTCTCTAACGGAGCTCACGAGGTTTCTATTGAGTTTTGTGTTGTGAAGTTTTCAAGTTTTGGGTGAATCCTTTTGATGGATTATGCAACAAGGAGTGGCAAGAGCCTAAGCTTGGGGATGCCCATGGCACACCCAAGATAATCCAAGGACACCAAAAAGTCAAAGCTTGGGGATGCCCCGGAAGGCATCCCCTCTTTCGTCCACTTCCATCGGTAATTTACTTGGAGCTATATTTTTATTCACCACATGATATGTGTTTTGCTTGGAGCGTCTTGTATTATTTGCGTCTTTGCTTGTTAGTTTACCACAATCATCCTTGCTGTACACACCTTTTGAGAGAGCCATACATGAATTGGAATTTGATAGAATACTCTATGTGCTTCACTTATATCTTTTGAGCTTGATAGTTTTGTTCATAGTGCTCCACTTACATCTTTTGAGCGTGATAATTTTTGCTCTAGTACTTCACTTAGATCTTTTAGAGCATGGTGGTGGATTTGTTTTAAAGAAACTATTGATCTCTCATGCTTCACTTAGATTATTTTGAGAGTCGTAAATAGCATGGTAATTTGCTTAATATTAATATACTTGGTGTTCAAGATATGTGAAACTTTCTTTTGTGAAACTTTCTTTTGAGTGAATTGAATACTAAGATAAGTTTGGTGCTTGATAGTTGTTTTGAGATATGGAGGTGATAATATCAAAGTCGCGCTAGTTGGCTGATTATGAATTCAAAGAATGCTTGTGTTGAAGTTTGCAAGTCCCGTAGCATGCACGTATGGTTAAAGTTGTGTAACAAATTTGAAACATGAAGTGTACAGGCTTGTGCATCCTTATGAGTGGCGGTCGGGGACGAGCGATGGTCTTTTCCTACCAATCTATCCCCCTAGGAGCATGCACATAGTACTTGATTTTTGATGAGTTCTAAATTTTTGCAATAAGTATATGAGTTCTTTTGACTAATGTTGAGTCCATGGATTATACACACTTTCACACTTCCACCTTTGCTAGCCTCTTCGGTACCGTGCATTGCCCTTTCTCACCTTGAGAGTTGGTGCAAACTTCGCCGGTGCATCCAAACCCCGTGATACGATATGCTCTATCACACATAAACCTCCTTATATCTTCCTCAAAACAGCCACCATACCTACCTATCATGGCATTTCCATAGCCATTCCGAGATATATTGCCATGCAACTTTCATCATCTTCATCATGACATACATTACTTTTGTCATATTGCCATTGCATGATCATGTAGTTGACATCGTATTTGTGGCAAAGCCACCATGCATTATTTTTCATACATGTCACTCTTGATTCATTGCACCATCCTATACATCCGGAGGCATTCATATAGAGTCATATCTTGTTCTAAGTTTCGAGTTGTAATCCTTATGTTGTAATCAATAGAAGTGTGATGATCATCATTGTTAGAGCATTGCCCAAAAAAGGAAGGCCAAAAGAAAAAAAGAAAGGCCCAAAAAAGGGGCAATGCTACTATCTCTTTTTCCACACTTGTGCCTCAAAGTAGCACCTTGTTCTTCATGTAGTGAGTCTCATATCTTGTGCTTCAAAGTAGCACCTTGTTCTTCATGTAGTGAGTCTCATAAGTTGTCTTTTTATACTAGTGGGAATTTTTCATTATAGAACATGGCTTGTATATTCCTATGATGGGCTTCCTCAAATGCCCTAGGTCTTCATGAGCAAGCGAGTTGGATGCACACCCACTAGTTCTCTTTTGTTGAGCATTCATAGCTCTAGTGCATCCCCCCCCCGCTCCCGCACCCGCACGCACACGCTGAGTCCTCGACCAGTCCACTGATACGTCTCCAACGTATCTATAACTTTTGATTGCTCCATGCTACTTTATCTACTGTTTTGGACTATATTGGGCTTTATTTTCCACTTTTATATTATTTTGGGACTAACCTATTAGCCGGAGGCCCAGCCCGAAATTGCTTTTTTTTGCCTATTTGGTGTTTGAAGAAACGGAATATCAAACGGAGTCCAAACGGAATGAAACCTTCGAGAACGTGATTTTCTCACCGAACATGATCCGGAGACTTGGACCTGCTCCAAGGAACAAAAGGCGGTCACGAGGTGGGGCGCCCCCTAGGCGCGCCCACGCCTCGTGGCCCCTGTTGCTCCACCGACATACTCCTTCCTCCTATATATACCTCGTATCCCCAAGCGATCGAGCAGGGCCAAAACCTAATTCCACCGCCGCAGCCATCTGTATCCACGAGATCCCATCTTGGGGCCTATTCCGGAGCTCCGCCGGATGGGGCATCCACCATGGAGGGCTTCTACATCAACACCATAGCCCCTCCGATGAAGTGTGAGTAGTTTACTTCAGACCTTCGGGGCCATAGCTAGTAGCTATATGGCTTCTTCTCTCTTTTTGGATCTCAATACAATGTTCTCCCCCTCTCTCGTGGAGATCTATTCGATGTAATCCTCTTTTTGCGGTGTGTTTGTTGAGACCGATGAATTGTGGGTTTATGATCCGGCTT
The DNA here is from genome assembly GCA_021437245.1 of Aegilops speltoides. Classification (NCBI taxonomy): domain Eukaryota; kingdom Viridiplantae; phylum Streptophyta; class Magnoliopsida; order Poales; family Poaceae; genus Aegilops; species Aegilops speltoides. Next base: position 374,783,060 of record CM038146.1, read on the forward strand.
ATCTATGAACAATATTTGAATCTTCTCTGAATTCTTTTATGTGTGATTGACTTATCTTTGCAAGTCTCTTCGAATTATCCGTTTGGTTTGGCCAACTAGATTGGTAGTTCTTGCAATGGGAGAAGTGCTTAGCTTTGGGTTCAATCTTGCGGTGTCCTTTCCCGTGGATGTAAGCGCAAAGGCACGTATTGTATTGTTGCCATCGAGGATAACAAGATGGGGTTTTTATCATATTGCATGAATTTATCCCTCTACATCATGTCATCTTGCTTAAGGCCTTACTCTGTTTTTAACTTAATACTCTAGATGCATGCTGGATAGCGGTCGATGAGTGGAGTAATAGTAGTAGATGCGAATCGTTTGATCTACTTGTCTCGGACGTGATGCCTATATACATGATCATACCTAGATATGCTCATAACTATGCTCAATTCTGTCAATTGCTCAACAGTAATTTGTTCACCCACCGTAGAATATCTATGCTCTCGAGAGAAGCCACTAGTGAAACCTGTGGCCCTCGGGTCTATTCTCATCATATCAATCTCCATTACTTTATTACTTGCTTTGTTTTTGCTTTGCCTTTTACTTTTTACTTTGCATCTCTATACCAAAAATACCAGAAATATTATTTATCATCTCTATCAGATCTCACTCTCGTAAGTGACCGTGAAGGGATTGACAACCCCTAATCGCGTTGGTTGTGAGGAGCTATCGTTTTGTGTAGGTACGTGGGACTTGTGCGTGGTCTCCTACTGGATTGATACCTTGGTTCTCAAAAACTGAGGGAAATACTTACGCTACTTTGCTGCATCATCCTCTCCTCTTCGGGGAAATCCAACACAGTGCTCAAGAGGAGCATCCACCCTCCTCGACCCCCCTCGATTGGCGGCGGCGATGCAAGTCCTGGCTCCTGCTATGGCGAAGCCCCGGTGCTGCTGTACCTCGTCGGCCTGAAGAGCGGCGGCTGCGGCCGCAGCCCCGACCAGTCCACCGTCCTCGAGACCCCAAGTCCCCAACCTGTCTAGATCCAATGACCGGCAGCGGTGTTTCAGCTCTGGCACTGATCCTCCTCTAGGGCCACGCATCAGTGACGCTTCCTCCCCATAATACGGTGGTGCTCCCTCCCCATCGGACAAATGTAGAGAGGTCTCAATTGGATCTTTACTTGGAAGAAACTCCTAGAAAATTGACTGATGAGTTGGATGTCTTGGAATTTTGGAGCAAATCAAATCATGTATGCGATACCCTAAGCTTGCATCAATGGCTCAGGATATTCTTGTTGTCCCCATTTCTAGTGTTGCTTGGGAGCAAGCATTTAGCATGAGTCGCAAAGTTATAACACCTAACCGAGCTTCACTTAAGCCTATGGCCACTGAGGCTTTAATGTGTCTCCAAGATTGGTATCGTTGGAAGATGTCTCAGAATGAAGGTACAATCAAGTGTCTATTGTTGTTTCATATTAACATCACCATTGTACACATTACCATTGATTCTTGTATTGTTTGTTTTGTAGAAATGAGCACTACAGGAGGTGGACCTTTAAGTTCTCATGTAGATGAGTTATCTTCAGATTCGGTTTGTATTCATTCATGTCATTTCTATCTAACTTACTATCTTTTCTTGTTTACCATATATTAGTTATGCACTCCTTTACTACCTTGTCTTGTTTGTTAATATCAAACTTGCTTCCGTGCTTCGTGCCATTCCCATTTTTCTTATTTTCAACTTGTGCTTTCATCCAGGAAAATGATGAAGTTGACATAGTTTGATGGAACAAGGAAGAGATGGATTCAAAGGAGTCATCAGCTTGTGGCTTTGAACTTGCTATTTGATATCTTTATTATGTAATGGACTTGTTACTTGATATGCTGTTATGTAATCGACTTGTTGAACTATGTTGTGGACTTATTGAACTACGTTGTGGAATGTGGACTTATCGAACCATGTTGCGGACTTGTCAAACTATGTTGCTTGTGGACATATTGAACTATATATGCTGCTATTGTGTGAAATGCAGCTGTTTTGTGAAATATGTATATGCTGCTGTTTTGTGAAATATGATGTTGTTACTTAAAGATCACATGTAAATACATGCTACTGTTTATAATGTTGTTCTTTGCTAAAATATGTTGTTTCTGTAACTTGGTGTACATCAGGATCATGAGTTTTTGGGCTTCGGGCCGGGCTACGGGCTTCAGCCTTTTCAGCCGGGCCAGGCTCGGGCTTATAAAAGTGAATTTTTGTTGGATTTTTTCGGGCTCGGGCTTTACATTTTAGCATCGAGCTTTCTGGAGCCTGGCCCGAAACTGGCCCGGCCCGAGAGATGCCCGGGTTTAGGTCCGCCTCCTTGTCACCTTCGGCGAACGCAACAACTACCACACCAAGCTCATCGACTTCGACGTCACCGACATTCCCCTACCATACAACGCCATCCTAGGGTACCCAGCACTGGCGAAGTTCATGGCAGTGACTCACCACGGCTACAACATCCTCAAGATGCCCGGAAGCGGCGGTGGTGTCACGGTCGCATGCCAGGAAAAGGACGCGGTGTGCTCCCTCGAGCGTACCTACCAGGCTGTAGCAGTCGAGAACCCTGATGATGAGGGTGGCGTCCTCCCTCGTGAGGTTGCCCCCAAGACAAAGAAGCTACAGCTGGGTCAAGGATCTCGCAAGGAAGAATCGCCCGAGGACGCCACGCTGAGCCTCGCATCCCCGGACGGGGCGCCTTCACCCATCGCATAGGAAGGAGTGCTTGGCGCCCCTCTCAAGCTGGGCTCGGGGCTCTCCTCGGGAGGGCCTTCGACCTAGCCAGAGTCACAAGAGAGGCGCTTGGGAACCATGTGGAGGTGCACTTCAGCGCGTGCTTCCCAGGAGAAGGCGCCAAGCAGAAGGCGCCAGGCGTTCAGGAGTTCATCAGCAAGGCAATCGAGGATATTCAAGAGGCAAGGGTTCCGCAAGGCGATCTCCGCCTACCGTGTGGCGCGGCTCACTGCCCTGGCGAGGGTAAGGAGTTTCGTGTCTGCATCGACATCCCAGGTCTCAACAGGGCCGCATCTCGGCATCTCTTCTGGCCGTCTCGTGTCGATCGATGCGAGGGGCCACCCCACAGCTATGTCTGCATGCCTTTCGGCCTACCAGGCGCAGTTGCATCTTTCCGGCGCTATGCAAGGGACGCCATGGCGGCTCGCGATGCCAGGCATCAGGCGACCCTGGCGGAGGTGGAGGTGCATCTTCAGGAGCCTCCCGGGCCCCCTGGGCCTCCCGAGGCCCTGGGCCAGGGCGGCTCATGAGGAACGACTCCAGCAGCGTGCGCCTTCTGCTACCCCAACATCTCTTCAGCGACGGTACCAGGTGACATCTCTCTAGTTCGTTTAGTTTGGGGGCGCCCCGCGGGCTGCATCATCCCCAAGCCGTATGGGTCCGTCCCTGCGGCATGTATCCCTTTTGCATCTGTCAGAGTTGGTTTACCTTCCTTTGTAAGCTACCTTGAGATTATCAACTGCCTGATCGGTGCTTCGTCGCTAAGAACGTCTCGCGGCCTTGCGAGCCCTCCCGTGACCGCCTCATGATTAAGAACTGGCGCGGCGTCTATGCTTGGGTACGTCCCTGCAGCGTCGCTAAATCCAAGAGGCTGAGCTCTGGCTCAGGGGCCAGTCCCCGTGCACGTCACCTCCCATGGCCCTTGGTGCCTTGTTCTCGCATTAGCTAATCACGGGTGGATGAGTGAGGGCGCGCGACCCGGTGCCTCCGTGGCCACGGGAACCGGGCACCGGTTGTTTTTCTTTAGGACCTTTGCATGAGAAGACTGGGCACGACGTGTGTGCTCAGGTCCGTCCCTGCAACATCGATAAACCCAACGGTTGAGCTCTGTCTGGCAGGCCGGCCCCATTCACGTCACCTCCTGGGGTCATTGGTGTTTGGCCTTCTCATGCAATAGCCTCAGGAAACTCACTCGGCGCAGGCTGCCTAACCATCTTGTAGGACTAATACAAGTGTTCCCAATCAAGCTCAGGCACAACCCGCCTTGAAGTAGGGCCTCGTGAGTCCCGTGCTGGCTCACGAGTGCCCATACACACCTCCTCTAGCCCTACTATGCAAGCCACGTGTCAGGGCAGGGCTATACACGCCCCAGGGGTTCCCCTCAGAGGGAGCTCCCTCCCACGCACCAGTGGAAGCACCATGCTCCGTGCTGGCCGTTGACACAGCCAAGGAGCGGTTATGCCCGTGCAAGAGCGGAAACGCTATGCTCCGCGCTGGTGATAAACAACTGGGGGTGTCCTTGATACGTCTCCAACGTATCTATAATTTTTGATTGTTCCATGCTATTATATTACCCCTTTTGGGTGTTTATGGGCTTTATTTTACACATTTATATCATTTTTGGGACTAACCTACTAACTGGAGGCCCAGCCCGTACTGCTGTTTTTTTTTGCCTATTTCAGTATTTCGAAGAAAAGGAATATCAAATGGAGTCCAAACGGAATGAAACCTTCGGGAGCGTGATTTTTGGAACGAACGTGATCCGGAGGACTTGGAGTGCAAGTCAAGAAGCGGACGAGGCATCCAGGATATAGCAGGGCACGCCCACCCCTATAGGGCGCGCCCCTCTGTCTCCTGGGCCCCACAGGCAGCCACCAACGTACTTTTTCCTCCTATATATACCTACGTACCCCGAAAACATCCAGGGAGCCAAAAAAACCAATTTCCACCACCGTAACCTTCTGTATCTACGAGATCCCATCTTGGAGCCTTCGCCGGCGCTCCACCGGAGGGGGAATCGACCATGGAGGGCTTCTACATCAACACCATAGCCCCTCCGATGAGTTGTGAGTAGTTTACCACAGACCTTTGGGTCCATAGTTATTAGCTAGATGGATTCTTCTCTCTTTTTGGATCTCAATACAATTTCTCCCCCTTTGTTGTGGAGATCTATTCGATGTAAACTCTTTTTGCGGTGTGTTTGCGGAGATCCGATGAATTGTGGGTTTATGATCAAGTTTATCTATGAGAAATATTTGAATCTCCTCTGAATTCTTTTATGTATGATTGAGTTATCTTTGCAAGTCTCTTCAAATTATCAGTTTGGTTTGGCCTACTAGATTGATCTTTCTTGCCAGTGGAGAAGTGCTTAGCTTTGGGTTAAATCTTGAGGTGTCCTTACCCAGTGACAGAAAGGGTTGCAAGCCACGTATTGTATTGTTTCCATCGAGGATAAAAAGATGGGGTTTATATCATATTGCTTGAGTTTATCCCTCTACATCATGTCATGTTTCTTAATGTGTTACTCTGTTCTTATGAACTTAATACTCTAGATGCATGCTGGATAGTGGTCGATGTGTGGAGTAATAGTAGTAGATGCAGGCAGGAGTCGGTCTACTTGTCGCGGATGTGATGCCTATATACATGCTCATGCCTAGATAATCTCATAATTATTCGCTTTTCTATCAATTGCTCGACAGTAATTTGTTCACCCACCGTAATACTTATGCTATCTTGGGAGAAGCCATTAGTGAAACCTATGGCCCCTGGGTCTATCTTTTATCATATAAGCTTTCAGTCTACTTTTATTTTCATCTTTACTTTTTGCATCTATATTACAAAATACCAAAAATTTATTTATCTTATCATACTATCTCTATCAGATCTCACTTTCGCAAGTGGCCTTGAAGGGATTGACAACCCCTTTATTGCGTTGGTTGCGAGTTCTTTGTATGTTTGTGTAGGTGCGTGGGACTTTTGAGGAGCCTCCTACTGGATTGATACCTTGGTTCTCAAAAACTGAGGGAAATACTTACGCTACTCTGCTGCATCACCCTTTCCTCTTCAAGGAAAACCAACGCAAGCACAAGACATAGCAAGACGGATTTCTGGCGCCGTTGCCTGGGAGGTCTTCCCTCAAGTCAAGACATACCAAGTACCCATCACAAACTCATCTCCCTCGCATTTACATTATTTGCCATTTGCCTCTCGTTTTCCTCTCCCCCACTTCACCCTTGCCGTTTTATTCGCCCTGTCTTTTCCAATCTCCTCTCTTTCTCGCTTGTCTTTTTGTGTGCTTGTTTGCCCTTATGGATTTGCCTAAGAACACCGACCTCCTTCTTAGAAGGTTGGAAGAGATTGAATCAAACATTAGAAGTTTTATTACTTTGCAATTTGAGCATAATAATTTCTTCAGAAAAGAGCTTAAGGAACAAAAAGGTTTTTTTGGGTTTATGAACAAAGAGCTTGATGATATGTCTAACGAATTTTATGGTTTGAACTCTCAAATTACCTGGCTTGAAAATTCTATTGCCCAAATTTCTGATAAGCAAGCTACCTTAGTCAATAAGATGGCCGCCAAACCAGAAAAGTTAGGTGAAAATAATGATGAAGATCTTAAAGTTATTGATGTATCCCCTATTAGATCTTTGTTTTGCAATATGAATCTTAATAATGATGGGACTGGAGATGAGTCAACTTTATTTAAAAGGCGTCCCAATAATTCGAAGTTTTTAGATCTTGATGCTAAATTTGGTAAAAGTGGGATTGGAGAAGTCAAGACTTTAAATAGCATTGAACCCACTATCTTGGATTTCAAGGAATTTGATTATGATAATTGTTCTTTAGAAGGTTGTATTTCCTTGTTGCAATTCGTTGTGAATTCTCCTCATGCTTATAGTCAAAATAAAGCTTAAACCAGACATATCGTTGATGCCTTGATGCAATCTTTTGATGAAAAACTTAATTTAGAAGTTTCTATACCTCAAAAACTTAATGATGAGTGGGAACCTACTATAAAGATTAAAAATTAAAGATCATGAGTGTTTTGCTTTGTGTGATTTGGGTGCTAGTGTTTCCACGATTCCAAAAACTTTATGTGATATTCTAGGTTTCCATGATCTTGATGATTGCTCTTTAAATTTGCACCTTGCGGATTCCACCATTAAAAAGCCAATGGGAAGGATCAATGATGTTCTCATTGTTGCAAATAGAAATTTGGTGCCCGTAGATTTTATCATTCTTGATATAGATTGCAATCTTTCTTGCCCTATTATTCTTGGTAGACCTTTCCTTAGAACGATTGGCGCGATTATTGATATGAAGGAAGGGAATATTAGATTCCAATTTCCATTAAAGAAAGGCATGGAGCACTTTCCAAGAAACAAGGTCAAATTACCTTACGAATCTATCATGCGAGCTACCTATGAATTGAGTGCCAAAGATGGCACTACTTAGATCTATCCTCGCTCTTATGCCTAGCTAGGGGCGTTAAACGATAGCGCTAGGTTGGAGGCAACCCAATTTTATTTGTGTTTTTTTGTTTCTGTTTAGTAATAAATTTTGCATCTACCTTCTGTTTAGATGTGTTTTTATGTTTTAATTAGTGTTTGTGCCAAGTAGAACCTATAGGATAACATATGATGATAGTTAATTTGATTCTGCTGAAAAACAAAAACTCTGCGCACGAAATTAGTTTTGTTAAATCATAGAAACGTGATTTTGCGTTGATTCTTTTTGCTGCTGATCAATAGAAAAATTGTCCAGGATTTCCTATTTTCGTAGGGTTTTTAGAGTTCCAGAAGTTTGCGTTAGTTACAGATTGCTACAGACTGTTCTATTTTTTGTGTGTTGTTTGCTTATTTTGATGCATCTATGGCTAGTATTAAATGGTATGAACCATCGAGAACTTGAATACAGTAGGTTTAACACCAAAATAAATAAATAATGAGTTCATTACAGTAACTTATGTGGTGGTTTTGTTTTCTTTCACTAACGGAGCTTATAAGATTTCCTGTTGAGTTTTGTGTTGTGAAGTTTTCAAATTTTGGGTAAAGCTTTGATGGACTATGGAATACGGAGTGGCAAGAGCCTAAGCTTGGGGATGCCCATGGAACCCCTAGATATTCAAGAATAGCCAAAAGCCTAAGATTGGGGATGCCCCGGGGAGGCATCCCCTCTTTCGTCTTCGTTCATTGGTAACTTTACTTGGAGCTATATTTTTATTCGCCACATGATATGTGTTTTGCTTGGAGTGTCGTGTATTATATTAGTCTTTGCTTTTTAGTTTACCACAATCATCCGTGCCGTACACACCTTTTGGAAGAAGCCTACTTGATTTGAATTTGCTAGAATACTCCATGTGCTTCCCTTATATCTTTTGAGCTTGATAGTTTTTGCTCTAGTGCTTCACTTATATCTTTTAGAGCACGGTGGTGGCTTAATTTTGTAGAAATCGCTAGTCTCTCATGCTTCACTTATATTATTTTGAGAGTCTTTTAGAACAGTATGGTATTTGCTATGGTTATAAAATTGGTCCTAGAATGGTAGGCATCCAAGTTGGGTAAAATAAAAACTATAATAGGAAGTGAATTGGATGCTATGATCAATTTGATACTTGATAATTGTTTTGAGATATGGAGGTAGTGATATTAAATTCATGCTAGTTGGGTGATCGAATTCTTGTGTTGAAGTTAGCAAGTCTCGTAGCATGCACGTATGGTTAAAGTTGTGTAACAAATTTGAAACATGAAGTATACCTGGCTTGTGCATCCTTATGTGTGGCGGTTGGGGACGAGCGATGGTCTTTTCCTACCAATCTATCCCTCTAGGAGCATGCGGTAGTGCTTGATTTTTGATGACTTCTAAATTTTTGCAATAATTATATGAGTTCTTTTGACTAATGTTGAGTCCATGGATTATACGCAGTTTTACCTTTCCACCATTGCTAGCCTCTTCGGTACCGTGCATTTCCCTTTCTCACCTTGAGAGTTGGTGCAAATTTCGCCGGTGCATCCAAACCCCGTGATGCGATACGCTCTATCAAACATAAACCTCCTTATATCTTCCTCAAAACAGCCACCATACCTACCTATTATGGCATTTCCATAGCCATTCCGAGATATATTTCCATGCAACTTTCCACCGTTCCGTTCATCATCATGATATACTTTACTTTTGTCATATTGCCATTGCATGATCATGTAGTTGACATCGTATTTGTGGCAAAGCCACCATGCATAATTTTTCATACATGTCACTCTTGATTCATTGCACCATCCCGGTACACCGCCGGAGGCACTCATATAGAGTCATATCTTGTTCTAGTTTGGAGTTGTAATTAATATGTTGTAATCAATAAAAGTTTGATGATCATCATTACTAGAGCATTGCCCAAAAAGAAAAGAAAAAGGAACGGCCAAAAAAGGCCCAAAAAAGAAAAGAAAAAAAAGAAAAAGAAAAAGAAAAAAAGGAAAATAAATAAAAGGGGCAATGTTACTATCTCTTTTTCCACACTTGTGCTTCAAAGTAGCACCTTGTTCTTCATGTAGTGAGTCTCATATCTTGTGCTTCAAAGTAGCACCATGTTTTTCATATAGTGAGTCTCATAGGTTGTCACTTTCATATACTAGTGGGAATTTTTCATTATAGAACTTGGCTTGTATATTCCTATGATGGGCTTCCTCAAATGCCCTAGGTCTTCGTGAGCAAGAAAGTTGGATGCACACCCACTAGTTTCCTTTTGTTAAGCATTCATTTATAGCTCTAGTGCATCCGTTGCATGCCAATCCCTACTCCTCATGTTGACATCAATTGATGGGCATCTCCATAGCCCATTGATTATCCTCGTCAACGTGAGACTTTCTCCTTTTTTTCTCTTCTCCACACAATCCCCATCATCATATTCTATTCCACCCATAGTGCTATATCCATGGCTCACGCTCATGTATTGCGTGAAGGTTGAAAAAGTTTGAGATTATTTAAGTACAAAACAATTGCTTGGCTTGTCATCGGGGGTGTAGAATTTGGGAACATTTTTGTGTGAGAAAATGAAGCATAGCCTAACTATATGATTTCGTAGGGATGAACTTTCTTTAGCCATGTTATTTTGAGAAGACATGATTGCTTTGATTAGTATGCTTGAAGTGTTACTATTTCTTTTATCAATATGAACTTTTATTTTGAATCATTTGGATCTGAAAATTCATGTAAAGAAAATTACATTGAGAATTATGCTAGGTAGCATTCCACATCAAAAATTCTGTTTTTATCATTTACCTACTTGAGGACGAGTAGGAATTAAGCTTGGGGATGCTTGATACGTCTCCAACGTATCTATAATTTTTATTGTTCCATGCTATTATATTACCCCTTTTGGATGTTTATGGGCTTTATTTTACACGTTTATATCATTTTTCGGACTAACCTACTAACCGGAGGCCCAGCCCGTATTGCTGTTTTTTGCCTATTTCAGTATTTCGAAGAAAAGGAATATCAAACAGAGTCCAAACGGAATGAAACCTTCGGGAGCGTGATTTTTGGAACAAATGTGATCCGGAGAACTTGGAGTGCAAGTCAAGAAGCGAACAAGGCGGCCAGGAGATAGCAGGGCACACCCACCCCTATAGGGCGTGCCCCCTGTCTCCTGGGCCCCACAGGCAGCCACCGACGTACTTCTTCCTCCTATATATACCTACGTACCACGAAAACATCCAGGGAGCCGACAAAAACCAATTTCCACCGGCGTAACCTTCTGTATCCGCAAGATCCTATCTTGGAGCCTTCGCCGGCGCTCGACCGGAGGGGGAATCAACCACAAAGGGCTTCTACATCAACACCATAGCCCCTCCGATGAGTTGTGAGTAGTTTACCACAGACCTTCGGGTCCATATTTATTAGCTAGATGGCTTCTTCTCTCTTTTTGGATCTCAATACAATGTTCTCCCCCTCTCTTGTGGAGATATATTCAATGTAAACTCTTTCTGCGGTGTGTTTGTCGAGATCCGATGAATTGTGGGTTTATGATCAAGTTTATCTATGAGAAATATTTGAATCTTCTCCAAATTCTTTTATGTATGATTGAGTTATCTTTGCAAGTCTTTTCGAATTATCAGTTTGGTTTGGCCTACTAGATTGATCTTTCTTTCCATGGGAGAAGTGCTTAGCTTTGGGTTCAATCTTGCGGTGTCCTTACCCAGTGACAGAAAGGGTTGCAAGGCACATATTGTATTGTAGAGTCTTGATGACCCACAAGTGTAGGGGATCAATCGTAGTTCTTTCGATAAGTAAGAGTGTCGAACCCAACGAGGAGCAGAAGGAAATGATAAGCGGTTTTTGGCAAGGTTTTCTCTGCAAGCACTGAAATTGTAGGTGATAGATAGTTTTGTGATAAGATAAATAGTAACGAGTAACAAGTAAATAAAATAAATAAAGTGCAGCAAGTTGGCCCAATCCTTTATGTAGCAAAGGATAAGCCTGGACAATTTCTAATAACGAGAAAGGAGCTCCCGAGGACACATGGGAATTATCGTCAAGCTAGTTTTCATCACATTCATATGATTCGCGTTCGGTACTTTGATAATTTGATATGTGGGTGGACCGGTGCTTGGGTACTTCCCTTACTTGGACAAGCATCCCACTTATGAGTAATCCCTATTGCAAGCGTCCGCAACTACAAAAGAAGTATTAAGGTTGTCGGGGGAGATCTGCCCACCACGAACACCTATGGGGCGGAGCCCTTATGCATCTTGATCGAGGCGGAGGGAGCACAGAGAGCAGATCGTGGCGAGCACGCAGGCGGATTTTACCCAGCTTCGAGCTCTCCTGAGAGATAAAACTCCTCTGCTGCTTTGTGTTTGTATTTGATCTTGCTCGAGAGTGCGAGCGTATGGTGGTGTTGCGTGTGTCGAATGGGCCGAACCGAACCCCTTCTACGTGCGCATGGGCCTCCCTTTTATAGTCGGAAGGGGCGCCAACAGTGGTAGCGTGGGAGAAAGGGGTAAAATGTAAAGAGGTGGTAGTTGGAGCAGTCTTGGGGACAGTGAAGCTAGAGTGCATGAGCAGTGGTCGCTACCTACTTTGTGATGGGGACAAGGGCATTTAATGCCGTCGCCGTCGACCCCAAAAGCTCCCGCCCTTGCGTCTCCGTCTGCCACGGCGATGAATCCACCACCGTGAAGTGCCACCGTGTCCCCAGTTGCACAGCCATCCGCCCGCGTCCTGGAAAGGCCCTGGCGGCGCGTGGGCCGATGAGCTGGGCGCGCACACACAGCAGCGCAACTCCCGGCAAGCACCTTGCGGGGTCTTGACTTTGCCGGGCCGGAGCTTGCCGGGCTCTGTAACTTGTCGCTCCCGGGCCCTCGCCGGCGCATATAGTGCTTGGCGTGTCTTCTATGATGTAATCTTCTAGTCTTCTGGCGAGCTCCTCTTGCCGGGGGCTTACGTGAGTGATGTAACCTTGAGCACAGAGCGGCCTTCCGGCAAGCTCCGCTTGCCGGGTCTCAATCTTCTGTCTTGTATACTTTGTCTTTGAATGGTTTGGCATGGAGCGGGAAGGTCTTGGCGAGCACGTGGTAAACCCCGCCGCGGGAAGGCTGCAACCGCCCGTGCACAAGTTGGGGTCTTGAGGTACCCTACCTTAGTACACCGACAGAGCCCCGGGCTGGGCCACACTGCAGTGCCGAGCTGTTGGGCCAGGCCCAAAACAGTGCACGGGCACACGCGGCCCACGGCGCGTCGAATCCACTTCCGCATCTGCCGCCTCCCCCCGCAACAGCACGCGTCGCTTGCGGCGTCGTGGGATGGAAAAACTTATCTGACTCCGCAGCTCCCAGCAACTCTGGCTTGCCGGGAAGGAATCTTGGCACTCGCAGCCCCCGGCAACTCTGGCTTGCCGGGGAGGAATCTTGGCACTCGCAGCCCCCAGCAACGCTGGCTTGCCGGGAAGGAATCTTGGCACTCGCAGCCCCCGGCAACTCTGGCTCTGCCAAAATCCAGGTGCAGGTGTGCTCTTCTGGTTTCTCCTTGTCGCTATAATTTCAGCCATGAAAACAGCTGAGATAGGTCTGCAACAGTTTCATTATTTACATGTATATGTATGTAAATCCTTTCTATGCGACTTTGCAATACGATGCCGTGCCTTGCCCTTCGTATGTTTATACTCTACGCTGCTAGGGAACTTGCCGGCAAAGGGCCCTTGCATGGCGGCCGAGTCTTGAACTCGAAGCAGCCTGGCGGCAGCAAGGTCTTACCGGCAAGCAACCTTGCCAGAGCTAGTCGCAGCGCACTTAGCTTGTGAGAAGACTCGAAAAGCGAAACAAGGGCGCGACACTTGTCGCAGCTCACTAAATCGTTGAGTGTGCTCGAAAGCAAGATAAGGTGCTGCTACCACGGTAGGTTCCTCCGCGTACAAGTTCCTCATCTGAAGGGCATCTTCGGCGGGGCTTGCTATGTTACACCCTTTGCGGCGCTTTTACCCTCGCTTCTAGGGAAACTTGCGGTAAAGGCCCTTGCCGCGGCGCCGAGTGCTGAACTTCGAAGCAGCCTGGCGCCAAGGTCTTACCGGCAAGTAACCTTGCTGCTGACTAGTCGCAACGCACTTAGCTTGCTGGCGGACTCGAAAAGCGAAACAAGGGCGCGACACTTGTCGCAGCTCAGTTAAATCGTTGAGGGTGCTCGAAAACGAAGCAAGGGCGCGACACTTGTCGCAGCTCACTTAAATCGTTGAGCATGCTCGGAAGCAAGATAAGGGTGCGGCTACCCACGGGTAGGTTCCTCCGCGCACAGGTATTGCGTACAAAGGACGAACGCACGAGGAACATAATATAAAAGAGCACGGAACTAAGGAATGTTCTGCACAAAAGCTCGAACGACTTAGCTTTTCTAGTCCCAACAATCCGTCGAGGCCGTACTCCTCCCCCGATTTCCTCCCTTGTACGTTTTCACCCTCACGCTTCCAGGGAACCTGCCGGCGCAAACACACTTGCTGAGTGCGGAACATCAGCAGCCCGCTGGCGGTGTTGCCTCCGACAGGAAGAACTTGTCGGGCTAGTTGCGACGCGCCTTCATCGTTGAGCGGACTCGAAGCGGTCGGTATAACTTAGCCACGATTCGACCCTGTGCGCCGAGTTCTCCATACAAGGTCACAGTTCTCGGGGTACAACTCAAAGTTCGAGCTTGGCAATTTTCTTTGCTCTCTTGGCGGTGGAGCTCGATGGCACGTCCTCGGCGGCGGCGCAAGACTCCGGAGAGGTGCGCTTGCGGGCGAGCACGAGCTGTTCTTGCGGGCCTAGTCTTTGGCTGGTCTGTCTTTGTTTCCTCGCGCTTGCCGGTGGAGCTCGATGGCGCGTCCTCGACGGCAGCGCAGCACTCCGAAGAGGTGCGGTTGCCGGAGTAGGCACCAGAGCACTTGCCGGACTTGGTCCTCGTCTTTTTCGGTGGTCCGGAGCATCCCGCGAGCCTCCGGTGTGTCCTTGCCCCAGCAGGCGGATACCACCTCCCGTGGTATGGCGCTGCTGGGTTGTCGTGTGCTGAAATGGACGCGACGCGTCCACGGAGACCGAAGCGCGGCCATCCGTCTGGTCCTTGGATCTGGTGGCGCCGCGAGTGTCCTCGCCGGCGACCACCCTTCCGACGGCAACTCCTCCGCCCACCGTTGGCTCTGGTGGCGGTGGATGAGACGCAGCCGGGCCTGCAACCCCCGAAGCCTTCTTCTTCGGGGCCATGTCGCAGTTGTTGATGAAGTTGCTGATGAAACAGGAGAGGTTGATGAAGAACGCGCCCGCGTGAGCGCCGGATCAGGTTCGCACAACCTCGACACCCCCTACCTGGCGCGCCAAAGATGTCGGGGGAGATCTGCCCACCACGAACACCTATGGGGCGGGGCCCTTATGCATCTTGATGCGAGGCGGAGGGAGCATGAGAGCGGATCGAAGCGAGCACGCTGGCGGCTTTACCCAGCCGGAGCTCTCCGGAGATAAAACTCCTCTGCTGCTTTGTGTTTGTATTTGATCTTGCTCGAGAGTGCGGCGTATGGTGGTGTTGCGTGTGTCGAATGGGCGAACCGAACCCCTTCTCGTGCGCATGGGCCTCCTTTATAGTCGGAAGGGGCGCCAACAGGTGGCAGCGTGGGAGAAAGGGGTAAAAATGTAAAAGAGGTGGTAGTTGGAGCAGTCAAGGGAACGGTGAAGCTACGATTGCATGAGCAATGGTCGCTACCTACTTTGTGATGGGGACAAGGGCATTTAATGCCGTCGCCGTTGACCCCAAAAGCTCCCGCCCTTGCGTCTCCGTCGCCACGGCGATGAATCCACCACCGTGAAGTGCCACCGTGTCCCCAGTTGCACAGCCATCCGCCACGCGTCCTCGAAAGGCCCAGGCGTGGCGTGGGCGATGAGCTGGGCGCGGGCACACAACAAATCTCCGGCAAGCACCTTGCCGGGTCTTGACTGCTGCGCCCGGAGCTTGCGGGCTCTGTAACTTGTCGCTCCCGGGCCCTCGCCGACGCATATAAGCGCCGAGGCGTGTCTTCTATGATGTAATCTTCTAGTCTTCTGGCGAGCTCCTCTTGCGAGGGCTTACGTGAGTGATGTAACCTTGAGCACAGGAGCGGCCTTCCGGCAAGCTCCGCTTGCCGGGTCTCGATCTTCTGTCTTGTATACTTTGTCTTTGAATGGTTTGGCATGGAGCAGGAAGGTCTTCGGCGAGCACGTGGTAAACCCTGCCGCGGGAAGCTGCAACCGCCCGTGCACAAGTTGGGGTACTGAGGTACCCCTACCTTAGTACACCGACAAAGGTAAACCTAACCACAGCATTAAACAAATGGATCCAAATCAGCCCCTAACGAAGCAACGCATAAACTAGGGTTTAAGCTTCTGTCACTCTAGCAACACATCATCTACTTATTACTTCCCAATGCCTTCCTCTAGGCCCAAATAATGGTGAAGTGTCATGTAGTCGACGTCCACATAACACCACTAGAGGAAAAGACAACATACATCTCATCAAAATATCGAACGAATACCAAATTCACATAACTACTAATAGCAAGACTTCACCCATGTCCTCAGGAACAAACGTAACTACTCACAAAGCATATTCATGTTCATAATCAGAGGGGTAATAATATGCATTATGGATCTGAACATATGATCTTCCACCAAGTAAACCAATTAGCATCAACTACAAGGAGTAATCAACACTACTAGCAACCCACATGTACCAATTTGTGGTTTTGATACAAGATTGGATACAAGAGATGAACTAGGGTTTTGAGAGGAGATGGTGCTGGTGAAGATGTTGATGGAGATTGACCCCCCCGATGAGAGGATCGTTGGTGATGGCGTTGGTGATGATTTCCCCTCCGGGGGAAGTGTCCCCGGCGAAACAGCTCATGGGAGCCCTAGATTGGTTCTGCCAAGGTTTTGCCTCGTGGCGGCGGAGTTTCTTCCCGTAAGCTTGCCCACGACTTTTTCCAGGGTAAAAGCTCTCATATTGCAGAAGGTGGACACCGGAGGCCCACCAGGGGGCCCAGGAGACAGGGGCGCACCCAGTAGGGGGGCGCGCCCCCACTCTCCTGGCCAAAGTATGGGCCCTTGATGTATTTATTTCGCTCAATAATTCTTATTAATTCCAAAAATAGGTTTCGTGGAGTTTCAGGATTTTTGAGCGGTCGTGAATAGGTTTCAATGTTTGCTCCTTTTCGGCCGAATTCCAGTTGCCAAGCATTCCCCCTCTTCATGGTAAACCTTGTAAAATAAGAGAATAGCCATAAGTATTGAGATATAATGTGTAATAACAGCCCATAATGCATTAAATATTGATATAAAAGCATGATGCAAAATGGACGTATCAACTCCCCCAAGCTTAGACCTCGCTTGTCCTCAAGCGGAAGCCGATATCGAAAAATATGTCCACATGTTTAGAGATAGAGGTGTCGATAAAAATAAAATACGGACATGAGGGCATCATGATCATTCTTATAACAGCAACATATATAGATTTTATCATATGATTTCCTATACTCAAGTGACAATCAATTCACAATGTCAAGTATGGTTCAAAACCTTCATTGGGAACTAACAAACTATAATCTCAGTCGTTGAAGCAATTGCAATTTATCATAACATCAGAAAGAGTCAACAATAGAGCTTTTCAGCAAATTCACATACTCAACCATCTTGTAGTCTTCTATAATTGCTAACACTCACGCAATACTTGTGGTTATGGAGTTTCAGCCGGACACTGAGAAAGATAGGGGCTTATTAGGTTACCTCCCAACGTATTCACCTTTAGGTGATGTCAACAATAATAGCCCATGCTAACTTACATCCAATTGGATATATATATCATGATCTTTCAAATACGAGGAGCTTGCCAAAGGATAAAATGAAGAAAAAATGGAAAGGTGAGTATCACCTTGACCCAAGCATAAAGTAAAAACATAAAGTAAAAGATAGGCCCTTCGCAGAGGGAAGCAGAGGTTGTCATGTGCGTTTAGGGTTGATGCACAAAATCTTAATGCAAAAGAACGTCACTTTATATTGCCCCTTGTATGTGCACCTCTATTATGCAGTCTGTCGCTTTTATTACTTCCACAACAAGATCATACAAAGCTTATTTTCTCTGCACTAATAAGTCATACATATTTAGATAGCAATTTTTATTGCTTGCAACATGACAACTTACTTGAAGGATCTTACTCAATCCATAGGTAGGTATGGTGGACTCTCGTGGCAAAACTGGGTTTAAGGATATTTGGAAGCACAAGTAGTATCTCTACTTGGTGCAAGGAATTTGGCTAGCATGAGGGGGAAAGGCAAGCTCAACATGTTTGGAAGGTCAATGACAATATACTTTAACTGAGATGTGCAAAAACATAAACCATTACGTTGTCTTCCTTGTCCAACGTCAACTCTTTTAGCATGTCATACTTAATGAGTGCTCCCAATTATAAAAGGTATCCAAGATAATATATTTATATGTGAACCCCTCATTCCTTATCACTTCCTATTAATTGCAACGATGACCAAAACTACGTTTATCAACTCTCAACAACTTTTATGCCTCATACTTTCTATATGTGAAGTCATCACTATCCAAAAGATCAATATGAACTCTTTTATTCTTTCTACTTTCTCAAGATCATAGCAACATAGCAAAGCCCTTGACTCAACACTAATCTTTATTATAGATAGCTCACGGACTCGATTACAAAAAGAGATCACAAAGCAAAACTCAAACTACTTGATATCAAAACTTCAATCTACTAGATCAAACCCTAAATAAAACGGTAAAGATAGGAGTGTGATGGTGATACGATACCGGGGCACCTCCCCCAAGCTTGGCAGTTGCCAAGGGGAGTGCCCATACCCATGTGATTATGTCCTCGGAGGTGATGGAGGTGGTGATGATGACGGTGGATAATCGCACATTGAGCGTAAAAGCTCCTCCGACTTGAGGATAATGCCCTTAAGTCCGGCGATATGATCCTTCAACAGAATATTCTCCTGTGTGAGATACTTGTTCTGTATGCGATCAATCTCTGTTGGAGTAAAGAGGTTAGGTAAAGGTTGAGGGATATCTTCTTCTTTCACCGCCGGAGCCTGAACATCCATGGCCTTCTCGATCCCTTCATCCTTGTTGATCTCTTCCGGTTCTTCTCTTTTCAGCTCTATCTTCAATAGCCAAGCATCCTTGTCTTCGTTGTTGGAGGAGGGTGACGTCATGATGCTCTAGATCTGAAACAGAAACATCTCGAAACGAAAACAGAGGATATTTGCGTGATACGGTGGTCAAAACCTTCGGGAGTATATATAATGAATTTTTACCGACAAAAATATGTAATGTGCAAGAAAACGGAGTTCAGGAGGCACACGAGGTGCCCACAAGACAAGGGGGTGCGCCCAGTAAGGGGGGCGCGCCCTCCACTCTCGTGGAGGCCTCGTGTCCCTTTCGGACTACTTCTTTCTTCTGAAAATTCTTAAATATTCCAAAACTGATAAAAATGCCATTGGAGTTGTTTTGGAGTCGGTTTACTTACCGTACCACATACCTATTCCTTTTCGGAGTTTGGAACGTTCTGGAAACTGTCCCTTATGTATTCCTCCGGGGTTACGGTTTCAACAATATTAGTTTCAACGTTGATAGGATTACCTAAAATATAATGTTTAATTCTTTGACCGTTTACCATCCTTGGGCTTGTGCCTTCGAAGTTGTTGATTTTTATGGCACCAGAACGATAGACCTCCTCGATAATGTAAGGACCTTCCCATTTATAGAGAAGTTTTCCCGCAAAAAATCTTAAACAAGAGTTGAATAATAATACATAGTCTCCTACGTTAAACTCACGCTTTTGTATCCTCATATCATGCCAGCGCTTGACTTTTTCTTTGAATAGCTTGGCATTCTCATATGCTTGGGTTCTCCATTCATCAAGTGAGCTAATATCAAACAACCTCTTCTCACCGGCAAGCTTGAAGTCATAGTTGAGCTCTTTAATAGCCCAATATGCTTTATGTTCAAGTTCAAAAGGTAAATGACACGCTTTTCCATAAACCATCTTATAAGGAGACATACCCATAGGATTTTTGTATGCAGTTCTATAGGCCCATAATGCATCATCAAGTTTTTTGGACCAATTCTTTCTAGATCTATTCACAGTCTTTTGCAAAATTAATTTGAGCTCTCTATTGCTCAACTCTACTTGACCAGTAGACTGCGGATGATAAGGAGATGCTATTCTATGATTGACATCATACTTAGCAAGC
This sequence comes from Aegilops speltoides, assembly GCA_021437245.1. Lineage (NCBI taxonomy): Eukaryota > Viridiplantae > Streptophyta > Magnoliopsida > Poales > Poaceae > Aegilops > Aegilops speltoides. The sequence goes on from CM038146.1 coordinate 374,802,583, forward strand.
ATCTTATGGAAAGCACCATGAATAAAATGTGAACCACCATCAGTCATAAGATATCTAGGGACTCCAAACCTCGGAAAAAATAACTTCTTTAAGCATTTTAATAGAAGCGTTATGATCAGCACTACTAGTTGGAATAGCTTCTACCCACTTAGTAACGTAATCAACAGCAAGTAAAATATGTGTATAACCATTAGAGGCAGGAAAAGGTCCCAAATAATCAAAGCCCCAAACATCAAACGGTTCAATAACAAGAGAATAATTCATAGGCATTTCTTGACGTCTACTAATGTTAACTACTCTTTGGCATTCATCACAAGATAAGACAAACTTACGAGCATCTTTGAAGAGAGTAAGCCAATAAAAACCAGATTGTAGTACCTTGTGTGCAGTTCTATCTCCAGCGTGGTGTCCTCCATAGGATTCAGAGTGACACTTGCATAGAATCTGTTCCTGTTCATGCTCAGGCACACAACGTCTAATAACACCATCTACTCCTTCTTTATAAAGGTGTGGGTCATCCCGAAGTAATGTCTTAAATCATAAAGAACTTTTCTTTTTTTGGTATGTGAAACTAGGTGGTATAAATTTAGCAACAATGTAATTAGCATAATCAGCATACCAAGGAGCAGTATGAGAAGCATTAATGACCGCTAATTGTTCATCAGGAAAAATGTCATCAATAGGCAGTGGGTCATCAAGAACATTCTCCAACCTAGACAAGTTATCTGCAACGGGGTTCTCAGCTCCTTTTCTATCCATAATGTGTAAATCAAATTCTTGGAGCAGGAGAACCCATCTAATGAGTCTAGGATTAGCATCTTTCTTTTCCATAGGTATTTAATAGCAGCATGATCTGTGTGAATAGTAACTTTGGAATCAACAATATAAGGTCTAAACTTATCACATGCAAACACAACTGCTAAGAATTATTTTTCGGTAGTAGCATGGGCAGTATCAAGAGTCCTACTAGCATACTGGATAACATTCAATTTCTTATCAACTCTTTGCCCTAGAACAGCACCTACAACATAATCACTAGCATCGCACATAATTTCAAAAGGTAAATTCCAATCAGGTGGCTGAACAATAGGTGCACTGATCAAAGCTTTCTTAAGTATTTCAAATGCTTCTACGCAATTGAGGGAGTCCTGGACTAGGGGGTGTCCGGATAGCCGGTCTATCATCATCGGCCGGACTCCAAGACTATGAAGATACAAGATCGAAGACTTCGTCCCGTGTCCGGATGGGACTTTCCTTGGCGTGGAAGGCAAGCTTGGCGATACGGATATGTAGATCTCCTACCATTGTAACCGACTCTATGTAACCCTAGCCCTCTCCGGTGTCTATATAAACCGGAGGGTTTTTAGTCCGTAGGACGAACAACCATTACAACAATCATACCATAGGCTAGCTTCTAGGGTTTAGCCTCCTTGATCTCGTGGTAGATCCACTCTTGTACTACCCATATCATCAATATCAATCAAGCGAGAGTAGGGTTTTACCTCCATCGAGAGGGCCCAAACACAGGTAAAAACATCGTGTCCCTTGTCTCCTATTACCATCCGCCTAGACGCAGTTGGGGACCCCCTACCGAGATCCGCGGTTTGACACCGACATTGGTGCTTTCATTGAGAGTTCCTCTATGTCGTCACCGATAAACTTGATGGCTTCTTTAATCAAGAACAACGCTGTCGGGTGAGACTTTTCTCCCGGACAGATCTTAAATGTTCGGTGGCTTTGCCTGATGGGCCAATTAAGCAGCCATCTGGAGCAGATCGAAGCTTCGCCCCTGCCATCGGTCAGTTTGGAAGCCTAAACTTCACGGTGACATCCCGGAGACTTGATCTTGATGGATTCAAGCCACGGCCGGCGTGCCGCCTTGTCATGATGGGAGCGATTTAGCTCGCCACCGGACAAGTACCACAGAGGCCGCACATGAGTCGCTCGACCCATAGTTCGAGCCGACCGTGCGGTCGAGGACAGTGGCTGGACACGCCTCGGGGCTGCAACTTCTCGGTGATGGAGCGAATCTGACCTTGTCCTTTGCAAAGCTCGTGACTCGAGTGCGGACTCCTCGCCGGACTCGAACCTCCTGCGCCCCTTAATCGAATCCGGTTGGGCGCCGATCATGGAGTTCACCGCCACGGACATCTTCGGCACTCACCCTTTGGCGACATCCTGAATTCGCTAAAGTATCTCTCGTTATCAGGAGAGCCTGGCCAAGTGCGGTCAGGATGGTTGGGATGCGGACGGCAAAGAAATTCAAAACCCACCCACCACCCACTTTGTAGCCACTGTCGACGATTTAACCGACACGCTAGACTGCGACTCCGAAGACATCGACGGTATGGACGACGACGCCGGAGACGACCAAGAACCAGCACCTACCGGGCACTAGAAAGCCACCTCAATTCATGATATATATATGGTGGACACCCCAAAAGGGAGCGATAACGAGGAACAACGGGACACGGCGAAGGATAATTCCCAAGAAAAACAACCAAAACGGCGACGCAAGCGCCGCCCCAAGTCCCGCCTCGATAACAACAGCAGTCACAATGACCCAGCCATTGAGCAGGGCAAACTAGTGGGCAACGAACATGCAACCAAGCAACCATCCGAACAGGATGAATCGGATAATCAACTCATCCTCGGCGAAAACAACAGTCCAGACGATCTCACGCCGGACACACCACCGGAGCATAGGAACCTTCAAAAAAGGCTTGTCACCACTGCAAGAAGTTTGAAGAAGGAGAAACGGAAGCTCAAAACAGCGGAAGACATACTCAGAATGAGGTGGAGCAAAGTACTCAAGACCGCGGACAAATATGGCAATAGCCACCAAACAAAGAGCTACCCGAAGCGCAAGCTGCTGCCCAAATTCGACGAGGAGGCCGTAGAGCCCCCACAATCAAAAAGCAAAGAGGCCGCCTGGCCGGATAGGCGACCAGATGACAGGCCAAGAGCGGCAAGCGGCGCCGCACACAAGCTGGCACATGACACACATAAAGATACTCTCAAAATGGATGGCCCGGTCAGGTCCATTTATGGGCCAAAGAAGAGGTCCCCAGGAAGCAACACAACACGCCGAGTATTCGAAGATAACTGCACACCTAAATATAGGGGCGCCGCACACCCACTATGTTTCACCGATGAGGTGCTGGATCATGAATTTCAGCGGGGTTCAAGCCCGTAAACATAGAGGCATCGATGGAACAACAGACCCAGTGCGGATTGAGGATTACATCCTGCACATACATATGGCTAGAGGAGACGATCTCCACGCCATAAAATATCTACCCTCAAGCTCAAAGGGCCAGCTCGGCATTGGCTCAAAAGCCTCCCGAAAACACCATTGAAAGTTGGGAAGAGCTCGAGGGGCGCGTTTAGAGCAAATTTTCGGGGACTTATGTCCGCCCTCCGGATCTGAGCGATTTAAGTCACATAACCCAACAGCCCGGAGAGTCGGTAGCGCAAAATTCTAGAACAGGTTCCTCACCAAAAGAACCAAATAGTCATTGTCCGGACGCGAAGCCTTAGCAGCTTTTAAACATAATGTCAAGACGAATGGCTCGCTGACACACCTCGCCAAGAGAAGCCGAGAACAATGGCGCTAACAAGCCTCATGACACGCTTTTGCGGGGAAGATAGCTGGCTAGCAAGATGCAGCACCAGCGACCAGTACATCCGAGATCGAGAGATGGAAGCGGAAAATCACGGTAGCGAAAGGACTAGCGCCAAATAAAGAAAAGAGCCCAAAGAACATAGCGGTCAATCTGGATTCAAAAGCTCGCGGCGAACAACAAAACACTTTGCCTCTTAAGGACAACGGTGACGAGCTATCCAACCTAAACAAAATTTTGGATCGGATATGTCAAATCCACGGTACCTCAAGAAGCACGCAAACCACACCCACCGAGATTGTTGGGTCTTCAAACAGTCTGGCCGACTCAACGCCGAACACAAGGGCTCGGCGCATGGCGAGGATGACGACGAACCCCACCAGCAGAGCGCCGGAAAACAAAAGACTTTCCCACAAGAAGTCAAAACAGTAAACTCACTTCATGTGATACTACGGAACAATAGTGCGGCACCGCTGAAATGCGTGTCGCACGGTCCACCCAATGGAACCCGAGATAGGATGTCAAAACCAATTACTTTCGACCACGGACTATTCGAAGCGTTAAAGCGCAGGATGGACTGCTCTGATATTGGATCCTATAATCGACGGACTACAATTTACACAAGTCCTAATGTATGGCGGCAGCGATTTAAACCTGCTATATCCGGACACAATCCGCAAGTTGGGGATAGACCCTACTAAAATTCGCCATAGCCGCACTTCCTTCAAAGGAGTGACGCTAGGCCCTTACGCCAAGTGCACGGGCTCCTTACTACTAGAAGTTGTGTTCGGTCACCCGACAACTTCCGACACGAAAAGCTAATCTTTCATGTCGCCCCATTCAAAAGTAGCCATCAAGCACTATTGGGACGTGAAGCTTTTGTCCGCTTTAACGCAATACCGCACTACGCATCTCTTACACTGAAAATGCCCGGTCCACGCGGCATCATCTCATTAAAAGGTCGTTCAAGACCCCAGACACGGCTAGGCGAGTCCGGCATAAATAAACTAGGGGCTCCGTAGCCGCACACCCCTTTACAAGGGGCTGTGCGTATGAGTAATAAAGAGCCAATAAAAGCTCAACTTTATTAATTTATTCATACTCTATTTTAAATACATTTTTCACACGATTTCTTTTCAAACTAAGCTACTCTCTTTTACAGATGAACAGCGTGTTACACCCGTCCAGGATACAGCACAACGGAGACATAGGCGCAGACATGCAGTAGGGACCCGTTGCAAGGATTCTTTTCATATTAAGACCCTGCGTAAACCTTTTTTACTGTCTCTTGTTGCTATACATCCCCTGGTTTCTCACCATAACCAGAGAGGAGGCTGACGTTTTGGCATCGGCCGCGTCAGAGCTTCTCGCATGTACCTGGACACTAGGGGCTTAGGGCATTGATCTGCCCGTCATCATAAAGACCGAACACCTCAAGGAGTGTTCGGCGTCTCGAGTTAGGCCTTATATGCATCAGCTCTGAATCATGTCTTTGGTCAAATGTTGGGTTTGCCCGGCTCCTGTGTTTTGCTTGCTTACATTCCGTATCATCGGCTAACACGGCACCAGGAGAACTACTACGATTGTGCCCCGGTTCGGCCGGGTGAGCACCTCAGTAGAGAAAGCCGAAAAGTGACTATCATGATGTAGCGAGAGACTGGTCAACCACTCGATCGACCTCTGGAATGTTTAGAATTCCTCCGCTTTGAGGAAGGACCGCTTCCCGGTCAGGCACACACGCGCCCCAAATCCGGAGAGCGTGGTGCCCCTAGGGGCTATATCGTAGCCCCACCTTCGAACTCCTATGGCTAAGTGAAAGTGATAAAGCATTATAGTCCGGTTGCCTCGTTTGCTACGCTACCACCTCCTTCACAGGACCAAGACGTTGGATTAAGTGTGAAAATCGCTATTCAAGAAACACCCCGCACCATGTGCGTGGGGGCTGAAGTCGAAGACTGCCATCTTTCAGGTTATACAAAAGTATACATTAACGGCCGCACAAGAGATATTTCAATACTTGAACGCACAAGTACAAAAAGCGCTTATATTATAAATATCGTTTTACAAACCATAAAGATCATTTGAACATGACATTCTTTGAACACTGTGACTCTATTACAGAGCACCACGCAGAACTTCCCCAAAATAGTGCTCGGCGGGTAACCGGCTCTCGTCCGAACCCCGGGTTGCAACATCGGTGGTATCCATCTCCGTCCAGTATGTCTTCACACGGGCGAGGGCCATCCGCACACCCTCTATGCAGGCCGACCGCTTCATCGCCTTTATATGCGGCACCGCCCCAAGGAATTGCTGCAATAAGCCAAAATAACTCTTTGGCTTGGGCCTATCCGGCCAGACATGAGCCACGATATCCATCATGGCAAGTCCGAACAATCTATTCAGCTCAGCCCACTCAGCCAACCGATCGGTCAGCGGAAGTGAACGCTCCGGACTGTGGAATTGAGACCAAAAAAGCTATTCCGTCTCTTGATCCTTTTGACTTCGGAAGTGCACAACAGCATCTGCCGCACTCGCCGCTAAATCCATATAAGGATCCTCCGGACCCCACAGCTGGCCAAGCTGAGCATACTTTGGATCTGTAAACCTCCGCGCAGCGAAAGGGCTTACCGGCCGCAATATCTCGACTGGCGCAGCTCCTCCTTTATAGCCCTCATTGCGAAGCAGGCATCCTTGGCTTCGCGGTGGCCTTCCTCGGTCTTCTTGCTCCGCTCGGCGTTCTTTTCAAGAACCTCATAGCGGTCGGTAACATCTTTCACTTCATGGCCATTTCGGCCATCTCCTCCTAACTTGGCGGTGAGCACCCTTTCGACTTCTAGCTCTTGGCCGCCCTCGGGCGGCCGCATCCTCCTCCGCCTGCTCCTTGGCTCAAGCAAGTTCGCCGAAGGTCCTCCACAACAGCGGCACCATTTGCATTAAGCACACATGTTGTAAGGAGTGGGCTTCAGCTCCCTTACTAGGTGACCACGGAGAAACAACCTACCTTGTGACTCGTCAAGTCGCTTATTGACCAACGCGATGTCCGCATCCACAACATCGAGTTGCCGCTTTAGTTCGGCAACTCCATCAGTCCGGGTGGCCACCGAACTATCTGCCACGTGCACAAGAAAGGCGAAAATTAATACCTGCGATTATGATCCTCGGCACGCTGTCGCTTTCGACAACATACCGAGTCTCAGGGGCTACTATCTATACAGGGCGCACTTTATGTGTAAAACTGTCAAAAGGTATGTCATCTTTAGTACCTCAAACCCCGCCAGCAAACTTCTGACGGCATCATGCAATCTGCCCTCAGCGGATGAAATTCTTTCAATCACCGTACTCATCAATGTACGGTGACCTTCTGAGATAGACGCCCTCTCAAGCAGATCCTTCAACTCCCCCGGCCGTACACCAGTTGGCGCCGAACTCTCCGGCCCCGCCGGACTCAAGGATACCCTCCGTGATGACACCTCAGGGTCGTCCGCCCCATCTGGCGGTGTGGCAAATGGAGGCGTCTCGCTCTCCATCATCTCCGGATGAAGGTCCCCCGAAGACGAGCTCATCTGAGAAGGACGGAGATCCGAACTACAAGGTAAAAACTTCGGTTATCCTCAGAAGCAAAAATAAGAATGTCTCTTATTACAAAACTCCCCTTTTTTCTACTTATGGCTCATTTGGAGGCTGATTCCTTAAGGGAGATAGTGCGGCCGGGCCCTCCCGACCGAGACCCTCTGGTGAAGATCTCTTCCCCGCTTTGAGGCCTTGGCCTCAGGTTTCAGGCAGTCCTCTTCTCCCCTTGGAAGGAGGGATTCTCGACTCCCCCTTTCTCAAAAGCCTCCTTGGTAGAGACGGTAGTTTATCTGTTCTCCCCTTTGCCTTCCTCTGAAGGCGCAACCTTCAGCATCCTGACCAGCACGGGATCCGGCGCGGTCTCCGGGAGGGGGGCCGGACACCGTATCAGTTTCGCTTGCGCTATCCACTCCTATTCAAGAGACGATTGGTTAAAAGGCAAAATCAAGAAGGTGCAAACAAACGGTGTGTCCGGACACAGGGCTACTTGCCTAAGCATCCGGGCAATTGCAGCTTAGGCCGGAATCCTCGGTCAATTCCGGACACACTTCTTGTGATCCGAAGAACAATTTATACATATCCACGGGTGTCATACACATGAAGTGTTGGAGAGCTCGTGGACCCTCTGGATTGAATTCCCACAGGCGGAGGGGGCGATGCTTGCAGGGCAGAAGACGCCGAATCAGCATAACCTGCATCACTACAACCAGATTGATCTCCCTCTCTTGGAGGTCTCGAATCCGGCCCCTACCAATAGAATGCGTCCTTTGACGACCCCAGTTGAGCCCTTGGTTGACCCATGACATCAGCCGCTGTGGAGGGCCCGAGCGAAAGATGGGCGGCAGCTTCTGCCTGCTACCCCTAGGAGTGGTAATATAGAACCACTCCTGTTGCCACAAGCCGAGCTCCTCCTGGAAAGAGCCCTTGGGCCATGGAACATCGGCCCTCCTGCTTACAACTGCCCTGCTGCACTCTTCTTGGCGCCCCTCGATCATCTTCGGCTCCACGTTGAAGGTTTTGAGCCACAAACCGAAGTGAGGAGTAGTGCGGAGGAAGGCTTCACAGACAACAATGGATGATGAGATGTGGAGGATGGACTCCGGAGCCAGGTCATGGAATTCCAACCCATAGTAAAACATGAGCCCTCTCACAAAAGGATCCATTAGGAAGCCTAAACCCCGACGGAGGTGGGACACAACCACGACGCTCTCGCCGGGCTCGGGAGTAGGAATGACTTGCACTTTGGCGGGCCACCTATGCGAAATCTCGCAGGTTAGGTATCTGGCTTCTCGCAGCTTTAGCACGTCCTCTTCCGTGACGGAGGAGGGCATCCACCGGCCCTGTAGGTCAGAGCCGGACATTGTTGAAGGTCCAAAGCGCTCGAATCTGGGGCTCTGGGTGTTGGAACTCGGGGCGAGGGGTAGATTCGATTGAGGATTGAAGAAAAGAAACGAGCCTTGGTCTCATTATAAAGAGGGAGAATACCAAGAGCCGTCCTCGTGACCGTTTGGGACTCACCTTAGATAGAGGAGGCGTGTCAACGAGCACGGTTGGGTTACCCACGTCTGTATTGGTGGGAATCCCAGAATAAGGGGAACACGATCTCTGCTTTGACAAGACGTGCCAAGGAAACCGCTTCGCTAAACGCGCTGAGGTGGTATAATAAAAACGATTCAAGTAAATACTTGGTAGTGGCGTGACGTCATGCCACGAAATACGTCAGCAGATTGAACTTGTGTGCATATTATTCTCTCTACGGTGGTATGTGGAATTTATTTTGTAGAGCCGGACACAATCCTGGTGTTCACGATCTTCTATGAATTATTCGGAGGAGGAACCTGCCTTGCAATGCCGAACAATATGCGCGCCGGACTCATCGTCATTGAAGCCTGGTTCAGGGTGAAGGAAATATGCCCTAGAGGCAATAATAAAGTTATTATTTATTTCCTCATATCATGATAAATGTTTATTATTCATGCTAGAATTGTATTAACCGGAAACATAATACATGTGTGAATATATAGACAAACAGAGTGTCACTAGTATGCCTCTACCAGACTAGCTTGTTAATCAAAGATGGTTAAGTTTCCTAACCATAGACAAAGGAGTTGTCATTTGATTGACAAGGTCACATCATTAGTTGAATGATCTGATTGACATGACCCATTCCATTAGCTTAGCACCCGATCGTTTAGTAAGTTGCTATTGCTTCCTTCATGACTTATACATGTTCCTATGACTATGAGATTATGCAACTCCGTTTACGGAGGAACACTTTGTGTGCTACCAAACGTCTGGCGTGGCGGGTGATTATAAAGGTGCTCTCTGGTGTCTCCGAAGGTACTTGTTGGGTTGGCGTATTTGAGATTAGGATTTGTCACTCCGAATGTCGGAGAGGTATCTCTGGCCCTCTCGGTAATGCACATCACTTAAGCCTTGCAAGCATTGCAACTAATGAGTTAGTTGCGAGATGATGTATTACGGAGCGAGTAAAGAGACTTGCGATAGCGAGATTGAACTAGGTATTGGATACCGACGATCGAATCTCGGGTAAGTAACATACCGATGACAAAGGAACAACGTATGTTGTTATGCGGTCTAACCGATAAAGATCTTCGTAGAATATGTAGGAACCAATATGGGCATCCAGGTCCGCTATTGGTTATTGACGGACACGTGTCTCGGTCATGTCTACATTGTTCTCGAACCGTAGGGTCCGCACGCTTAAGGTTTCGATGTGGTTATATTATGAGTTTATGAGTTTTGATGTACCAAAGTAGTTTGGAGTCCCGGATGAGATTGGGGACATGACGAGGAGTCTCGAAATGGTCGAGACGTAAAGATCGATATATTGGACGACTATATTCGGAGTTCGGAAAGGTTCCGAGTCATTCGAGTATTTATTAGAGTCTGGGAGAGTTACGGGAATTCGCCGGGGAGAAGTATTGGGCCTTATGGGCCATACGGGAAAGAGAGAGGGGCTGCCCTAGGCAGGCCGCGCGCCCTCCCCCCTTGCCCTAGTCCGAATTGGACTAAGGGAGGCCCACACCCTCCTTCCTTCCTTCTCCTCCCTTTCCTAGTCTCCTACTCCTAATACATGGAAGGTCTCCTAGTTGGACTAGGAAGGGGAATCCTACTCCCGGTGGGAGTAGGACTCCCAGTATGCCGCCATAGTAGAGGCCGGCCCTCCCTCCTCCACTCCTTTATATACGAGGCGGGGGCACCCCATGGACACCAAGTTGATCCTTGAGATCGTTCCTTAGGCTGTGTGCGGTGCCCCCTCCACCATATTCCACCTCGGTCATATCATAGCGGTGCTTAGGCGAAGCCTGCGTCGATAGAACATCAAGATCGTCCTGCGCCGTCGTCTTGTGGAACTCTCTCCCGGAGCTTTGCTGGATCGGAGCCGAGGAGCGTCACCGAGCTGTATGCGTGTGTCAAGAACTTCGGGCGCGAATAACGGCGCTGGGATCGGTTGGATCGCGAGGAGAGCGTCGACTACTTCCTCTACGTTGTGATCGCTTCGCTTGGTCTACAAGGGTATGTAGACAACACTCTCCAATCTCGTTGCTATGCATCACCATGATCTTGCGTGTGCGTAGAATTTTTTGAAATTACTCGTTCCCCAGCAGTGGCATCGAGCCTAGGTCTTATGCGTTGATGTTATATGCACGAGTAGAACACAAGTGAGTTGTGGGCGATATAAGTCATCTTGCCTACCGACATGTCATACTTTGGTTCAGCGGTATTGTTGGATGAAGCGGCCGGACCGACATTACGCGTGCGCTTCTGCGAGACTGGTTTACCGCCGTGCTTTGCACCACGGTGACTAGCGGGTGTCTGTTTCTCCAACTTTAGTTGAACCGAGTGTAGCTCGCCGGTCCTTGAGAAGGTTAAAACGGAGTCTATTTGACAAACTATCGTTGTGGTTTTGATGCGTAGGTAAAACGGTTCTTGCTCAGCCCGTAGCAGCCACGTAAAACTTGCAACAACAAAGTAGAGGATGTCTAACTTGTTTTTGCAGGGCATGTTGTGATGTGATATGGTCAAGACGTGATGAGATATAAGTTGTATGAGATGATCATGTTTTGTTGAAGTTATCGACAATGGCGGAAGCCCTATGGTTGTCTCTTTGTTGCATAAGATGCAAGTGCCAAATAATTGCTTTACTTTATCGCTATCGATAGCAATAATTGCAAGAGCAATAGTTGGCGAGACGACCATGTGACGACACATTGATATAGATCAAGATGATGAAGATCATGGTGTCGTGCGGTGACGATAAAGATCATGACAATACTTTGGAGATGGAGATCAAAGGCGCAAGATGATCATGGCCATATCATGTCACATTTTTGATTGCATATGATGTTTATCTATTATACATCTTATTCTTGCTTTGATTGACGGTAGCATTTTAAGGCGATCTCTCACTAAAATTATCAAGAAGTGTTCTCCCGAGTATGCACCGTTGCCAAAGTTCTTCGTGCCCGCACACCACGTGGTGATCGGGTGTGATAAGCTCTCGTCCATCTACAACGGGTGCAAGCCAGTTTTGCACACGCGAATACTCAGTTAAACTTGGCGAGCCTAGCATATGCGAGATATGGCCTCGGAACACGGAGACCGAAAGGTCGGCGTGAATCATATAGTAGATATGATCAACATGAGATGTTCACCATTGAAAACTACTCCATCTCACGTGATGATCGGTTATGGTTTAGTTGATTTGGATCACGTGATCACTTAGATGACTAGAGAGATGTACATCTAAGTGGGAGTTCTTAAGTAATATGATTAATTGAACTTAAATTTATCATGAACTTAGTCTGGTAGTATTTTGCAAATTATGTTGTAAGATCAATAGCTTGCGTTGTTGCTTTCATATGTTTATTTTGATATGTTCCTAGAAAATTGTGTTGAAAAATGTTAGTAGCAATGATGCAGATTGGATCCGTGTTACGAGGTTTATCCTCATTCTTTGCAGAAGAATTATGTCCTTGATGCACGCTAGGTGATAGACCTATTGCAGGAGCGGATCACGAGATGTTATGAGCGTTTGGCTAGCTCAATATGATGACTACTTGATAGTTTTGTGCACCATGCTTTATGGCTTAGAATCGGGACTTCAAAGATGTTTTGAACATCATGGACCATATGAGATGTTCGAGAATTGAAGTTAATATTTCAAGCAAATACCGAGTTGAGAGATATGAAGTCTCCAACAAGTTCTATAGCTAAAAGATGGAGGAGAATCGCTCAACTAGTGAGCATGTGCTCAGATTATCTGAGTACTACAATCGCTTGAATCAAGTGGGAGTTAATCTTCCAGATAAGATAGTGATTGACAGAATTCTCTAGTCACCATCACCAAGTTAGTAGAACTTCGTGATGAACTATAGTATGAAAGGGATGATGAAAATGATTCCCGAGTTTTTCATGATGATGAAATCGATGAAGGTAGAAATCAAGAAAGAACATCAAGTGTTGATGATTAACAAGACCACTAGTTTCAAGAAAAGGGCAAAGGGATAGAAGGGAACTTCAAGAAGAGCGGCAAGCAAGTTCTTGCTCAAGTGAAGAAGCCCAAGGCTGGACCTAAGCACGAGACTAAGTGCTTCTCTTGCAAAGGGACTGATTCTTTGAAGCGAGAACTACCCCAAGTATTTGGCGGATAAGAAGGATGACAAAGTAAACAAAGGTATATTTGATATACATGTTATTGATGTGTACTTTACTAGTGTTTATAGCAACCCCTCGGTATTTGGTACCGGTTCAGTTGCTAAGATTAGTAACTCGAAACAGGAGTTGCAGAATAAACAGAGACTAGTTAAAGGGAGAAGTGACGATGTGTGTTGGAAATAGTTCCAAGATTGATATGATCATCATCGCACACTCCCTATACTTTCGGGATTAGTGTTAAACCTAAATAAGTGTTATTTGGTGTTTGCGTTGAGCATGAATATGATTTGATCGTGTTTATTGCAATACGGTTATTCATTTAAGTTAGAGAACAATTGTTGTTCTGTTTACATGAATAAAACCTTCTATGGTCATACACACCAACAAAAATGGTTTGTTGGATCTCGATCGTAGTGATACACATATTCATAATATTGAAACCAAAAGATGCAAAGTTAATAATGATAGTGCAACTTATTTGTGGCTTCTTGTTTAAGTCATATTGGTGTAAAGCGCAAGAAGAAACTCCATCTTGATGGGATTTTGGAATCACTTGATTATGAATCACTTGATGCTTGCGAATCATGCCTCTTGGGCAAGATGACTAAAACGCCGTTCTCGAAACATTGGAGCGAGCAACAAGATTTGTTGGAAATCATACATCTTGATGTATGTGGTCCGATGAATATTAAGGCTCATGACAAGTATCATTATTTTCGACCTTCACAGATGATTTGAGCAGATATGGGTATATCTACTTGATGAAACATAAGTCTGAAACGTTTGAAAAGTTCAAAGAATTTCAAAGTGAAGTAGAGAATCATCGTAACAAGAAAATGAAAGTTTCTACGATATGATCGCAGAGGTAAAATATTTGAGTTCTGAGTTTGGCCTTGATTAAAACAATGTGAAATAGTTTCACTACTCACGCCACAGAACACCACAAGTAATGGTGTGTCCGAACGTCATAACCGTACTTTATTGGATATAGTACAATCTATGATGTTTCTTACCGATTTACCACTATCGTTTTGGGATTATGCATTAGAGACAGCTGCATTCACGATTAATAGGGCACCATCTAAATCCGTTGAGACGACACCATATGAACTGTGGTTTAGCAAGAAACCAAAGTTGTCGTTTCTTAAAGTTTGGGGCTGCGATGCTTATGTGAAAAAGTTTCATCCTGATAAGCTCAAACCCAAATCGGAAAAGTGCGTCTTCATAGAATACCCAAAGGAAATTGTTGGGTACACCTTCTATCACAGATCCGAAGGCAAAACATTCGTTGCTAATAAATGGTTCCTTTCTAGAGAAGGAGTTTCTCTCGAAAGAAGTGAGTGGGAGGAAAGTAGAACTTGATGAGGTAATTGTACCTTCTCCCTTATTGGAAAGTAGTTCATCACAGAAATCTGTTCTTGTGACTACTATACCAATTAGTGAGGAAGCTAATGATGATGATCATGTAACTTCAGATCAAGTTACTACCGAACCTCGTAGGTAAAAGCGAGTGAGATCCGCACTGCAGTGGTGCGGTAATCCTGTTACGGAAGTCATGTAACTAGACCATGATGAACCTCGAACTATGAGGAAGCGATGATGAGCCCAGATTCCACGAAATGGCTTGAGGCCATGAAATCTGAGATGAGATCCATGTATGAGAACAAAGTGTGGACTTTGGTGGAGTTGCCCGATGATCGGCAAGCCATAGAAAATAAATGGATCTTCAAGAGGAAGACGGACGTTGATAGTAGTGTTACTATCTACAAAGCTCGACTTGTCACAAAAAGGTTTTTCGACAAGTTCAAGGTGTTGAATACAATGAGATTTTCTCACTCGTATCAATGCTTAAGTCTGTCCGAATCATGTTAGCAATTGCCGCATTTTATGAAATCTGGCAAATGGATGAACAAAGCTGCATTCCTTAATGGATTTATTAAAGAAGAGTTGTATATGATGAAACCAAGAGGTTTTGTCGATCCTAAAGGTGTTAACAAAATGTGCATCTATGGACTGGTGCAAGCATCTCGGAGTTGGAATATACGCTTTGATAAGTTGATCAAAGAATATAGTTTATACAGACTTGTAGTGAAGCCTGTATTTACTAGAAAGTGAGTGGGAGCACTACAACATTTCTGATAAGTATATGTGAATGACATATTGTAGATTGAAAATAATGTAGTATTATTCTGCAAAGCATAAAGGAGTGTTTGAAAGGAGTTCTTTAAAATAAATACCTCAGTAAAGCTACTTACATATTGAGCATCAAGATCTATAGAGATAGATCAAGACGCTTGATAAGTTTTTCAATGAGTACATACCTTGACAAGATTTTGAAGTAGTTCAAAATGGAGCAGATCAAAGAAAGAGTTCTTGCACGTGTTACAAGGTGTGAAATTGAGTAAGACTCAAAACCCGACCACGGCGAGAAGATAGAAAGAGAATGAAAGTCATTCCCTATGCCTTGGCCATAGGTTATATAAAGTATGCCATCTTGTGTGCGGATCTATTGTATACCCTACCTGAGTTTGGCAAGGAGTACAATAGAGATCTAGGAGTAGATCATTTGGACGGGTCAAAATTATCCTTAGTGGAATAAGGATATGTTTCTCGATTATGGAAGTGACAAAAGGTTAGTCGTAAAGGGTTACGTCGATGCAAGTTTTGACACCGATCTGGATGACTCTAAGTCTCGATCTAGATACATATTGAAAGTGGGAGCAATTAGCTAGAGTAGCTCCGTGCGAGCATTGTAGACATAGAAAATTGCAAAATACATAATGGATCTGAATGTGAAAGACCTGTTGACTAAGATTGTCTCACAAGCAAAACATGATCACACCTTAGTAATCTTTGGGTGTTAATCACATAGCAATGTGAACTAGATTACTGAATCTAGTAAACCCTTTGGGTGTTGGTCACATGGCGATGTGAACTATGGGTGTTAATGATGATGTGAACTATCGATGTTAATCACATGGTGATGTGATCTAGATTATTGACTCTAGTGCAAGTGGGAGACTGAAGGAAATATGCCCTAGAGGCAATAATAAAGTTATTATTTATTTCCTCATATCATGATAAATGTTTATTATTCATGCTAGAATTGTATTAACCGGAAACATAATACATGTGTGAATATATAGACAAGCAGTGTCACTAGTATGCCTCTACCGGACTAGCTTGTTAATCAAAGATGGTTAAGTTTCCTAACCATAGACAAAGGAGTTGTCATTTGATTAACAAGGTCACATCATTAGTTGAATGATCTGATTGACATGACCCATTCCATTAGCTTAGCACTCGATCGTTTAGTAAGTTGCTATTGCTTCCTTCATGACTTATACATGTTCCTATGACTATGAGATTATGCAACTCCCGTTTACCGGAGGAACACTTTGTGTGCTACCAAACATCACAACGTAACTGGGTGATTATAAGGGTGCTCTACAGGTGTCTCCGAAGGTACTTGTTGGTTGGCGTATTTCGAGATTAGGATTTGTCACTCCGAATGTCGGAGAGGTATCTCTGGGCCCTCTCGGTAATGCACATCACTTAAGCCTTGCAAGCATTGCAACTAATGAGTTAGTTGCGAGATGATGTATTACCGAACGAGTAAAGAGACTTGCCGGTAATGAGATTGGACTAGGTATTGGATAACGACGATCGAATCTCGGGCAAGTAACATACCGATGACAAAGGGAACAACGTATGTTGTTATGCGGTCTGACCGATAAAGATCTTCGTAGAATATGTAGGAACCAATATGGGCATCCAGGTCCCGCTATTGGTTATTGACCGGACACGTGTCTCGGTTATGTCTACATTGTTCTCGAACCGTAGGGTCCGCACGCTTAAGGTTTAGATTGTGAGTTATATTATGAGTTTATGAGTTTTGATGTACCAAGGAGTTCGAGTCCCTGATGAGATCGGGGACATGACGAGGAGTCTCGAAATGGTCGAGACATAAAGATCGATATATTGGACGACTATATTCGGAGTTCGGAAAGGTTCGAGTCATTGGGTATTTATCGGATCTGGGAGAGTTACGGAATTCGCCGGGAGAAGTATTGGGCCTTATGGGCCATACGGGAAAGAGAGAGGGCTGCCCTAGGCGCAGACCGCGCCCCTGCCCTAGTCCGGGTGGACTAAGGGAGGGCCGCACCCTCCTTCCTTCCTTCTCCCTCCCTTTCCTAGTCTCCTACTCCTAATACATGGAAGGTCTCCTAGTTGGACTAGGAAGGGAATCCTACTCGGTGGGAGTAGGACTCCCAGGCGCGCCATAGTAGAGGGCCGCCCTCCCTCCTCCACTCCTTTATATACGAGGCAGGGGCACCCCATGGACACACAAGTTGATGCTTGAGATCGTTCCTTAGTCGTGTGCGGTGCTCCCCTCCACCATATTCCACCTCGGTCATATCGTAGTAGTGCTTAGGCGAAGCCCTGCGTCGGTAGAACATCAAGATCGTCACCACACCGTCGTCTTGTGGAACTCTCTCCCAGAGCTTTGCTGGATCGGAGCCGAGGCGTCACCGAGCTGTACGTGTGTCAAGAACTTCGGGCGCCGAATGCTGGCGCTGGATCGGTTGGATCGCGAGGAGAGCGTACGACTACTTCCTCTACGTTGTGATCGCTTCCGCTTCGGTCTACAAGGGTATGTAGACAACACTCTCCCCTCTCATTGCTATGCATCACCATGATCTTGCGTGTGCGTAGAAATTTTTTGAAATTACTACGTTTCCCAACACAGGGGCTACTGAGGGAGTCCTGGACTAGGGGGTGTCCGGATAGCCGGACTATCATCATCGGCCAGACTCCAAGACTATGAAGATACAAGATTGAAGACTTCGTCCCGTGTCCGGATGGGACTTTCCTTGGCGTGGAAGGCAAGCTTGGCGATACAGATATGTAGATCTCCTACCATTATAACCGACTCTGTGTAACCCTAACCCTCTCCGGTGTCTATATAAACCAGAGGGTTTTTAGTCCGTAGGACGAACAACCATTACAACAATCATACCATAGGCTAGCTTCTAGGGTTTAGCCTCCTTGATCTCGTGGTAGATCCACTCTTGTACTACCCATATCATCAATATCAATCAAGCAGGAGTAGGGTTTTACCTCCATCGAGAGGGCCCGAAACTGGGTACAAACATCGTGTCCCTTGTCTCCTGTTACCATCCGCCTAGGCGCATAGTTCGGGACCCCCTTCCCGAGATCCGCCGGTTTTGACACCGACAGCAATCATCATCAAAGACAAAAGGAATATCTTTTTACAATAAATTAGTCAGAGGCCTAGAGATTTTAGATAAGTCCTTAATGAACCTCCTATAAAAACCGGCATGACCAAGGAAACTTCTTATACCTTTTATGTCCTTGGGACATGGCATCTTTTCAATAGCATCAACTTTGGCTTTATCAACTTCAATACCTCTCTCGGAGATCTTGTGCCCCAAGACAATGCCTTCATTAACCATAAAGTGACACTTTTCCCAATTCAGATTTAGACTAGTGTCTTCGCATCTCTGCAAAACTCGATCAGGGTTGCTCAAACAATCATCAAAAGAGGATCCATAAATGGAGAAATCATCCATGAATACCTCACAAATCTTTTCACAAAAATCAGAGAATATAGCCATCATGCATCTTCGAAAGGTAGCAGGTGCATTACATAAACCGAAAGGCATACGTCTATAAGCAAAAGTACCAAAAGGGCAAGTAAAAGTAGTTTTAGATTGATCCTTTCTTCGACACAGTATTTGAGAGAAACCGAATAACCATCTAGAAAGCAGAAATGTGTGTGTTTGGATAGTCTTTCTAGCATTTGATCAATAAAAGGTAAAGGGTAATGATCTTTCTTAGTAGCTTTATTTGACTTACGGAAATCAATTACCATCCTATAACCTGTAATAATTCTTTGTGGGATCAATTCATCTTTATCATTAGGAACAACGGTAATACCTCCCTTTTTAGGAACACAATGGACAGGGCTTACCCATTCACTATCAGCAACGGGATAAATAATACCTGCCTCAAGGAGCTTTAGTATCTCCTTTCTTACCACTTCTTTCATCTTTGGATTTAGTAAATCGTTGAGGATCTCTAACTGGTTTGGCATCTTTCTCCTTTGTAATTTTGTGTTGGCATAATGTGGGACTAATGCCCTTAAGATCATCCAGAGTATATCCAATAGCTGCTCGGTGCTTCTTCAGAGTTTTCAATAATCTTTCTTCTTCTTGCTCTGAAAGGTTAGCACTAATAATAACAGGATATATTTTCTTTTCATCAAGATAAGCATACTTAAGATTATCGGGTAAAGGTTTGAGTTCAAACACGGGATCACCCTTGGGTGGAGGGGGGTCCCTAAGAATTTCAACGGGAAGGTTATGTTTCAGCATAGGTTCATGTTTGAGAAACACTTCATCTATTTCCCTTCTTTCCTTCATAAATATATCGTTTTCATGGTCTAGCAAATATTGTTCTAACGGATCAGTAGGAGGCACAGCAATGGAAGCAAGACCAATAATCTCATCCTTACTAGGTGGTTCCCTATCACGAGGTTGTCTACAAAACTTACCAAAATTAAACTCATGAGACATACCATCTATGCCAATGGTGACAGTATCTTTTTCACAATCAATCCTAGCACTAGTTGTATTCAAGAAGGGTCTACCAAAAATAATGGGACAAAAATCATCTTGTGGGGAACCAAGAACAAGAAAATCAGGAGGGTATTTAACCTTCCCACACAAGACTTCAACATCCCTAACAATCCCAATAGGTTTAATGGTATCCCTATTAGCAAGCTTAATAGTAACATCAATGCCTTCTAATTCAACGGGTGCAATGTCGTGCATAATTTCTTTATATAGATCATAAGGTATCGTACTAGCACTTGCACCCATATCACATAAGCCATGATAACAATGATCTCCTATTTTAACAGAAATAACAGGCATGCCTACGACAGGTCTATGTATCTTAGTATCTGGTCTAGCAATATTAGCAGTTTCACCACAGAAATAAATAACATGCCCATCTAAATCATCATCCAAGAGATCTTTAACCATAGCAATACTAGGTTCAACATTGATTAGCTCAGGAGGTGTATAAGTTCTAGTATTACTCTTGTGAACAACAGTCGAAGCTTTAGCATGATCCTTTATCCTAACAGGAAAAGGAGGTTTCTCAACATAAGTAGTAGGAACAATAAGATCACTATAGGTGATAGTCTTTTCTTCAACTGTAATAGGTGCAACTACTTTCACTTCAACAGGATGATTATATTTAAACCACTTCTCTTTAGGGAGATCAACGTGAGTAGCAAAAGATTCACAGAAAGAAGCTACTATCTCAGAGTCAAGTCCATAATTAGCGCTAAATCCACGAAAAGCATCGGTATCCATAAAAGATTTAACACAATCGAACTTAGGTGCCATACCTGACTCCTTACCATCGTCGGAACCCCAATCTTCAGAGTTGCATTTAATTCTTTCCAATAAGTCCCATTTGAAATCAATAGTCTTCAGCATATAAGAACCAGCACAGGAAGTATCGAGTAGGTTGCAATTATCAAGAGAAAGCCGAGCATAAAAGTTTTGAATAATCATTTCCCGGGAGAGCTCATGATTGGGGCATGAATATAACATTGACTTAAGCCTCCCCCAAGCTTGAGTGATGCTTTCTCCTTCGCGAGGCTAGAAATTATATATGTAATTACGATCACGATGAACAAGATGCATAGGATAGAACTTCTGGTGAAATTCCAACTTCAATCGCTTATAATTCCAAGATCTCGTATCATCACATAGCCTATACCATGTCAATGCATCTCCCTTCAAAGATAAAGGTAAGACCTTCCTTTTGACAACATCATCAGGAATACCTGCAAGCTTAAATAATCCACAAACTTCATCCACAAAGATAAGGTGTAAATCGGGATGCAATGTTCCATCTCCTGCAAATGGATTAGCTAGCAGTTTCTCTATCATACCCGAAGGAATCTCAAAGTAAATATTTTCATAAAGCTCAGTAGGTTGAGGAGAAACTCTTTGCTCTTCTGGTTGGGGTGAAGATACCCCGAAAAAGCCCCTCAAAGGATTAGTTTCTATAGTGACAAGTAACAGAAAGTTTCAGCACACTATATAAATGTTTCCTTACCAAGTTCCACTCACCAAAAGCGCTACACTCCCTGGCAACAGTGCCAGAAAAGAGTCTTGATGACCCACAAGTGTAGGGGATCAATCGTAGTCCTTTCGATAAGTAAGAGTGTCGAACCCAACGAGGAGCAGAAGGAAATGATAAGCGGTTTTCGGCAAGGTTTTCTCTGCAAGCACTGAAATTATAGGTGATAGATAGTTTTGTGATAAGATAAATAGTAACGAGTAACAAGTAAATAAAGTAAATAAAGTGCATCAAGTTGGCCCAATCCTTTATGTAGAAAAGGATAAGCCTGGACAATTTCTAATAATGAGAAAGGAGCTCCCGAGGACACATGGGAATTATCGTCAAGCTAGTTTTCATCACATTCATATGATTCACATTCGGTACTTTGATAATTTGATATGTGGGTGGACCGGTGCTTGGGTAATGCCCTTACTTGGAAAAGCATCCCACTTATGATTAAACCCTATTGCAAGCGTCCGCAACTACCAAAGAAGTATTAAGGTAAACTAACCACAGCATTAAAAATATGGTTCCAAATCAGCCCCTAACGAAGCAACGCATAAACTAGGGTTTAAGCTTCTGTCACTCTAGCAACCCATCATCTACTTATTACTTCCCAATGCCTTCCTCTAGGCCCAAATAATGGTGAAGTGTCATGTAGTCGACGTTCACATAACACCAATAGAGTAAAAGACAACATACATCTCATCAAAATATCGAACGAATACCAAATTCACATAACTACTAATAGCAAGACTTCACCCATGTCCTCAGGAACAAACGTAACTACTCACAAAGTATATTCATGTTCATAATCAGAGGGGTAATAATATGCATTAAGGATCTGAACAAGTGATCTTCCACCAAGTAAACCAATTAGCATCAACTACAAGGAGTAATCAACACTACTAGCAACCCACAGGTACCAATTTGTGGTTTTGATACAAGATTGGATACAAGAGATGAACTAGGGTTTTGAGAGGAGATGGTGCTGGTGAAGATGTTGATGGAGATTGACCCCCTCCCAATGAGAGGATCGTTGGTGATGACGTTGGTGAGGATTTTCCCCTCCCGGAGGGAAGCGTCCCCGACAAAACAGCTCCACGGAGCCCTAGATTGGTTCTGCCAAGGTTCCGCCTCGTGGCGGCGGAGTTTCTTCCCGTAAGCTCGCCCATGATTTTTTCCAGGGTAAAAGCTCTCATATAGCAGGAGATGGACACGGAAGGCCCACCAAGGGGCCCAGGAGATAGGGGGCACGCCCAGTAGGGGGGGCGCCCCCCACTCTCCTGGCCAAAGTGTGGGCCCCCTGATGTATTTATTTCGCTCAATAATTCTTATTAATTCCAAAAACAGGTTTCGTGGAGTTTCAGGATTTTTGGAGCAGTGCAGAATAGGTTTCCAATGTTTGCTCCTTTTCGGCCGAATTCCAGTGCTAAGCATTCCCCTCTTCATGGTAAACCTTGTAAAATAAGAGAGAATAGCCATAAGTATTGAGATATAATGTGACAGCCCATAATGCATTAAATATTGATATAAAAGCATGATGCAAAATGGACGTATCACATGTCATCTTTCTTAATGTGTTACTCTGTCCTTATGAACTTAGTACTCTAGATGCATGCTGGATAGTGGTCGATGTGTGGAGTAATAGTAGTAGATGCAGGCAGGAGTCGATCTACTTGTCGCGGACGTGATGCCTATATATATGATCATGCCTAGATAATCTCATAATTATTCGCTTTTCTATCAACTGCTCGACACTAATTTGTTCACCCACCGTAATACTTATGCTATCTTGAGAGAAGCCACTAGTGAAACCTATTGCCCTGGGTCTATCTTTTATCATATAAGCTTTCAATCTACTTTTATTTGCATCTTTACTTTTTGCATCTATATTACAAAATACCAAAAAAATGTTTATCTTATCATACTATCTCTATCAGATCTCACTTTTGCAAGTGGTCGTGAAGGGATTGACAACCCCTATTGCATTGGTTGCGAGTTCTTTGTTTGTTTGTGTAGGTGCGTGGGACTTTTGAGGAGCCTCATACTGGATTGATACCTTGGTTCTCAAAAACTGAGGGAAATACTTACGCTACTCTGCTGCATCACCCTTTCCTCTTCAAGGAAAACCAACGCAAGCTCAAGACGTAGTAGGCCTCGCGGCTGCATTAACCTCAGGCAGCAGGGCGGTAGGTGTCGGTGTCAAAACCGGCGGATCTCGGGTAGGGGGTCCCGAACTGTGCGTCTAGGCGGATGGTAACAGGAGACGAGGGACAAAATGTTTTTACCTGTGTTCGAGGCCCTCTCGATGGAGGTAATACCCTCGTCCTGCTTGATTAATATTGATGATATGGGTAGTACAAGAGTAGATCTACCACAAGATCAAGGAGGCTAAACCCTAGAAGCTAGCCTATGGTATAATTGTTGAGATGTAATGTTGTCCTGCGGACTAAGGCCCTCCGGTTTATATAGACACCGGAGAGGCTAGGGTTACACAGAGTCGGTTACAATGGTAGGAGATCTACGTATCCGTATTGCCAAGCTTGCCTTCCACGCCAAGGAAAGTACCTTCCTGACTCGAGCCGAGTCTTCAATCTTCGTGATCCAGGAGTCCGCGGATATTGATAGTCCGGCTGTCCGGACACCCCCTAGTCCAGGACTCCCTCAGTAGCCCCTGAACCAGTCTTCAATGACGATAAGTCCGGCGTGCATCATGTTCGGCATTGCAAGGTGGGTTCCTCTCTTGAATAATCCGGAGAAGATAATGAATACCAGGATAGTGTTCGATTCTGCAAAATAAATTCCACATTCCCACGTAGAGAGAATAAAACATATACACCGATCCAATCTGCTGACGTATTATGCAGCGTGACATCACACCGTAGCCAAGCCCTAGTTTGGGTCGTTTTATTATTCCGCCTCGGACGTTTAGCGGCGGTTCCTTAACACGTCTGTCAAGCGAGATCGTGTTCCCTTTTATTCCGGATCCTCATCAATACGTGCGTGGGTAACCCAACCGTTCCGTCGCCACGCCTCCTCTATCGAAGGGAATCTCAAGCAGTCACGGAGACGGCCCTTGGTATTTCTTCCCCTTTATAAGAGGACCAAGGCCTGTCCTTGTCTTTTAACCTCACATCGAATCTTTCCTCTGCTCCCGGCTCCAACACCTAGAGCTTGATTGGCGCCGGATCCACAACAATGTCGGCTCCGACCTCCAGGCGGTGGATGCCCTCCTCCGTCACGGAGGAGGACATAATGAAGTTGCGTGAGGCCAAGTACAGCCTATGAAGTTTCGCCGAGGTTGCTGCCCACAGGCAGGCCGCGCCCGGCCAGCCCAGCCCGGCGAATCGTCGTTTTGCATCTCACCTCCGTCGGGATTAGGCTTCTGACGGATCCTTTCGTGAGGGGGCTCTGTTCTTCTCTGGGCTGGACTTCCACGACTTGGCTCCGAGTCTATCCTCCATATCTCCGCATTCATTATCGTCTGCGAAGCCTTCCTCCGCGTCATCCCCCACTTGGCTGTGGCTGAAAACATTCAAGTGGGCGAAGATGATCGGGGCGTCAGCGGAGTGTGGCGGGCGACCATAAGCAAGAAGGTCGATGCCCGTGGCTCGAAGGTTCCTTCAAGAGGAGCAGGGATTGTGGCAGCGGAGTGGTTCTACATCACCGCTCAAGGGGCGACAGCGAAGCGCCGCCCTCCTTCCGCCGGGACCTCCACGGCAAGCGATGTCGTGGGTCAACCAAGGGCTCAACTGGGGGCCGTCCGAGGACATGCCCGCACTGCAGGGCCGGATTCGAGACCTCCAAACAAGGGAGATCGGCCTGGTCAAGGTGATGCAAGTCATGCTAGTCAGGCACCTCCTACCCTGCAAGCGTCGCCCTCTCCGTCTATGGGAGTTCAATCCAGAGGGACCTCGTATTCTCCAGCATTTTATGGGCGCAACACCCACGGAGATGTACAAGCTGTTCTTTGGACCGCAGGCAGCGTGTCCGGATTCGGCCGAGGACGCGGGCTTAAGCCGCAATCGCCCGGATACTCAGTAAATAGCTCAGAGCTCGGACATTTTACCTGTATGCCATCCAGAAGATCATCTTCTGACCCTTTTATTCTTTATAGGAATGGGTGGCGCGATCAAGGCTGATAAGGTGTCCGGCCCCCCCGAGAGACCGCCTTTGGAGCCCGTCTTGGTCGAAATGTTGGAGGTTGCGCCCACGAGAGGGGCAACGGGGAGATAAAGGAGCTAATACGCCGTCCAAAGGCGGCGAAGAGGAGGAACCAGGATCCCTCCTTCGAAGGAGAAGAGGACCGCCTCCGAAGATCCGGAGGTCCCAGCCCCTAAGCGTGGGAAGAAATCCCCACTGAAGTCCGGCGTCCGGAGAGAATCCTGACGCACAATCATTGCCCAAGGACCAGCCCTCCAGCGAGCTGTGAGTATGAAAGAAGAAGTTTAATAAGGAAATACCTTCAGACGCTTCAGAGGTAACGAAATATTTATATCGCGGTTTGGATCTGCAGCCGTCTCGGATGAGTTCATCCTCGGGGATCTTCTTCCGGAGATGATGGAGAGCGTCGCCTCCGTCTGCCGTCTTGCCAGATGAGGCGGCGAGCCCAAGTGTAAATCACGGGGCGTCCCGAGTCGGAGGGGCCAAAGAGTTCAACACCCACCGAGTCGGCGGAGAATCAAGAGTTTGCTTGAGAGGGCGTCCATTTCAGATCACCGCGCGTTAATGCGTATGGTGGTTGGAAGGATTTCGTCCGCTGAAAGCGATCATATCTGCCGCCTCGAGCTTACTGGCGGGATTTGAGGTATGTGAAAATGATGCACCCCTTTGTCTTTTAACAGTTTTGCATATAAGAATGCGCCCTGTATTGATAGTAGCCCCTGAGACTCGGTAGGTTGTCGAAGACGACAGCGTGCCGAGGATCGAAAATTGAAACATCTCAGGTAACGAGTACCGCCGTTCTGATGCAGGTGGCGGATAGTCCGGGGGCCAGCCGGACTGATCGGTTCTTGAACGGAGTCGACAATTTGGACATGGCGATGCTTGACGTCGCACTTGTCAATCAGCGACTTGACGAGTCGCAAGGTAAATAAATTCCCGCAGCGGTTTATTGAGTGGGTTAAAGCCCTCCTCGATAAGTTATATCTGTTTAAGCGAGCGGTCGGGCTGCTATGGAGAGCCTTGGGCCGAGCTTGCACGAGCTAAGGAGCAAGCCGAAGAGTGATCTGCCGCGAGGGCGGCCGAGGAGTTGAAGGCGAAAAGGCTACGCCTTTGCCCTAAGCGGGCGGAGGTGGCAATTGGCCAAAATTTGAAAGATGCTACCGACCATAGCGAGGCTCTTGAAAAGGAGCGCCTATTGGAGCGGGAAGACCTGAAGGAGGCCACCGCCGAAGCCAAGGATGCCCGTTCTGCAATGCGGGCTATGAAGGAGGAGCTGCGCCAAGCCGGAGAAATGACGGCTGGCAAGCCGTTTCTGATGCGTCGCCGGTTTATGGATGCCAAGTATGCTAAATTTTAAAAGCAGTGGAGTTCGGAGGATCCTTACATGGACTTGGCTGCGAGTCGTGGCCGTTGTTAAGCACTTCGGAGCAGGGGGGGATCACGAGGTGGAAGAGTTATATTGGACTCAATTCCACAGTTGGATCGCCCTCTTCCGCTGTCAGACAGAGTTGGCGAATGGGCTGAACTGAATAGACTGTCCGGGCTGGCTATGGTAGCATCGTGGCCCATGTGTGGCGAGAGGTCCAAGGCGACGAGCTATTTCGACCATCTTGCGGCGGTTCCTTGGGCGGTGCCGCATATCAAGAGATAAGCGGTCGGCTGCATCGAGGGCGCGGATGGCTCTGGCCCGTGTAAAGGCGCAGTGTCCGGAGATGGATGCCACCGCCGTTGCTGCCCAAGGTTCGGATGGGAACCGGCTTCCTGCCGAGCATTATTTCGGGGAAGTTATGCGTGGCGCTCGTATAATAGAGTCGTAGTGCTCGAAGAGTGTAACGTTCAATTGAACGCATTAACTTGTATATCAATGATTATAGTATGAATGCTTTTTATACTTGTGCTTCCAAGTAGTGAAACTTCTCCTGTGCGGCCGTTTGCGTATACTTGTGTATAACTTTGAATGATGCGATCTTGACTTGCCCTTGCACAAGGTCTTTGGGGTGTTATAAAGCGCTTTTCACATAATCCGGCGTCTCGGTCTGTTATAAGGAGGTGGTAGCGTAGCGAACAAGGCAATCCGGACTATAGTGCTTTATTTCTTTCACTTAGCCAATGGAGCTCGAGGGTGGGGCTACGATATAGCCCTAATGACACCTCACATCTCCAGTTCGAGTGCGTATGTGCTGACCGGAAGCAGCCCTTCACGTCAGCGAAATTCTAAACATTCGGTTGTCGATCAAGTGGTGACCAGACTCTCGCTATATCATGATGATCGCCGGCTTTCTCTCTTGAGGTGCTCGCCCGGCCCTCGGGGGCTGTCGCGATAGTTCTCCTGCATGCGTTAGCGGGTGATCTGAGCGTAAGGCAGCAAAACACGAGGCGGCAAAACCAACATTTGACCAAAGACATGATTCGGAGCTGATGCATATAATGCCCAACTTGAGGCGCCGAACACTCCGAAGGTGTTGGACTTTATGATAACGGCGAATTACGCCCTAAGCCCCTTGTGTCGAGATCTGGGCATTGTCTTCGACGCGGCCGATGCCAAGCGTCGCCAGCTCGCTTTGGCTATAGGAGGAAGCCAAGGAGATTAACAACAAGAGACGATAATAAAAAGGTCTACGTAGGGTCTTAATCAAAAGAATCCTTGCGACGGGTCCCTCTTGCACGTCTGCGCTGTGTCTCCGTTCGCCGTTATCACGGGCCGAACGCACGTTTGTTCATCTGTAGAAAAAGAGGAACATTTTTAGAAATAGTTCGTGCGGAAAATATGCAAAAAAGAGTGAGTGTAAATAATTAAAGCTAGGTTTATATGAAACCGCGTTTAGTTGTGCACGCAGCCCCTTATTAAAGGGTATGCGGCTAGGGAGCCCCTAGCTTGCTGAGTCCGGATTCGTCTATCCGAGTTCGGGGTCTTTAAGTGACCCTCGCACTGAAATGGTGCCATGTGGACCGGGCATCTTAAGTGTAAGAGACGCGTAATGCGGCATGTCGTTGAAGCGGACAAAAGCCTTTCGTCCCAATAGTGCTTGATATTCACTTTTAAATGGGACGATATGGAAAATTAACTTTTCTCGTCGAGAATTGTTCGGCAATCCGAACACGACTTCTAGTAATATCGAGCCTGTGCACTTGGCGTAAGGGCCTGGCGTAACTCCTTTGAAGGAAGTGCGGCTGTGTCGAATTTTGGTAGGGTCTATCTCCATCCGACGGATTGTGTTTGAATATAGCAGGTTTAAGTCACTGCCTCCGTCCATTAGGACGTTTGTGAATTGTTGTCCGTCTATTACCGGATTCAATATCAGGGGAGTCCGTCCCGCGGCTCGAACACTTCTGGAGTAGTCCAGGTGGTCGAAAGTGATTGGTTTTGATATCCAATCTCTACAGTTTGCTGGGTTGGACCGCGCGAGGCTCTTTTTAGAAAGTGCCGCGCTATTTTTCCGTGTCCTCACATAAAGTGAGTTCTTGCTTTGACCACTTGTGGGAAAGTCTTTTGTTTTCGGTGCCTCTTGGCGGGTTTATCTTCTTAAACTGACGCGTCGAGCCCCTTGTGTTCGGCGTTTAGTTGGCGGACTGTTTGAAAACCCAACAATCCTGTGGGTGTGATTTGCGGGCCTTAAAAGTCTTGTGGATTTGACATATCCGACCTAGAATTTTGTGTAGGTTAGACGGTTCGTCATTGTCGTCCTTGATGGGTTGAGCTTTATTATTGACGTGAGTTGTTAAATCCGGCATTGACTGCCGTGCTCTTTGGGCTTTTCTCTTTATTCGGCGCTGCTCTTTTCTGCCGTGATTTACCATTCCATCTCTTATCTCGGATGTACTTGGGTCGTTGGTCTTGCATCTTGCCACCACTATCCTCTCTGCCTGAAGCGGGTCATGAGGCTTGTTAATGCGGTCATTGTCCTCGGGTTCTCTTGGCGAGTGTCTGGCTAACCATTCGTCTCGGACATTGTGCTTAAAAGCTGCTAAGGCTTGACATCCGGACGATCGACTATTTGGTTCTTTTGGTAAGGAACACATTCGAAATTTCATGTTGACTCTCCGGGCTGTTGAGTTATGTGACTTAGGTCATCTCATCCGGAGGCGGACATAAGTCCCTTGAAAATTTGCTCTAAATGCTTCCTCGAGCTCTTCCCAACTTCCAACAAAGTTTTCGGGAGGCCTTTGAGCCAATGACGGGCTGGCCCTTTGAGCTTGAGGGTAGATATTTTATGGCGTGGAGATCGTCTCCTCTGGCCATATGTATATACAATATATAGTCTTCTATCCAGACTCCGAGTCTGTTGTTCCATCGTATGCTTCTATGTTTATGGGTTTAAACCTGCTGGAAATTCATGCTCCAAAGACCTCGTCGATGAAGCATAGTGGGTGTCTTGGCGCCCTGTATTTATGCGTGCCGCTATCGTCGGACACTTGATGTGTTCCTTTGCTTATTGGGGCTGTCTTTTGGGTCCGTAGATGGACTGGCTGGGCCATTGGACGGTGGGGGCTTTATGGCCTCCTCTTGGTCTGGGAGCAGCTTTACGCTTGGGTAGCTCTTGATTGGTGGCGTTGCCGTGTTTATCTGCGGCCTTGAGTACTTTGCTCCATCTTATTGGAGCGCGTCTTCCGCTGTGTTGAGCTTCGTTTTTCCTTCTTGAGCTTCTTGCTTGTGGCGATGAGCCTGCGTTTGAAAAACTCTTGTTCGACGGGCTCTTGAGTTAAATCGTCGTTGGGGCTTGTTTCGTCTTCAGAGGGAGGTATATAGTTGTGATCCTCGACCTTTTCGTCTACCGCCCTGTCGTGAGGGCTTGCTTCTGCGTCCTCCTGCGCTGAGTCTTGCAGGAGGGGTTTGTCTTCGGCACTCTCCGGAGTGTTATTATCTCCCGCGCCGGAATCTCCATTCTTGTTGTGGCGGGATTTAGAGCGGCGCCCGGCGACGCCGGGCGTTTGGGTTGCTTCTTTAGAGAATCTTCCTCCGCTGCTTTCTCGCCATCCCCTTCTTTTGGGGTATCCACCATGTAGACGTCATATGACGAGGTGGCCTTCCAGTGCCCGTGGTATGGGGTCTGTTCGTCTCCGGCATCATCGTCCATAAGCGTCGATGTCATCGGAGTCGTAGTCTAGC
Source organism: Aegilops speltoides (assembly GCA_021437245.1). Classification (NCBI taxonomy): domain Eukaryota; kingdom Viridiplantae; phylum Streptophyta; class Magnoliopsida; order Poales; family Poaceae; genus Aegilops; species Aegilops speltoides. The sequence goes on from CM038146.1 coordinate 374,832,898, forward strand.
ATGTCGGTTAAATCCTCGACAGTGGCTATAAAGTGGGTGGTGGGTGAGCTCCGAATTTCTTCGTCGTCCGAACTCCAACCGTCCCGCCATAGTCCGCGAGATTCTCTGATAGCGAGAGGTGCTTCAGAGAATTCAGGATATCGCCAAAAGGCGAGTGTTGAAAGATGTCCGCGGCGGTGAATTCCATAACCGGCGCCCAATCTGGTTTAGTTGGCAGGGGCGCGGGAGGTACGGAGTCCGTCGAGGAGTCCGGCGCCTCGGGATCACAAGTTTCGCAGGGGACGAGATTGGTATTCGGCTCCATCGCCGTAGATGTTAAAGCCCCCAGGGCGGCGTCCATCCACCGGCCCTTGTCATGGGCGATCGGCTCCGGGCTAGTAGCCGGAGCGGATTAATCTTGACCTCAAAGCACCGCCCAGCGGCGAGCTAGATCATGCCCATCGACACGGTCTGGCGCGCTTAGCGATGGCTCGAGTCCGTCGAAGATCAAGTCTCCGCGGTCATCGGCCGTGAAGTTCAAGCTTCGAATCGACGGCGGCGGGCGTAGCTTTCGATCTGCTCGAGATGGCCAAGAGAGTTGGCCCGCAGTTCAAAGCCGCCGAATACGAAGATCTGTCCGGGGAGAAAAGTCTCAACCTGGACAGCGTTGAAGGTTGAAGATGCCATCGAGCCTATCGGTGGCGACGAGGAACTCTCAATGAAAGCACCAATGTCGGTGTCAAAACCGGCGGATCTCGGGTAGGGGTCCCGAATCTGTGCGTCTAGGCGGATGGTAACGGAGACGAGGACACAATGTTTTTACCTGAGTTCAGGCCCTCTCGATGGAGGTAATACCCTCGTCTGCTTGATTAATATTGATGATATGGGTAGTACAAGAGTAGATCTACCACGAGATCAAGGAGGCTAAACCCTAGAAGCTAGCCTATGGTATGATTGTTGAGATGTAATGTTGTCCTACGGACTAAGGCCCTCCGGTTTATATAGACACCGGAGAGGCTAGGGTTACACAGAGTCGGTTACAATGGTAGGAGATCTACGTATCCGTATTGCCAAGCTTGCCTTCCATGCCAAGGAAAGTACCTTCCGGACACGAGCCGGAGTCTTCAATCTTCGTAGTCTGGGAGTCCGGCGGATATTGATAGTCCGGCTGTCCGGACACCCCTAGTCCAGGACTCCCTCAGTAGGGCTCTTCCTTGGGGCCACCGCCGCCTTCTTCAAGGGATCATCCCGAAAGGGTGACCGATGAGCCTTGTGGAACCTTGCCCCGAGTGAGGCGAGGGTGTTGCGCTCCATGGTGGCCGCTTCTTTGGCCTCGACAAGGGATGCCTAGGCCGCCTTCGCCTCCTCCTTCAGCTTCGTCAAGCGGCCATGCTCTGTAGCCTGTTCCAGGGCTGCCTTCTTCAGCTCAGCATCTCGATCGGCAGTGGCAACCTCCTGGGCCTTCATCTTCTCCTCTTGCTCCTGGAGCTGGCAGGCCTAGGTGGCCTATTGATCTTGAAGGGCCTTCAGCTCAGCCTCCACCGTGCGCCACTGATGCTCGGCCTCCGTGGGCTCCTTTCGCGCCAGGTCGCACTCGACAGCAGCCATCCCAGACACCTTCTGGGCCTCCTCCACAAAGCTCCAGGACGCTCGGACAGACGTGTCGGCCTGGAGCCATCCAGAGATTAGCCCCAGGCGCCCCAACGCCGCGCGCCGGTCCGGGCCCTGAAGTTCACCTTGGAGACGGTTCAGCGCCGCTCGTGCCTCCTCCAGGGATCTGGAGGCGGCTGGAGCGCCGTGACCCAGCTACGCGTCGGGCGGAAGAGAAGACGTCCTCGGCACCAAGGCGGGAGAAACCACAACAGCAGGAAGGACTGGGATCTCCGGAGGCTGGGCGACCTCAGCAGTCGCAGCAAGGATGGGCGCCGACGGGGTTAGCCCCGCTGAAGGTGCAGGCACCTCCTGAGGATGGGCTTCTGCGCCCTAAGGAGACGACATCGCCGCTGGAGCTGCAGGGGCCGCGACACTCTCCTTCACCAGGGCTGCGGCGGCCACCTCAACACGCTCGACCACGGCAACTCCGGCGCCCTCCTCCTTCTTCTTCGACGACTGCTACCTAATGACAGACGAAGACGCTAAGCATTACATCAGGAATCAATAACAAGACCAAGGAAAAGCACTCACTGGTCAGAGAAGACGTAGTTCCTCTTCAGGCCCAGCAACGGGGGCCTAGCCGGGGCAGTCAGAGCTGCACTCTTGGGAGCAGGAGAGCACGCGGTCGGCACCGCTCGGGACGCTGCTAGCAAAGGCGGAGCACTGCCTGGGGGGATTAGCGTTGTCCTGCCCTTCTTCACAGATGATCGCTTGGGCTGCTTCGAGGAGGCCGCCCCAGACCTCGTGGTGACCCCAGGGGGGCAAGCCAGCTCCACCACCGGAGGTGCATCATCATCATCATGAGGAAAGTTGCGGAGGATCTCCCTCTGCCTCAGGGCAAAGGATTCCCCCACACTCTCCTCCTCGGTGGCCTTGGAGGAATGGTCACCGGAGGACAGGTTCACCAAGGAGGCGGGCGGCGGGGGAGGCCCCGTCAGCACGGGCCCGAACTCATCGAAGGCTGGCATGGCAGCGGCAATCTCCTCCCCATTGACTCGGCGGTACAGCAGGAGCCATTCTTCAGGAGGACCGCTCGGATCCTTTCCAGTCAAGTAAAGCGACACCTTGCTCAACTCCTCCTTGGGAAGGGCGTCCTGGCGCAGGCGGATCTTGTCGTTGGTGCCCCCAAGCTTCCACAAGGGACGAGAGCGATCTTGGAGCGGCGCTAGGCGCTGCATCAAGAACTCCTTGATGATCATGGCCCCCGTCAGCTTCTCATTCTTCAGGTTTTCCTCCATCTTCTTCATCAACGGCTTCAGGGAAGGGTCAGCGATCTTCTTAGAAAACCACCCCTTCTCAGAGGAGGGGAGCTTGGTTGGCAACTCCAGCAGCTCCTGCGAGCACTTGGCGTCCGTTAGGACCCACCTCTTCAGGGCATCCTCCACCTTCTTCCCGGTGCGGGAGATCGCGTTACCGCCCCGAGCTGCAATGAAGCCGACGCATCCAGCGGGTCGGTCGCCACCCATGCGGAGGAAGAAGAAGTGGCGGAGCATGGCAACGGAGGGCATCACCCCCACGAACGCCTCGTAGTAGAAGGCGAAGATGGATAGGAGGAGGATGGAATTGGGGTGAATGTGGAGCGCATGGAGGCCGTAATGATGGAGAACGGCATAGAAGAAGCGGGAGAATGGGGACACCAGCCCCGAATAGACGTTGTGCAGGAAGAAAGGGTAGAAGGTACTGTTCGCGGGTTCCGGCGTAGCGGTGGCGATCCGGAGCGCAGTCTCCCCCACTCGTTTTCCTCGCTCGACATTAGGAGAAGCATGGTCTGGAGATTCTCCTTGGTGACGGAGGGTGCGGTCAGCACCGACGCGTACCAGGCGAGTCCGGCAGCCGGGGCTGAAGCCTTGGTCTTCTCAGCAGCCATTGGGCAGAAGATTGGAGGAGATGATCGGCAGATCTGGTGAGTTCTTTCGGTGTTGAGAGAAGGGGATCTGGAGCAAGACGAAGGGGAGGCAATGAAAGCACGGCAGCAGAAGGCAACCCTTTTGTCACACGCAAACAGTTGCCGAGGCAGCATGGGAAGTGGAGATGCCCACGTCCCATCAATCGCCACACGTCATCAAGGCCGCAGGCGGTTAGGGAACACGGTGCTCCGCACTTGCCGTTTGGCATTGCCTAGAAGCCAAGTTCGAGCGCGCCTTGGGCCCGGGGGCTACTGTCGGCGTTCTGGATATGGGAGTATCCAGACATGCCAGCCTGCGGCCCACCACGTGGCTCCATCAATGGCCCAGTACGGCCCAGCTTCAGCGTTAACAACTCAGGACCCTTGTGAGGGGCCAAGCCTCGCAAGGCGGACGACACCAAGACCCCCGAGGGGATCGGCCTCCTCAGGATGGATCCCGAGGGGCGGAGAGTTCCATGCAAGGTGAACCTCACGAGGCTCAGCTAACGTGAGCCATGACGACCAAGGCCAGGCGGGCGCTAGGCAGGCACCAACGGGCGCAGAGCGCCAGTTTCCTCTTTGGTGCAAGGGAGGCAAGCCACAGGCGCGGAGTCCCGAGGAATCAGCCAAAGGTTTCCATTCTGGTGCAACAAGACCAAGACCGCCAGGACGGCAGGACGGAGGTTAACACCAAGCCCACCCAGCGTCACGGCCAGGGGCTTTTTGCAGGCGAAGACCACTTTAGTCAGGATAAGTTGTACTACATGTGCCCTTTCAAATCTGGCCATTGTGGGATCCCTTCCCGCCAACATTTGGGAAGAGGACCGAGGCCACTATAGAGAGGACTTAGCCAGCACCATAGAGAGGGATCGGATCCACTCTCATCTGACCACCTCACCAGCTCGCTTGAGCCAGTTCATCCTCTGTACTAGTTCATCCTCAGCCCCTCGAGGCAATCCACCATAACGCTGGGGTAGGGTATTACACCGCAAGGTGTCCCAAACGAGGATAAACTGCCGTGTATCTTTGTCTCTTCGAGTTTGATGCGCTAGGCTTAGGAGGATCGCGAGTAGGCAGGCTAGGTAGGTTGAGATCTCCGCACGCACCCCAGAGTTCAAACCTTTCAAGGGTTTGTGGAACCCGTAATCTAACAGTCAACCACCAATGCTTGCCGCTCAGGGGTAGCAACATGCGTTGGGCGGTCGGACTGGTCAAATGTAATGGGGGTTTTGACCACTTCAAATATGTCATCGTTGCCGGAGCAACCATGTTTACTTCTGTTGACAACTTCAATCGACTTTTGCTCTCGATGTCAGCAAAAAATCACTAAAGTGGCATTGACGTTGGGCTAACCGTCATCTTCCTCTTTGTCTTCTTCCTTATCAGATTCTTTTTCTTTCTCACTGGGCTGACCCTCTCGGAAACTCTGAATCAGGAGTCGGCATCGTCGAGTGGTATGCTTGGGAAGAATCAAGTTACCCTCTTCATCTTTTTTGGTGTGAATATGACATGGTAAATCAAGCACATCATTTCCCGCTTGATCGTTCACTTTTTGGGGGGTCCAAGGCCCTTTAGGCTTCCCCTTGAATTTCCCTTGATTCAAAATTACTGCCTCGGCGGGACCTGCGGGTTCAGCTTTGCGTTTTTGCTTCCGACTGGAGTTTCCTCCTCTGGCATCCTGGGCGACTAATTTGTTCTTGCCTCTCCGGAGTCGGTCCTCTTCTTCGTTGTTAGCATACCGAGTGGCTATCTCCATCATCCGAGTCAAAGACATGTCCCCGGTCTGACCGAACTTCAAGTTGATCTCTCTCTAGTGGACACCTTCTTTAAAGGCGCAAACTTCATGATGCTCTGATATGTTCTCCACTGTATGATGAAGGGTAGTCCACCTTTGGATATATTCTCTCAAAGTCTCATTCTGTTTCTGAACACAATGCTGCAATTCGGCCAATCCAGCAGGTTGCTTGTAGGTGCCCTCAAATGTTTTGGTAAACACTCGGGCTAACTCTTCCCAACTGAAAATGCTCCCAAGGGCCAACTAATTCAAACAAGCTCTGGCAGAACCCTCAAGCATCAAAGGGAGGTGTTTCATGGCCACCTCATCGTTGCCACCGCCAATGTGCACTGCCACTCAGTAATCCTCTAACCAAGTGTTGGTCTTCGACTCCCCAGTGAACTTACTTACACCTGTCGCCAGCCTGAAGTTGTGAGGGATCTCAGCAGCTCGGTTGGCTCTTCCGAGACCCTCGGGGCCGGAAACATGCACTCTGCTTCCATTGGGTCGATCTCTATCCAGCCCTTCTCTATATGCACTATTCCTATCGACAAAACCTTGCACGAGGAGTGATCTTGCATTTAACCCAGGCTCTCTTGGGTCCACTGGAACTCTACGGTCATTTCCATACGAGCGCCTATCATCATACCGCTGGGGCACGTTTGACCCACCCCTCAGAGGGCGTGAAGGCGCTCGAAGGTGGTTGTCACGGGCATATTCACGATCAAACTCTCCGTGGGCTCTTCCCAGGTGCCGATCTTGACGGTGATCACGATCTTCACGTCGCAAAGGCGACCCAGGACTATGCGCCGACTGAACTGTGTCTACCCTCACTAACCTGTTGTGGATTCTATTGCGCGACTAAGAAACGACTGAGTTTTGCTCTCTTGCTGCCCGGAGCAGTGCTCGGATCTGCATCAAGCCTCTTCCAGCCTCTGAACGGGACAGCTGAATAGATTCTGCTATATGTGCAGCAGCTGTAAGATTCTGGATCGGAGTGCGGTATACCTGGGGTTCAAGTGGAAACAATTGTCATTGTCGTCGACTGGATTTTGGGATCAGTTGACGGGCGCGTTCATTGAGAGAATGCTAGAGATTCTCCAGGCGCACGCGCTCGGCACATGTGGCCAGGCGCGCAGCCTCCACAGCCCGAGCCTTGGAAGCCTCCCCCATGATAGGGGTCTGGAGAGCCTCCATGTTGCGGTGGTGCAACTCTTCCCTCTGATGCGAATTGAGGGTTGGGGCTCGTACTCATCATGACCATACGACGTGCCATCACCATCGCCGTTATCGCTGTTGCAGCGAAACCCGGGTGGGCTGCGACAAGAGTCGACCATGAGAACTTCCACCGCGGGGTCACCGCTCCCGCGCTCGGGAAGAGTGTCCACAGAGCTAGTCGATGGGCTGAATGGTCCGTAGAGAAATTCGTCGGGCTCGATCGCCACGACTTGAGGGGTGGCCGGCTGGTGGGCCACCGCATGCTTTACCCACCACTGGAGCCGCGACCAACCGGATCACTTGCGGCAGCGTCCGGCGGAGTGAGTGGATGATGCGGGAGCCGACCGATACGGGGTCGACGGCTGCCGAAGAAGGACGCCACAGGCACTCGCGTGGAAATGCACTGCCCCGTGGATCGGAAGAGCCTCGACATCGAGGGGGGCTTCTTGAAGCCAGGCGGAGTCGTCTTTGACAAAAATGAGCGTGCCGAGTCGGATCTCGTGTCCCACATCCAAACCACCGCCGGAAACCATGTTGATGAAGATCGGAAAAAATGCAACCTCACTAGAAGTTGCCAAGATGCTTTGCCCCACGGTGGGCGCCAACTGTCGTGGTACTAAGTCTGCTAGTAAGAGTAGGGGGTACATATGAGGAGGCAAGTCCCTAGCTATGGCAAGGTTGTAAACATGAGTTTACGAGTTCAGGCCCCTGTCAGAGGAGGTAAAAGCCCGACGTCTCAGTGCCTTGAGGAGGTCGACTGGAATATGAGTGTATGTGTTACAGGGGGTGCAAACCCTTGTGCCGGAGGAGGGGGTGGCTTATATAGAGTGCGCTAGGACCCCAACCATCCCATGTTAAAGGGTTCAATGTACATTAAGATAGGGCGTTACTGGTAACACCGGCTATAAAGAGTTATTAATGATCTTAAAGACTATGGAGTGAACGCCTGATCGTTGCCATCCTGGGTGACTAGGTCTTCTGCACTCCGAGTGGTTTATTGTATGGTCGAGTGACTTCATATTGGTCGAATGGAATTGGGGTATCCGAGTGAGATAATTGGTCGAGTGAGTTGCACTCCAAGGTTACTTCAGTGCGTATCTTCTGTTATACTTTGAATTTTCTTGATTCTAGGGTAGTGACCTTGGGTAGGGCATCTCGGTCAGGCCTAGGACCCTAACCTAGGTTCATGGCATCGTCAGGGGGCCCAATAGGCGTACTAGATTGAGTCGGCCTCGGGGCCCAGCCTGAATCGTCATTGTAGAGCTTGCCATGCCGACTCTTCATCATATGGCCGATCGCATATCCCTCTTTCCCTGGGAGAGCCCCCTCCAAGAACTCAACACCACCATGCGCAGGCCTCATGGTTGGCGCCAACTGTCGTGGTTTTGTCACGACAGATGTCCTTGTGAAAGGACTAAGTATGGAGGCCATCACAACTAGGTGGTCGCTTGAGAGGGGTTGATCGGGAATGAAGGACACAAGTTACCCAGGTTCAGCCCCTCACAGTGGAGGTAATGACCTACTTCTCGATTACAAGGATGCGGATTCGCTAACCTAGCTCTCGATTGATTCTAACTCAGCCTCTACGTCCCAGGGGCTCTCCTTTATATAACGGGTAGAGTCCCTGAGATTACAACGGAGTCTGGGTCATACTACTACACGTTTCTTATTCTACTTATCCCCAAGTAAGGAGTCTTCATCCTTGGGCCTTTGTCAAGCCGGCTCGTTCCGGCATCTCCTCAAGCCGACCTTCACATAACCCTCTGGGCCTCCACTGCAGTGATCTGCTAGATGAAGTAACCCACAAGCCGACTGGATCTGGGCCGGGTCATTCATCTTGCTGGGTCATAACTCCGAGAAATATCCCCAACACCTACTAGACTTGTTTATTTATAAGTGACAGCTTATTTCTTTTCCCCAAGAAATACTAGGAAGGTTGTAGACAATACATACTACAGTTATGGCTCTGAGCTAACTTGTGAGGAGAAATGATCTCTTGTCTCATTTATAAATGATGTTGAGACTTTTAAGATGAATTATCAAATTAGCCAAAATTATAGTGGATACGTGGCACTAGTCCACGAGTTGCATGATGGTAACTTCATTGCAAAAAAACATGGTATGATTTTGTTAACTATGGTTGCATACAATCTTCTTCAGTAAACTACATTGCTAACTATATATGTTACTATTATGTTCTTCAACAGAAGCTCACGAAGGATGTTGTGCCTGACATGATGTTTACCGAAGGTCATATGCATATGGTTAGCTTAGGACTAGCTCTGCCGACAGCTTACCATAGTGCATACTCGATTTCTCTGAAAGATGAAAGGGTCGATATCAAAGAATAGAGCAAAGCAATGAATGTGCGCAGGCAACCAATTGGAGACAACATTAATGTGCGCAAGCCACAACTTGGAGACGGGTGGATCTCTATTGTTTATTATGGAGATGGATCGGTTACCTATTTTATGCTATTTTACCTAAGAGAGAGGAGTTGGTCCTAGGTAGTACTCATCATGTGCTGAGAACATTTAGCTAGTGTTGGTTATGACTATGATGATGGGGAGGAGTTTCTATGGTGATGATGAGTTATGTGCTAGAATGTGTTAGAATGATGAGTTGTTATATTACTATGAGATGATGATGAGGAGGAGTTGTTATTATGATGATGACTTCTTATATGACTATGATGATGATGATGATGATGATTTTTTGTTGTTATTATTATTATTATTATTATTATTATTATTATTATTATGACAAGTTGTTATTATGATCATGATGAGTTATTATATCATTGGGTGGAACAAAAAAGGATTAGATTCAAGTGGATGGATCGTCGTAGTAACAAAATTGCTACCATATCAAAATTTGTATAATGGTGTATAAATACAGTATAAAACAAAATAAATGAAATACAGATGAATAGTAGTAGCATGGGATAACAGCATGTGCTACTACTACTTAGCAGTAGCGCCTGTCGAACCCAATGCTACTGATAATCGTATTAGCGGTAGCATGGGGTCATACCTGCGCTACTACTAGAAGTTATATGTAGCGCCCTAGCCCCACGCTACTGCTAGGCAAAAAACCCGCACTACTGCTAGGGTTTTCCCTAGTAGTGGTTTGTGTAGATCATTTATGAAGTCCCTCAAACCATTCATGAATGATCCTTCAAACCGAAGACCGAAAGAATGGCCTCTCTACGGATTGCAGGTGTACAGGCTTCACGATCTGGTAGTGCTTCGCTGTTCAAAGATAATCCTCGTTGGAGAATTAGAGGGAGAAGAAGAGAGCCGCACATGGATTCTCTATTATGAAGATTAGAGAGATATAGATCTAGCTCTAATATCCAAATTAGAACTAGAACTAGAGAACTAGAGCAGACTCCAAAACTTGTGTGTCCCAAGGGGCAAAAACCTCTCTCTCTCTCTCTCTCTCTCTCTCTATATATATATATATATATATATATATATATATATATATATATATGTTTGAGGGGAGAGGAGGGGCACCACAACGGGGGAGGGATCCCCCCTTGTGTCGGCCCTAGGGGTGGAGGAGTCTTCCACCTCCAATTTGGCCCCCTTCTAGCTTCTCATACAAGCTAGTGGGGCGCCACATATTATTGTTGGGCCCTAGGGCCCAATAACTCTCCACCACTTGGCCTTTTATATTTTCTTTGACCCATTTGTATTAAATTAATTATAAAATAATATTATAACCTTTCATTATTAATTGAACATCTCCAGAAACATTTTCCACCTATATATAAATTCCCGGTATTACCCAATAAATACCAAAACTCTTCCGCTAACTCCAAAACGCTTTCGGTTACTCTCAAAACTATTTCTAATATTCATGAAACTATTTCTTGAATATTTTCTTATAACTCTTACTCCACTAACACTCAACACATAGTGATTCCCTAAAGCGTGTGACCCTGTAGGTTCGGTAAAACATAGACATGAACAAAACTCCTTTCATTCAATGACCAATAGCGGAACCATGGACATCCATATTGATCCCTATGAATACATGAATGATATTTGACTGAACCTTTGGTTATCATGTGCTATTCCATTTGCTTTGCAATACTTTAGAAAACCCGAGGTGAGATATATCAGCATCCTCTTGAGTCATTCTCATGCTCACTATACTGGTCTCCTCATTATCGGTTTTGTTCTTCTTTCTCATTGACATGTTCTGGCATCCCTATGACCTAGTCACCTGTGTCTAACCAGATGATGATGGATGCCGTCACACCGAGAGGGCCCTAAGAATATATCTCCATCGTTGGAGGATCAAATCCCATTCTCAAGCTATCTAGTCCCTTGTCAAACTTTCCAATGAACCTACAAGTTGACGTTACAATCACCGTGTTACATATGAACTTTGAAAAACCCCAAAGTCCATCGTATGGTAAGAAGAGACTACGATACTCTCATGGTCTAAGGAACTAAAGCATAAGTTGTCTCTCCATTATATATTAATTGACTTGTGATAATAGTATCTCAAAGTATAACAAACAAGTTGGGCCACACAAAGTCCCAAAAAAGTACATTGCCCTCATCAAGAACATGTACGAGAATGTTGTGAAAAGTGTTCGAACAAGTGATGGCGACAATGATGACTTCCTGGTTAAAATATGACTGCACAAGGTGCCAACTTTGAGCCCTTATGTTTTTTGCTTTGGTGATGGATGAGGTCACAAGGGATATACAAGGAGATATCCCATGGTCTATGATCTTTGTGAATGATGTGGTGCTAGCCGATGATAGTCGGATGTGGGTCAATACGAAGTTAGAGCTTTGGAGACAAACCTCGGAATTGAAACGTTTTAGACTTGGTAGGACTAAAACCGAGTACATGAGGTGTGGTTTCTATACTACTAGGCACGAGGAGGAGGTTTGTCTTGATGGGCAGGTGGTTCCTCGGGAGGAAACCTTTTGATATTTGGGGTCAATGCTATAGGAGAGTGGGGATATTGATGAAGATGTAAACCATCAAATCAAAGCCAGATGGATGAAGTGGCGCCAAGCTTCTGGCATTCCCTATGACAAGAGAGTGCCACAAAAGCTAAAAGGCAAGTTCTATAGGACGATGATTCGACCTGCAATGTTGTATGGCGCTGAGTGTTGGCCGACTAAAAGGCGGCATGTTCAATAGTTAGGTGTGGTGGAGATGCACATGTTGAGGTGGATGTGTTACCACATGAGAAAGGACCGAGTCTAGAATGATGATATACGATATAAAGTTGGGGTAGCACTGATTAAAGAAGCTTGTCCAACATCATCTGAGATGGTTCGGGCATGTTCAGTGAAGGCCTCAAGACACTTTAGTGCAAAGCGAACGGCTAAAGCGTGTTGATAATGTCACGAGAGGTCGGGGTAAACCGAACTTGACATGTGAAGAATCCGTAAAAAGAGATATGAAGGACTAGAGTGTCACCAAAGAACTAGCCATGGGTGTGTGGAAGCTTGCTATCCATGTGCCAGAACCATGAGTTAGTTGTGAGATCTTATAGGTTTCACCTCTAGCCTACTCCAACTTGTTTACCTACTCGAGGACGAGCAAGAATTAAGCTTGGGGATGCTGATACGTCTCAAACGTATCTATAATTTTTTATTGTTTCATGCCGCTATATTATCATTATATATACTTTATTATCATTTAGACAATTTTATATTATTTTTGGACTAAAATATTAATTTTGTGTCCAATGTCAGTTACTGTTTTCTGCTTGTTTTAGGTTCCACAGAAATCCATATCTAGGAAGTTCCAAACACGATGCCAAATACTGACAATTTTTTCTGGACCATGAAGGACCGTAGAGGCTTTGGGAGAAGTCAAGAGGAGGCATGAGGCTCCCACAAGGGTGGGGCACGCGGCCAGGGGGTGGTCACACCCTCTAGGCTTATGGGCCCATGCGTAGCAATTCCACTACCATAAATTCCTATAAATATCGAAACCGCCGGAGTGAGACCAGAGAGAATTTTATCGCCGCTGCAATCCTGTGTTCCAAAGCGATCCCACCTGGATCCATGTTCCGGAGTTTCGCTGGAGGGGAAGCCATTGGAGGGAGCTTCTTCATCAACCTTGTTGCCTCCATGATGATGTATGGCTAGTTCCTTTAGGACCCGCAGGTCCATAGTAGTAGGTAGATGGCTTCTCTCTCTCTCTCTCTCTCTCTCTCTCTCTCTCTCTCGTATCTTCAATACCATGTTTTTCTCCTCCGAGATCAATCTGATGTAATTCTTATGGTGTGTTTGTTGAGATTCAGTGAATTGTGGATTTGTGATCCGATTTCTCATTGAATATATTTGAATCTTTTGAGGTTTCTTTGATGTGTAATTGAGTAGCTATGTATACTTTCCAAGTTATTTGTCTTCTCTAGCCAAGATAGATGGGTAATTCTTCAAAGGGAGTGGTGCATAGTAGTAGGTTCAATCTTGCGGTATTCTATATCCCAGTGACAGAAAGGGACAAGACACATAATTATATTGTTTCTGCTAAGGGTAAAACGATGAGGTTTGATCTTATCGCTAGATTTCTTCCTATCTACATTATGTCATCTTGCTGGATACCTTGAGATGCATGTTGGATATCGGTTTTGGGGTGGACTAATAGTAGTAGGTGCAGTTGGGTAACGGTCTACTTATCACAGACGTAATACTTATACAAGACTAGGCCATGAATGATCATAATTATGAATGTTGCTTTTCTATCAATTGCCCAACCGTAATTTGTCTACCATGTATTACCTCTTTTCAAGAGAAATGCTACTAGTGAACATATGGCCCCCGGGTCCATTCTCTTTTAATACTTGCATTTACACAATTGTTCTTTTATTCACTTCCATTATTTTGCTGTTCCACTATATCATTATCCATCCACTATTAGCTTTTAATCTTGTAACTAATAGGACAAGGTGATTGACGACCCCCTTGCCAAGTTGGGTGCAACCTTTTATTTTGTTTGTGTGTAGGTGTTTCTTATCTTGTTAGCTTGTTGAATCTTACTCGTTAAATTAAATCTTGATTCTTAACTGAGGGAAATACTTTCTGATGATGTGCTACATCACCCTTCATCTTCAAGGAAATACAACTACTCCTACAGGAGTAACAAGAAGCCGAGGTGGAAGATGGTGTGACAATAATGATGATGTAGAAGAGCTTGAGGAGGAGGAGTTCGATGCAGTCGGCACCTTTAGTATTGTTCGGTGATCTCCCCCATTTCCCCTTCCCCCTCGGGTCACCCACGCACGGCGACCGGGGGGAACCCTAGCCAGCCGTCGCCGGTCCCCCGCCTCCCGCCTCCCTTCTCCGGCCGTCGCCACAGGGATCGGCCGGGCAAAGCCCTTCCGAATCCGGCGGCGGCGAGGCCTTTTTTGTTCCTCGCGAGTGGAGGCCGGCGCGGTGGGGCTTCCTCTGGTAAGGGGGCAACGCGAGCGCCGGGCGACGCGGCATGGCGGCAAGCGGGTGCTGGAGGGCGCCGACATGCTTCGCTAGGCTTCAGGCGGCATGGGTGGTGTCGGCTGCGTGTGCGGGGATGCCGTGGCGGCGGGGGGCTTCGGCCAGATCTGTTGGGCGGCCGCCTCTCGCGACGAGGGTCGCGACGGCGTGGGTTGGCATCTGCTACTGCATTTTGGCGTGGTAGGGACTCCAACGAGGTGGTGCTGGCTCATGGGTGCTCGATCTGTCGGGTTCGGGTGTCTACGGGCGGCATGGGTGGTGCACTGGCCGGCGTGGCGACCACGGTGGCTTCGGCGGTGGCCAGTGACATACGATGGCAGGGTGCGGGTTGTGGTGGCTCCTCCCTTCTCCTGGGTTCGGGCCAAAGGCGCGGGCTTTTGCGTGGAGAGGGTCAGGACCCGGGGCTCGTGCTCGGGCAGACCAATTCGAGGCCTGAGATGAGTCAGTGCTTCCGCTCCGGGAAGGCGATGGTGGGCGCGGTCCCGGGAGTGCTCGTTGGTGGTGGTCGGACTTGCGGTGCGTTGGTTCGCAGATCAATGCCGGTGGCCATGGACATGGTGTCGTGTGAACTCGCCTGGTCAGGAGCTGGTTTGCCGCTGGCCGTCGGTAGTCTTGGAGTCGTGTCCCCCCCTGTCCACCTGGCACTGGCTGAGGATGCAGGTGTGGGTGCCTCCTACTGTGGCCAGGGCTATCCCCATTTAATCCGATCATGCCCATCGTGACAGTGCGGCACGCTTGGCTGTGCCTCGAAAAGCAGTCAAAACAGCGATGTAAGCGCCGCCCAAAGTCCCGTCTCGACAAAGATAGCAGCTATACAGACCCAGCCATAGAGCAGGGCGAACCGGTGGACGACGAACATGCTATTGAGCAATCGTCCGAACAGGACAATCTGGATAAACAACCCGTCCCCGGCGAAGATAACAGTCCGGACGATCTCACGCCGGACAAGTTCCTGGAGCAAAGTACTCAACACCGCAGACAAATATGGCGATAGTCGCCGAACAAAGAGCTACCCGAAGCGAAAACTACTGCCCAAATTTGATGAGGAGGCCGTAGAGCCCCCGCAATCAAAGAACAAGGAGACCACCCGGTCGGATAGACGACCCCATGGCAAACATAGAGCGGCAAACAACGCCGCACACAAGCTGGCGCGCGATCCACACACGGATTTGCATAAAAAAGATGGCCCAGTTAGATCTATCTATGGACCAAGAAAGCAAGCTCTATTAAGCAATGCAACACATCAAGTATCTGAATATTACGGTACACCTAAATATAGGGGTGCCGCACACCCCCTATGTTTCACCGATGAGGTTCTGGATTATGAATTTCCAGCGGGATTCAAGCCCGTAAACATAGAGGCATACGATGGAACAACAGACCCTGGAGTCTTGATTGAGGATTACATCCTCCACATACACATGGCTAGAGGAGATGACCTCCATGCCATAAAATACTTACCCCTCAAGCTCAAATGGCCAGCCCGACATTGGCTCAAAAGCCTCCCCGAAAACACCATTGGAAGTTGGGAAGAGCTCGAGGATGCTTTTCGGGCAAATTATCAAGGGACCTATGTCCAACCTCCGGATGCAGACGATTTAAGTCACATAACTCAACAACACGGAGAGTCAGCCTGAAAATTCTGGAACATATTCCTTACTAAAAAGAACCAAATAGTCGACTGTCCGGACGCCGAAGCCTTAGCAGCTTTCAAACACAACATCCGAGACGAATGGCTCGCCACACACCTCGGCCAAGAAAAGCCAAGAACAATGGCCGCATTAACAAGCCTCATGACCCGCTTTTGCGCGGGAGAGGATAGCTGGCTGGCAAGATGCAGTACCAGCGACCCAAGTACATCCGAAGTCAGGGATGGAAACGTGAAACCGCAATGCAGCAAGGACCAGCGCCGGACCAAGGGAAACAGCCCGAAGAGCACGACAGTCAATGCCGGATTCAAAAGCTCTCGGCAGAATCATAAAAAAACTGCCCCTTAAGGATAACATGGACGAGCTATCTAACTTAAACAAAATCTTGGACAAGATATGCCAAATCCACAGTACTCCCGGGAAGCCTGCAAACCATAGCCACAGAGATTGTTGGGTCTTCAAGCAGTCCGGCAAACTCAACGCCGAACACAAGGGGCTCGACACACCAAGCGAGGACGATGACGAACCCCACAAGCAGAGCAACGGAAAACAAAAGAATTTCCCACAAGAAGTCAAGACATTCAACTCACTTCACGTGACAAAAGGGAAAAATAGAGCGGCGCCCATAGAGGTACGTGCCATACGGCCTATCCCAGAGGAGTCCCGCCATTGGTTGTTAAATCCAATCACCTTCTACCATCAGGATTACTCTAGAAGTATCCGGAGTGCAGGATGGACTGCCTTGATATTAGACCCAATAATTGGCGGACTCCAATTTACACAAGTCCTAATGGACGGCGGCAGTGATCTAAACCTGCTATACCAGGACACAATCCGCAAAATGGGGATAGACCCAACCAAAATTCGCCATAGCAACACTTCCTTTCAAGGGGTAATGCCAGGCCCATATGCACATTGTACGGGCTCTCTACTACTAGAAGTTGTGTTCGGCTCACCCGACAACTTCCGCCGCGAAAAGTTAACCTTCCACCTCGCCCTATTTACAAGTAGCTACCAAGCACTATTGGGACGCGAAGCTTTCGCCCTCTTTAATGCAATACTGCAATATGCATCCCTTACACTTAAAATGCCCGGTCCGCGAGGCATCATCTCCTTAACGGGAAATATCGAATGTTCCTCGAGCGCGGAAGATTGTGTGACTGCCTTGACAGCCACACACTAAACCGGCTTCACTAATCAAAGCACCTAAAACAGGTCGTTCGGACCCGGACACGTGTAGACGAGTCCGCGTAAACATCTAAGGGCTTACTAACCGCATACCCCGCACAAGGGGCTCACTTTATGTACAACAAGAGACATTAAAGCTCAATTTTATTCATTTTTTGAATTGTACTTTGTTTATTTAGTATAACGTACATTTTCGCACGATCTTTTTCAACTAAGTTCCTCTCTTTTACAGATGAACACAGGTGCAAACATGCAGTAGGGACCCGTGACAAGGATTCTTTTCAAATTAAGACCCTGCGTAAACCTTTTTTACTGTCTCTTATTGATACACATCCCCTGGTTTCTTGCCATAACCGAGGAGGAGGCTGGCGTTTTGGCATGGGCCACGTCAGAATTTTGCGCGTACCTGGACACCAGGGGCTTATTACCAAGGGCGTTGTTCATCCCGTTTTCATAAAGACCGAATACCTTAGGGAGTGTTCGGCGTCTCGAGTTAGGCCTTATATGCATCAGCTCCGAATCATGTCTTTGGTCAAATGTTGGGTTTGCCCGGCTCACGTGTTTTGCTGCCTTTACGTTCCGCTCTATCGGCTAAGGCGGCACCGGGAGAACTCTGCGATTGTGCCCGGTTGCTCGCCAAAGAGCACCTCGATGAAAGCCGAAACTCGATGTCATGATATAGCGTGAGACTGGTCAACCACTCGATGACCCGCCGGAATCTATAGGATTCCTCCGCATTGACGAAGAGCCATTTCCCGGTCAGGCACATACGCGCCCCGAATTCGGGTGAGCGCGGTGCCCCTAGGGGCTATATAGTAGCCCCACTGTCAAACTCCTATGGCTAAGTGAAAGTGATAAAGCATTATAGTCCGGTTGCCTAGTTTGTGTTGGAAATATGCCTTAGAGGCAATAATAAAAGTACTATTATTATATTTCCTTGTTCATGATAATTGTCTTTATTCATGCTATAACTGTATTATCCGGAAATCGTAATACACGTGTGAATACATAGACCATAATATGTCCCTAGTAAGCCTCTAGTTGACTAGCTCGTTGATCAACAGATAGTCATGGTTTCCTAGCTATGGACATTGAATGTTGTTGATAACGGGATCACATCTTTAGGAGAATGATGTGATGGACAAGACCCAATCCTAAGCATAGCACAAGATCGTGTAGTTCGTTTGCTAGAGCTTTTCCAATGTCAAGTATCTTTTCCTTAGACCATGAGATCGTGTAACTCCCGGATACCTTAGGAGTGCTTTGGGTGTATCAAACGTCACAACGAATCGGGTGACTATAAAGGTGCACTACAGTATCTCCGAAAGTGTCTGTTGGGTTGACACGGATCAAGACTGGGATTTGTCACTCCGTATGACGGAGAGGTATCTCTGGGCCCACTCGGTAATGCATCATCATAATGAGCTCAAAGTGACCAAGTGTTTGGTCACGGGATCATGCATTACTGATGCGAGTAAAGTGACTTGCGATAACGAGACTAAGCGAGGTATTGGGATACCGACGATCGAGTCTCGGGCAAGTAATGTACCGATTGACAAAGGGAATTGAATACGGGGTTGTTTAATCCTCAACATCGTGGTTCATCCAATGAGATCATCGAGGAGCATGTAGGAGCCAACAAGGGTATCCAGATCCGCTTGTTGATTATTGCCCGAGAGTCGTCTCGGTCATGTCTCGTGTCTCCGAACCCGTAGGGTCTACACACTAAGGTTCGGTGGCGCTTAGGGTTGTATGAATATGAGTATGCAGCATACCGAATGTTGTTGGAGGCGGATGAGATCCCGGACGTCACGAGGAGTTCGGAATGGTCCGGAGGTAAAGAATTATATATAGGAAGTGTTGTTTCGCCATCGGAAAGTTTGAGGGTCACCGGTATTGTATCTTGGGACCACGGAAGGGTCCCGGGGTCCACCGGTGGGGCCAACCATCCCGGAGGGCCCCAAGGGCTGAAGTGGGAGGAACCAGCCCATAGTGGGCTGGTGCGCCTTGGCCCACCCCTGCGCCTAGGGTTGAAACCCTAGGGTGGGGGGCGCCCCACTTGCCTTGGGGGGCACTCCACCCCCCTGGCCGCCGCCCCCCTTGGGAGATTGGATCTCCCAGGGATGGCGCCCCCCCTGGGGGCCTATATAAATGAGGGCAGGGGGGAGGTCAGCCGCACCGTGTGCATTGGCGTCTCCCTCCCCCTGCTACACCTCGTCCTCCTCCCGCAGCAGCTTGGCGAAGCCCTGCCGGAGTTCTGCTGCATCCACCACCACGCCGTCGTGCTGCTGGATCATCATCAACCTCTCCTTTCCCCTTGCTGGATCAAGAAGTAGGAGATGTCTCCCGTCCCGTACGTGTGTTGAACGTGGAGGTGTTGTCCGTTCGGCACTTGGTCTTCGGTGATTCGAATCACGGCGAGTACGACTCCAACATCACCCTTCCCTTGAACGCTTCCGCACGCGATCTACAAGTGGTATGTAGATGCAATCTCACTCCCTTGACTCGTTGCTTAGATGAACTCATAGATGGATCTTGGTGAAACCATAGGAATATTTTAATTTTCTGCAACGTTCCCCAACAGTGGTATCAGAGCTAGGTCTATGCGTAGTTCTCTATTGCACGAGTAGAACACAATTTTGTTGTGGGCGTAGATCTTGTCAACTTGCTTGCCACTACTAGTCTTTTCTTGCTTCAGCGGTATTGTGGGATGAAGCAGCCCGGACCAACCTTACACGTATGCTTACGTGAGACCGGTTCCACCGACTGACATGCACTAGTTGCATAAGGTGGTCAAGGGTGTCTGTCTCTCCCACTTTAGTTGGAGCGGATTCGATGAAAAGGGTCCTTATGAAGGGTAAATAGAAGTTGACAAAATCACGTTGTGGTTATTCGTAGGTAAGAAAATGTTCTTGCTAGAACCCAATTGCAGCCACGTAAAAGATGCAACAACAATTAGAGGACGTCTAACTTGTTTTTGCAGCAATTGTCATGTAATGTGATATGGCCAGAAGTTGTGATGAATGATGAATGATATATTGTGATGTATGAGATCATGTTCTTGTAGTAGGAATCACGACTTGCATGTCGATGAGTATGACAACGGCAGGAGCCATAGGAGTTGTCTTTATTTTTGTATGACTGCGTGTCATTGAAGAACGCCATGTAAATTACTTTACTTTATTGCTAAACGCGTTAGCCATAGAAGTAGAAGTAGTCGTTGGCGTGACAACTTCATGAAGACACGATGATGGAGATCATGGTGTCATGCCGGTGACAAGATGATCATGGAGTCCCGAAGATGGAGATCAGTGGAGCTATATGATATTGGCCATATCATGTCACTACTATATAATTGCATGTGATGTTTATTATGTTTATGCATCTTGTTTACTTAGAACGATGGTAGAAAATAAGATGATCCCTTATAACAATTTCAAGAAGTGTTCTCCCCTAACTGTGCACCGTTGCTAAAGTTCGTCGTTTCGAAGCACCACGTGATGATCGGGTGTGATAGATCCTTACGTTCACATACAACGGGTGTAAGACAGTTTTACACATGCAAAACACTTAGGGTTAACTTGACGAGCCTAGCATGTACAGACATGGCCTCGGAACACGGAGACCGAAAGGTCGAACGCAAGTCGTATGGAAGATACGATCAACATGAAGATGTTCACCGACGATGACTAGTCCATCTCACGTGATGATCGGACACGGCCTAGTCGACTCGGATCGTGTAACACTTAGATGACTAGAGGGATGTCTAATCTGAGTGGGAGTTTATTATAATAATTTGATTAAGATGAACTTAATTATCATGAACTTAGTCTAAAAACCTTTGCAAATATGTCTTGTAGATCAAATGGCCGCTGCTCATGTCAACATGAACTTCAACGCGTTCCTAGAGAAAACCAAGCTGAAAGATGATGGCAGCAACTATACGGACTAGGTCCGGAACACGAGATCATCCTCATAGCTGCCAGAAACAATATGTCCTAGAAGGACCGCTAGGTGACGCTCCGTCGAGAGAACCAAGGCGTTATGAGCGCTTGGTAGTCTCGCACTGATGATTACTCCTCGTTCAAGGCGGCATGCTTTACTGACTTAGAACCGGGGCTCCAAAAGCGTTTTGAGCAACACGGAGCATATGAGATGTTCGAGGAGCTGAAACTAGTTTTCCAAGCTCATGCCCGGTCGAGAGATATGAAGTCTCCGACAAGTTCTATAGTTGTAAGATGGAGGAAAATAGTTACATGTCGGTGAGCACATACTCAAAATGTCCGGGTTGCACAACCGCTTGTCCCAGTGGACATTAACCTCCCGGACGAGGTGGTCATTGACAGAATCCTTGATCGCTCCCACCAAGCTACAAGAGCTTTGTGATGAACTACAATATGCGAGGGATGGTGAAGACCATTCTGAAGTATTTTCAATCTTTGAAGTCGGCAGAGGTTGAGATCAAGAAAGAACATCAAGTGTTGATGGTCAATAAGACCACTAAGTTCAAGAAGGGCAAGGGCAAGAAGAACTTCAAGAAGGACGGCAAGGATGTTGCGCGCCCGATAAGCCGATTCTGGGAAGAAGTCAAAGAATGGACCCAAGCACGAGGTCGAGTGCTTTTATTGCAAGGGAAGGGTCATCGAAGCGGAACTGCCCCAAATACTTAGCGGACAAGAAGGCCGGCAACACCAAAGGTATATTTGATATACATGTAATTGATGTGTACCTTACCAGTACTCGTAGTAACTCCTGGGTATTTGATACCGGTGCCGTTGCTCATATTTGTAACTCACAGCAGGAGCTGCGGAATAAGCGGAGACTGGCGAAGGACGAGGTGACGATGCGCGTCGGGAATGGTTCCAAGGTCGATGTGATCGCCATCGGCATGCTACCTCTACATTTACCTACGGGATTAGTTATAAACCTTAATAATTGTTATTTAGTGCCAAGTTTGAGCATGAACATTGTATCTGGATCTCGTTTGATACGAGATGGCTACTCATTTAAATCCGAGAATAATGGTTGTTCTATTTATATGAGAGATATGTTTTATGGTCATGCCCCTATGGTCAATGGTTTATTCTTAATGAATCTCGAGCGTAATATTACACATATTCATAGTGTGAATACCAAAAGATGTAAAGTTGATAACGATAGTCCCACATACTTGTGGCACTTTGCCGCCTTGGTCACATTGGTGTCAAGCGCATGAAGAAGCTCCATGCTTGATGGACTTTTAGAGTCTCTCGATTATGAATCATTTGACACATGCGAACCATGCCTCATGGGCAAAATGACCAAGACTCCGTTCTCCGGAACAATGGAGCGAGCAACCAACTTGTTGGAAATCATACATACCGATGTGTGTGGTCCAATGAGCGTTGAGGCTCGCGGAGGATATCGTTATGTTCTTACTCTCACTGATGACTTGAGTAGATATGGGTATGTGTACTGAATGAAACACAAGTCTGAGACCTTTGAAAAGTTCAAGGAATTTCAGAATGAAGTAGAGAATCAACGTGACCGAAAGATAAATTTTCTACCATCAGATCGTGGAGGAGAATATTTAAGTCACGAATTTGGTACACACTTAAGGAAATGTGGAATCATTTCACAACTCATGCCGCCTGGAACACCTCAGCGTAATGGTGTGTCCGAACGTCGTAATCGCACTCTATTGGATATGGTGCGGCCTATGATGTCTCTTACCGATTTACCGCTATCATTTTGGGGATACGCTCTAGAGACAGCTACATTCACTTTAAATAGGGCACCGTATAAATCCGTTGAGACGAAACCGTATGAATTATGGTTTGGGAAGAAACCTAATCTGTCGTTTCTAAAAGTTTGGGGATGCGATGCTTATGTCAAGAAACTTCAACCTGAAAAGCTCGAACCCAAGTCGGAAAAATGCGTCTTCATAGGATACCCTAAGGAAACCATTGGGTATACCTTCTACTTAAGATCCGAGGGCAAGATCTTTGTTGCCAAGAATGGATCCTTTCTGGAAAAAGAGTTTCTCTCGAAAGAAGTAAGTGGGAGGAAAGTAGAACTCGATGAAGTACTACCTCTCGAACGGGAAAGTAGTGCAGCTCAGGAAAATGTTCCTGTGATGCCTACACCAACTGAAGAGGAAAATAATGATGATGATCAAGGTACTTCGGATCAAGTTGCTACTTAACTTCGTAGGTCCACAAGGACACGTTCCGCACCAGAGTGGTACGACAACCCTGTCCTGGAAATCATGTTGTTAGACAACGGTGAACCTTCAAACTATGAAGAAGCGATGGCGGGCCCAGATTCTAACAAATGGCTTGAAGCCATGAAATCCGAGATAGAATCCATGTATGAAAACAAAGTATGGACTTTGACAGACTTGCCCGATGATCAGCAAGCGATAGAAAACAAATGGATCTTTAAGAAGAAGACGGATGCGGATGGTAATGTTACCATCTATAAAGCTCGACTTGTCGCTAAGGGTTATCGACAAGTTCAAGGGGTTGACTACGATGAGACTTTCTCTCCCGTAGTGAAGCTAAAGTCCGTCCGAATCATGTTAGCGATTGCCGCATACTATGATTATGAGATATGGCAGATGGACGTCAAAACGGCATTCCTTAACGGACATCTTAAGGAAGAACTGTATATGATGTAGCCGGAAGGTTTTGTCGATCCTAAGAACGCTAACAAAGTATGCAAGCTCCAGCGATCCATTTATGGGCTGGTGCAAGCATCTCGAGTTGGAACATTCGCTTTGATGAGATGATCAAAGTGTTTGGGTTTATCTTGCGACTTATGGAGAAGCCTGCGTTTACAAGAAAGTGAGTGGGAGCTCTATAGCATTTCTCATATTATATGTAGATGACATACTCTTGATGGGAAATGATATAGAACTTTTGGACAACATTAAGGCCTACTTGAATAAGTGTTTTTCAATGAAGGACCTTGGAGAAGTTTATATATTAGGCATCAAGATCTATAGAGATAGATCGAGGCGCCTCATAGGTCTTTCACAAAGCACATACCTTGATAAGATTTTGAAGAAGTTCAAAATGGATCAGTCAAGAAAGGGTTCTTGCCGTGTTGCAAGGTGTGAGATTGAGCTCGGCTCAATCCCCACCACGCAAAAGATAAAGAAGATATGAGTGTCATCCCTATGTTTCAGCCATAGGATCTATTATGTATGCCATGCTTTGTGTACTAGACTGATGTAAACCTTGCCGTAAGTTTGGTAGGAAGGTACCAAAGTAATCCCGCAAGGAACACCGGACAGCGGTCAAGAATATCTGAAGTACCGAAAAGGACAAAGGACATGTTTCTCGTTTATGGAGGTGACGAAGAGCTCGTCAGAAGGGTTACGTCGACGCTAAGCTTCGACACGATCTGATGACTCTAAGTCACAAACCGGATACGTGTATATGTTGAATGGTGGAGCAAGATGGTAGTGCAGGTGCAAGCGAGCGTTGTGGCGGGATCTACATGTGAAGCGGAGTACATGGCTGCCTCGGAGGCAGCGCATGAAGCAATTTGGGTGAAGGAGTTCATCACCGACCTAGGAGTCATACCCAATGCGTCGGGGCCGATCAAACTCTTCGTGACAACACTAGAGCTATTGCCCTTGCCAAGGAGCCTGGTTTCACAAGAAGACCGGGCACATCAAGCGTCGCTTCAACTCCATCCGTGAAAATGTTCAAGATGGAGACATAGATATTTGCAAAGTACATACGGATCTGAATGTCGCAGATCCGCTGACTAAACCTCTCTCATGAGCAAAACATGATCAACACCGGAACTCTATGGGTGTTTGATTCATCACAATGTAACTAGATTATTGACTCTAGTGCAAGTGGGAGACTGTTGGAAATATGCCCTAGAGGCAATAATAAAAGTATTATTATTATATTTCCTTGTTCATGATAATTGTCTTTATTCATGCTATAACTGTATTATCCGGAAATCGTAATACACGTGTGAATACATAGACCATAATATGTCCCTAGTAAGCCTCTAGTTGACTAGCTCGTTGATCAACAGATAGTCATGGTTTCCTGGCTATGGACATTGGATGTCGTTGATAATGGGATCACATCATTAGGAGAATGATGTGATGGACAAGACCCAATCCTAAGCATAGCACAAGATCGTGTAGTTCGTTTGCTAGAGCTTTTCCAATGTCAAGTATCTTTTCCTTAGACCATGAGATCGTGTAACTCCCGGATACCGTAGGAGTAGTTTGGGTGTATCAAACGTCACAATGTAACTGGGTGACTATAAAGGTGCACTACGGTATCTCCGAAAGTGTCTGGGTTGACACGGATCGAGATCGGGATTTGTCACTCCATATGACGGAGAGGTATCTCTGGGCCCACTCGGTAATGCATCATCATAATGAGCTCAAAGTGACCAAGTGTTTGGTCACGGGATCATGCATTATGGTACGAGTAAAGTGACTTGCCGGTAACGAGACTAAACGAGGTATTGGGATACCGACGATCGAGTCTCGGGCAAGTAACGTACCGATTGACAAAGGGAATTGAATACGGGGTTGTTTAATCCTTGACATCGTGGTTCATCCGATGAGATCATCGAGGAGCATGTGGGAGCCAACAAGGGTATCCAGATCCCGCTGTTGGTTATTGCCCGAGAGTCATCTCGGTCATGTCTACGTGTCTCCCGAACCCGTAGGGTCTACACACTTAAGGTTCGGTGACGTTAGGGTTGTATGAATATGAGTATGCAGCATACTGAATGTTGTTCGGAGTCTCGGATGAGATCCCGAACGTCACGAGGAGTTCCGGAATGGTCCGGAGGTAAAGAATTATATATAGGAAGTGTTGTTTCGGCCATTGGGAAAGTTTGGGGTCACCGGTATTGTCTGGGACCACGGAAGGGTCGGGGTCCACCGGTGGGGCCAACCATCCCGGAGGGCCCCAAGGGCTGAAGTGGGAGGAACCAGCCCATAGTGGGCTGGTGCGCTATGGCCCACCCCGCGCCTAGGGTTGAAACCTAGGGTGGGGGGGGGCACTTGCCTTGGGGGGCACTCCACCCCCCTGGCCGCCGCCCCCCTTGGGAGATTGGATCTCCCAGGGATGGCGCCCCCCCTGGGGTCCTATATAAAGGAGGGCATGGGGGAGGGCAGCCGCACCATGTGCATTGGCATCTCCCTCCCCCTGCTACACCTCGTCCTCCTCCCGCAGCAGCTTGGCGAAGCCCTGCCGGAGTTCTGCTGCATCCACCACCACGTCGTCGTGCTGCTGGATCATCATCAACCTCTCCTTTCCCCTTGCTGGATCAAGAAGGAGGAGACGTCTCCCGTCCCGTACGTGTGTTGAACGTGGAGGTGTTGTCCGTTCGGCACTTGGTCATCGGTGATTCTAATCACGGCGAGTACGACTCCAACATCACCCTTCCCTTGAACGCTTCCGCACGCGATCTACAAGTGGTATGTAGATGCAATCTCACTCCCTTGACTCGTTGCTTAGATGAACTCATAGATGGATCTTGGTGAAACCGTAGGAAAAATTTTAATTTTCTGCAACGTTCCCCAACAGTTTGCTGCGCTACCACCTCCTTTATAGGACCAGGACGTTGGATCAAGTGTGAAAATGCGCCTTTTGCAAACACCCCTGCATTATATGCGTGGGGGCTGAAGCCGAAGACTACCATCTTTCAGGTTATATATACATATACATTAGCGGCCGCACATGAGGTATTCTAATTCTTGAAAGGCACAAGTATAAAAAGCTTTTATATTCCATCGATACATTGTTTCACAGTAATACATGTTATTCGAATATAATATCCTTCGAGCACTGTGTCTCTATTAAACGAGTGCCCTGCAGAACTTCCTGAAAATAGTGCTCGACAGGTAGTCGGCTTCCATCCAAATCTAGGGATGCACCATCAGTGGCCTTCATCTCCGCCCAGTATGTCTTGACACGGGAAAGAGCCATCCGCGCACCCTCTATGCATGCCGACCTCCTCATTGCATTGATATGCGGCACCGCACCAAGGAACTGCTGCACCAAGCCAAAATAACTCTTCGGCTCGGGCCTTTTCAGCCACAAAAGACTCACGACATCCTTCATGGCAAGTCCGGATAACCTATTCAGCTCCGCCCATTCGGCCAAGCGATCGGTTAAAGGAAGTGGGCGCTCTGGATTATGGAACTGCGACCAAAAAACCTTTTCCATTTCGTGATCTTTTTTATCTCGGAAGTGTTCGGCCGCGTCTGCGGCACTTGCCGCTAAGTCCAGATAAGCATCCTTCGCACTCCACAGCCGGTCCAACTGAGCATAATTAGGATCCATGAATTTCCTCTGCAGCAGAAAGGGCTTTCCAGCCACGATATCTCCAGCCTGAGGCAGCTCCTCCTTCATAGCTCTCATCGCAGAGCGAGCATCCTTGGCCTTGTTAGTGGCCTTCTTTAGGTCCTCGTGCACCGCTCGATCTTCTTTTTCAAGAAGCTTGCAGCGGTCGGCGGCATTCTTCAACTTCACGGCCATCTCGACCATTTCCTTCTTGCTTCGGTAGTGAGCAGCCTGTTCGGCTTTTAGCTCTTCGGCCGCCTTTAAGGAAGCCGCATCACTTTTTCTGGCCTGCTCCTTGGCTCGGGCGAGCTCCGCCCGAAGGTTCTCCATGGCGGTGGCACCATCTGCATCAAGCATACATGTTGTAAGGCACGGGCATCAAGCTCCCTTACCAGGTGTCCGCGGAGAAATTGCATACCTTGTGACTCGTCAAGTCGCTTATTGACAAGCGCGATGTCGGCATCCGACACGTCAAGTTGCCTCTTTGGTTCGGGAAAGTCATCAGTCCGGCTAGCCACCGGACCCTTCGCCACCTGCATAGGAAGGGCGACACATTATACCTGGGATTATGATCCTCGGCGCGCTATCATTTTTGACAACACACCGAGCCTCAGGGGCTACTATCTACACAGGGCACATTTTATATGCGGAACTGTCAGAAGGTACATCATTTTGCGTACCTCAAAACCTGTCGGTAAACTTCTGACGGCTTCGTGCAATCCGCTCTCAGCGGATGAAATCCTTTCAATCACCGTAACCATTAACGCACGGTGATCTTCTGAGATAGACACTCGCCCGAGCAGATCCTCTAGCTCCTCCGACCGTACACCAGGTGGTGCCGGACTCGTCCGATGGCCTTTTTCGAAGGCCGGACGCGAAGGGCTTTGAGGGGAAATACGACCACCTTCGGCCTGCGGACTCGGAAAACCCTCATGATGACACCTCGAGGTCGCCCGCCTCGCCAAGGCAGATGCAGCGGGAGGCGTTCGCTCTCTATCATCTCCGAGCGAAGATCCCTCGAAGATGAGCTCTGCTGAGAAGGGCTGAGATCCGAACTACAAGGTTAAACTTCGGTTATCTTCATCAGAAATAGGGCAGGGATATCCTTTATTTTAAAAACTCCCCTTTTTTACTTACAGCTCGGTGGAGGGCTGATCCCCTTGGGGGCATAATGCGGCCGAGGCATCTCTCAGCGCAGGACCCTCTGACGAAGATTTCTTCCCCCGCTTTGAGACCATGGTCTCCGGGTCTTCAGAGGCGGTCCTCTTCTTCCCTTGGATGGAGGGATTCTCGATCCCTCCTTTCCTGGCAGCCTCCCTCGCGGAGGTAGTAGCTTCCTTGTTCCCCCCTTCACCTTCTTCCGAAGGCGCAACCTCCAGCATCCTAGTTAACATGGGATCCGACATGGTCTCAGGGAGGGGGGTCGGACACCTGATTAACTTTGCTTTCGCTATCCACTCCTATTCAAGGGATAGCTCTTTTGAGGGCAAATTCATGATACATATGGGATAGCGTGTCCGGGTACAGGGCTACTCACTTGAGTATCCGGGCGATTGCAGTTCAGACCTGCGTCCTCGGTCAGGTCCGGACACATCGCTTGTGATCCAAAGAAAAGCTTGTACATCTCCACGGGCATCGCGCCCATAAAATGTTGGAGAGCTCGTGGTCCCTCTGGGTTAAATTCCCACGCAGCGGAGGCGGCGTTTGCGAGGTAGGGTGCGAGCGAATCAGCATGACTGCGCTACTCGACCGAGTGATCTCTCTCTAGGAGATCTTGAATGCGGCCTCGCGGCAAGGGCACGTCCTTGGGCGGCCCCGATCAAATCCTTTATTGACCCATGACGCCACCATGGCGAGGACCCGAGCGAAGGCAGGTGGCGCCGCCCATTTGGTGCCCACGGAGCTGTGATATAAAACCACTCTTGTTGCCATAAGCCGAGCTCCTCTTGAAAATAGCCCTCGGGCCACGGAGCATCAAGATTCTTGCTTATAACAGCCCCTCCAAGACTCTGCTGCCCCTTGATCATCTTGGCTCCACTTTGAAGGTCTTGAGCCACAATCCGAAGTGAGGGGTAATGCGGAGGAAGGCTTCGCATACGACAATGAACGATGAGATGTGGAGGATGGACTCCGGATCCAAGTCATGAAATTTCAACCCATAGTAAAACATGAGCCCCCTCACGAAGGGATCCGTCGGGAAGCCTAGCCCCCGAAGGAAGTGAGACGCGAACACTATGCTTTCGCCAGGCTTGGGAGTGGGAATAACCTACCCTTGGGCAGGCAGCCTATGCGAAATTTCACCGGTTAGATACATGGCATCTCTTAGCTTTAGCACGTCTTCTTCCGTAACGGAGGAAGGCATCCACCAGCCTTGTAGGTCGGAGCCGAACATCATCGAAGGTCCAAAGCGCCTGAATCTGGAGCTTTGGGTGTTGGAACTCGAGGCAAGGGGCGGATTCGATGAGATTGAAAGAAAGGAGTGGAGCCTTGGTCTCTTTATAAAGAGGTTGAATACCAAGAGCCTTCCCCGTGACCGTTCGGGACTCGCCTTCCATAGAGGAGACGTACCAACGGGCACGACTGGGTTACCCACGCCCGTATTAATGAGAATCCCGGAATAAGGGGACACGATCTCTGCTTTGACAAGACGTGCCAAGGAAACCGCCTCGCTAAACGCGCTGAGGTGGAACAGTAAAAACGATTGAATAAAGGCTTGGCGTGGTGTGATGCCACGCCACGGAATCGTCGATGGATTGAAGTTGTGTAAATATTATTCTCTCTACGGTGGTATGTGGAACTTATTTTGCAGAGCCGGACACTATCCTTGTGTTCAAAATCTTCTATGAAGTATTCGGAGGAGGAACCCGCCTTGCAATGCCGAAGACAATATGCGCGCCGGACTCATCATCATTGAAGCCTGGTTCAGGGGCTACTAAGGGAGTCCTGGATTAGGGGGTGTCCGGATAGCCGAACTATCACCTTTGGCCGGACTCCTGGACTATGAAGATACAAGATTGAAGACTTCGTCTCGTGTCCGGATGGGACTTTCCTTGGCGTGGAAGGCAAGCTTGGCAATACGGATATGTAGATCTCCTACCATTGTAACCGACTCTGTGTAACCCTAACCCTCTTCGGTGCCTATATAAGCCGGAGGGTTTTAGTCCGTAGGACGAACAACAATCATACCATAGGCTAGCTTCTAGGGTTTAGCCTCTCTGATCTCGCAGTAGATCTACTCTTGTACTACCCATATAATCAATATTAATCAAGCAGGAGTAGGGTTTTACCTCCAACAAGAGGGCCCGAACCTGGGTAAAAACATCGTGTCCCTTGTCTCCTGTTATCATGCATTTCGGCATGGTAGGGACTCCGACGAGGTGGTGCCGGCTCGTGGGTGCTTGATCTGTCGGGTTCGGGTGTCTACGGGCGGCATGGGTGGTGCACTCGCTGGCGTGGCGACCACGGTGGCTTCGGCGGTGGCCAGTGACATACGATGGCGAGGTGCGGGTTGTGGTGGCTCCTCCCTTCTCCTGGGTTCGGGCCAAAGGCGCGGGCTTTTGAGTGGAGAGGGTCACGACCCGGGCTCGTGCTCGGGCAGACCAATTCGAGGCCCGAGACGAGTCAGTGCTTCCGCTCCTGTTAGGTGATGGTGGGCGCGGTCTGGGGAGTGCTCGTTGGTGGTGGTCGGACTTGTGGTGCGTCGGTTCGCGGATCAATGCCGGTGGCCATGGACATGGCGTCGTGTGAACTCGCCTGGTCAGGGGCTGGTTTGCCGGCGGCCGTCGGTAGTCTTGGAGTCGTGTCCCCCCCTGTCCACCTGGCACTGGCTGAGGATGCAGGTGTGGGTGCCTCCTACTATGGCCAGGGCTATCCCCATTTATGAACTCCATGATCGGCGCCCGATCGGATTCGATTGGCAGGAGCGCAGAAGGTTCGGAGTCCGGAGAGGAGTCCGGCACCTTGGAGTCACGAGCTTCGCAAAGGGCAGGGATGGTGTTCGGCTCAATCGCCGTAGAGATTGCAGCCCCCGAGGCGGTGTCCAGCCACTCATCCTCGATCGGCGCAGTCGGCTCTGAGCTAAGGGTCGGAGTGGACACAGTGCGGCCTCGAGCACCTTGTCGGCAGCAGAGCTAGATCATGCCCATCGTGTGATCTTGGGCGCGCTTGGCTGTGGCTCGAACCCGTCGAAGATCAAGTCTCCGCGACGTCGGCCGTATAGTTCAAACTCAATCGACTGATGGCGGGGCGAGCTTTCAATCTGCTCCAGATGGCCAAGCAAATTGGCCCACAGTGCAAAGCCGCCGAATACGAAGATCTGTCCGGGGAGAAAAGTCTCACCCTGGACCGCGTCGTTGTTGATGATTGGAGGAGCCATCGGGCCTAAAGATGACGACACAGAGGAACTCTCAGTGAAAGCACCAATGTCGGTGTCAAAACCGGCGGATCTCGGATAGGGGGTCCCGAACTGTGCGTCTAGGCAGATAGTAACAGGAGACAAGGGACACAATCTTTTTACACAAGTTCGGGCCCTCTCGATGGAGGTAAAACCCTACTCCTGCTTGATTGATATTGATGATATGGGTAGTATAAGAGTAGATCTACCATGAGATCAGAGAGGCTAAACCCTAGAAGCTAGCCTTTGGTATGATTGGTGTTCGTCCTACGGACTAAAACCCTCCGGCTTATATAGGCACCGAAGAGGGTTAGGGTTACACAGAGTCGGTTACAATGGTAGGAGATCTTGAAAGTGCATTATATCGACTAGAGGGGGGGTGAATAGGCGATTTTTATGAATTCTTCACTGAGGAATTTGCCGGTGAGGAAATTCCTTAGCGAAGAACTACTTGCAGCGGAATAAGTACTCAAAAGTATGCATGACAGAGTACACACATGGTCATCATGATGAAATGAAGAAAAACACAGAGTACAGAAAGCGTAAACACAAGATAACACAAGATGAAAACAAACAGACTGAAGAAATTGAACTAAGGAAATTGGGAAAGTCTTCAGTCAAAGTCTTCAAACACAGATATGAACAATCACTCAACACAGTAAGAAGGAAATGAAAAAATTGAGGAAATAGAACCAGTAAGGTTGACAATGATTTGGTAGACCAGTTCCAGCTGCTGTCTCAGTTGTATGTCTAGTTGGAGCGGCTGAGTATTTAAACTCGAGGACACACAGTCCCGGACACCCAGTCGCTGAGCACGTAGCTTAGGACACCAAGTCCTCACCGTATTCTCCTTCAACTAAGGTCATACAGACCTCGTCCAATCACTCGTGGTAAGTCTTCAGGTGACTTCCAAACCTTCACAGACTTCGGTCACTCGGCGATCCACAATTCCTCTTGGATGCTCTAGACCATGATGCCTAACCGTCTGGAAGAAGCACAGTCTTCAAAGGTAACAAGCATCGGATCCACGCAGGATCAATCTCTTCAATGATGCTCAATCACTTTGGGTTTGTGGGTGTTTGGGTTTGGATTTTCCTCACTCGATGATTTTCGCTCAAAGTCCTCGGAGGATGGGTTGCTCTCAAATGACAAGTGTCAGTCTCTCTCGGAGCAGCCAACCAGCTAGTGGTTGTAGGGGGCGGATATTTACAGCCTAGGGAGCAGCCCGACATGATAAGACATAAATGCCCTTCAATGATATGACCGTTATGTGGATAAGATATTTTGGGACAGCTGGCGCGTAGCACAGCAACGGTCAGAAATTTGACTCTCAAATTCCTCAGGGCTATCATGTTCCTCATCGTAGGCAATCCAAGACTTTGGCGAATTCCTAACTCCTCGGTCGAACAAATTCCTCGGCTGACGGAAGAACTTCGTCTCTCCTCAACAAATTGACTGAACTGTATGAGATTTCCAATGGCTTCACTCGAAGGGATTGGTAGGTGTAGGATTTTGAGTTGAGCATCACATGGAAATTTTTCCTTAGTATTTCCTCGACCCCTTTAACAGTACGGTGTTTCCTATGACTCAAGAAAGAGAAAAATAAAACTATGAAAACGAAAGTCTTCAAGCTTCATATTCCTTGCATGAATATCAAGTCTTCACGGACACACCAATTTCTTCACTTTCAAAGTCTTCATGAAAGTCTTCAGGAATACCAAAATCTTCAGTCGAAGATATTCATTTTTAGGGGTCGACTTTCTCTGTAAATATCAAACTCCTCATAGACTTATAGACCTGTGTACACTCATAAACACATTAGTCCCTTAACCTATAAGTCTTCAATACACCAAAATCACTAAGGGGCACTAGATGCACTCACAATCACTAAGGGGCACTAGATGCACTCATAAACTAACGCCCCTGAAGAATATCAAGTTGATGGAGGAGCGCCAGCGTTTCCGGGGTCGGTTGTTGTAGTAGGGCCTGCCGCAGTGTCGTCCAAGCCTTCATTTTCATCAGTGTCGCGCGATGAAGAATAGGAGCTGGCCACCAAGGAAGGAACCTTGACCTTCTTGAATTTCTTCGGTGGAGGTGCAGACCAGTCGAATTCTTCCTTGAGACCCATGCTCTTCAGATCTTCTGCGCTGTAGATATGAGATAGAACAACCCAGGTACAGTTGAAGGTTTCATGGAGGTAGTATTGGTTTTTCTTCACAGCATTGTGGGTTGAGGTCATGTTGTAAAGAATGGAACCAAATTGACGCTTGACCCATTTATGATTGCGATCAACTTTATGATGAAGACTGGGGAGTAACTCACGATCAGTCATCACCATGGGTGCTGTGGCTTGAGGAATTTGCTTGGCAGAGGTGTTGGCGGCAGAATCATGTGTGGCAGAGTCATCATTGGTGGAGTAGGATGCAGCCTTGCGAAATTGACCATCCAATGGGCGAATGCCTTCATCTATCACAGCATTGCCTTGCCTTTGTCATCGGTGAGGAAAATGTCCGTTTGAGGACTTCAATTGGAGGCAAGAAGCGCCATGGTTCGAGTATCGGCCTTGTAGTTGAGTGAAGACCTTGTCCTGATGAACCTCATAATCCATGGCGCATAAGGCTTCAGCTCAAATGGTGACATAGCAATATTTGCCAGAGTCCTCATGAAGAAATCATGGAAGTTGATGGGAACGCCATGAATCATATTGAAAAGCATATTCTTCATGATGCCAATGACTTCTTCATCATTTGAGTCGTGGCCTTTGATAGGACTCATTGTCTTCGTCAGAATGTGATAGACAGTCCGAGGCACATACAGTAATTCCTTGGCGAGGAATTTGGTTCATGGGGCCTGCCCTGGCTTCAAAGGCTTCATCAGTACTTGCATGTAATGATTAAATAAGCTCGGAGTTCATTGTAGATGCAACGAGCACCATCAAGGGAGGATCGAGTGGGAGGCACGAAGCAATTGATTCTTTGGTGCCTTGTAGTGAGTATTTTCTGACATCCAGTCCAGCACCCATGTGTTCACATCTTCAGAATTTCCTGTGATGTGCAGCGTCGCATAGAATTGAAGAATGAGTTCTTCATTCCAATCACACATGTCAGTGTAGAAATTCAGTAATCCAGCATCGTGAAGAACAATGAGAACTGGCTCGAAGCACGACAGAGATTCCATGTCCACGTGAGGAATGTGTGCATGATCGAAGACTTTGTCTTTGTCGAATAGCACAAAGGAATAGAAATTTGCTTGACTAGCAGTCCAGAAACGCCTCTTCCTTATGCGAGCAGAATCATAGGGATTATAGTCAGTGAAGAACACATGCTCGTTGAAGAAATCAGCAGCCTTGAACTTTTGCTTCTTTGAGAATGGATCCTTTGGCTTGGGCACAGGAGTGTCAGTGAGTTGCATCACAACCTCAGGAATCACAATCTCCGGTTCTTCAGGCTGAGGAATTTCTCGTTCCTCTTTAGTGGCAGTCTGCATGTTCAAGGTATCAGCAGCAGCAGTTTCTTCAGCACTAGTGGCTGGAATTTCTTCGTTCACAGATGAGGTGGGATGAGTTTCTTCAGAGCCCATTTGAACGGTTGGTGCAGGGGACTAAGGTATTTGCTATAGTGGGGTAAAGTGTGGAGAATTGGGATGCTAAATTTCCCAAAAGTCATCATTCATCACAGGCGTAGTGCATCCGATATCCACATCTTCATCTTCAATTTCTTCAACGCCAGCCTCTTCAGCTGTGAACTGAGGCATGGGCGAGGAAGCAACAGGTGTTGAAGGGATCGCATCCACTTCAATTTCTTCATCAATCTGCTCTGACGAAGTAGCAGAATGATTTTCTTCATCAGATCTGCTAGGGATCACATATTCTTCACCATAAGGAACAAGCTCCTTTGATGGCATGGTGGAGATCGGAACAGCATCAATTGGATTCTCAAGTGAGCTGGTCATAGTCTTCATTTTCTTCGGAGCTGAAGAATCTGAAGCAGATGATGCTTTCCTTTTCTTCACTGCAGCTTTCTCTGCAGCCTTGGTCTTCCTCACATCTAATGCAGATGGAAGGGTAGGAGTTGGGGTAGGCGCAGGAGGAGCCGAGGAATCTGCTTAGATTTCCTCGGTATGGATGCAGCTGATTCTCGACTTCTTCATTTTCTTTAGGCGCACCACTAGTGGATGCCTGGCAGTTTCTTCAGCGGCTGGAATGGAGTCATCAGCCCTGGAACTAGCATTTTCTTCAGCAGGCTGAAAATCATCAGCGGTGGTGGCATGTTCTTCAGTTTGCTGAGCAGAGGCTTTAGCTTGAGGAATTTCTTGTTGCGATGGGGCTGCAACATTGGTGAACTTCTCAGTCAGTTTAACGAACCTGACTTTGGCTCCTTGCCAATCAGCATAATAAGCATTGAAATCATCACTGAGGGCTTTTATCTCAGACTGGATCGTGAGGAGTTCATCAGTTGTCATTTTGACAACGTTGACTGAGCCTTCTTGATCTGCCTGGCCTTCTCAAATTTCCATTTCTCTTCATTGATGAAATGGGTCAGCACGTGACTTTGGCCAGGAGTCAAATGAAAATCAGGCATAGGAGTGTTTGGGTCTTTTTGCCAGAGATCAATGTAGTCGAGGATCACCTTTGGATCCAAAAGCAGTGGCACATTTGTGCCTTTGGCTCTAGTGGCCCTTTCTTGCCTGTCTCTGATGATTTCTGCAAGTTCAACATCATCATCTTCATCGTCAGATGGCACTTGGAAGACAACTTGTTTCTTCTTCGGACTAGGCCGAGAACCTCGTCCAGCAGTGGCCTTGGTCTTCAGCAGAGTGGGGCCTGATGAAGAGTTTGGTGCAGCTGAGGAACTCGTTGAGACACCAGAGGCAATAGAGATGCCTGCAGTCCTTTGGCATGTGGCCAGATGTATAGGTGTTGAGGACTTTGCCGGAGCAACTGAGGACTTTGGAGGAGCAGGAGCAGCGTGAGGAATTTGCCGTGAGGGCTTTGAAGAAATTAGCCGTGAGGGCTTTGAAGATTCTGGCTGTGAGGGCATTGCTGAGGAACTTGGCCATGAGGGCATAGTTGATGAAGCACTTGGCTTGTGAGCGGGCTTCTTTGCCATTGATTTACTAGGCTTGTCAGAGGCCTTTGTGGCAGCAGCAGCAGCAGAGTCTTCATTAAATTTCCTCACTGATTCTTTGGCTTGTCTTGCCAACTTGGCTTGGCGTTTGGCCCATTCTACAGGAAAATCCTCACCACGCTTGATGCTGGTGGGATCAGCTTCTTGACCAGGTGCCAATGGAGCTCTTGGGCATGGAGGATTTAGAGCGAATTTTTTCATATACTTTGGAGTTACATATCTGTACTCCCTCCATTCTCTTGCCCATCTCCTTTCAATCCTCTCAGATAAGACCTTGCGCTGATTTTTGTTCTCCTTTCCGAACTTGGCCTCATCAGGTGTGCAATAGTCAGCATAGATGTCCTCAGGTATTTCAAAAGCAGTCATGATCTCAGGCTTCTTTCCTCCTTTCTGAGGTTTCTTACCTTCTGCCATATTCTTCAGTTGAGGAATTCGAACAATCAAATTCTCTAAAGAAGTATGCAACTTTTCTTCGAGGAACGCTGCAAATGAGTTAAGTTGATGAGAACCTAGTGATTCAAAGCGGACATGAGTACCGTGAATGCAGTATAGTTGCGAGGAATTTGAAGAGGTCATATGCTCTCGTAAGGTTTTCAAAATGAACAAGTTTGAGGAATTTGACCAGATGAGTCTTGAAGAATTTCACTAAGCGTACTTTGTCTTAGGTTCCAGAGTTGTATAGATCGATGATCCACACAATTGAGGAATCTTGAAGAAAAATGATGCTTAGGGAAACGAATGAAGAACAGATGACTAGTGAGGTGTTTTGTGTGTGAGGATTTGAAGAATAAAACACCTTTGAAGATTTTGTGGGGAAAATTTGAATCAAAGAGGGCAGTAAAAGTAACTTTTAATTACCCTGATTGAAGAACACAACGAACTGAGAAGTGTAGATTTGAAGCTCGTCAGTTCAGATCTTCCACGCCCTAACTTGGTGGAGGAAGACAACTACGGCGGTGGCGGAGTGACGATTTCCGCGGTCGGCGCGAGTACGACGACGACGAGGTCGAGGCAGTGAAGCTCTTCCTCACCGGCGATGATGGAGTAGCGGCGGCGCTAGGGTTTGAGAAGCTCGAGCAAGAGAGAGAGAGCGGTCGAGCAGAGTAAAGGAAGTGAGGAAGGGTGAGGGGGTATTTATAGTCGTAGTGAAAAACTGTTCGCCCGAAGATTTAGGACGAACGTGCCCTGGCCCTTCTCATTCGCTTGACATGTGTCACCCACGTACTGAAAAGTGGAGATCGTGTTAGATCGTGGGTGAATAGATAAGTCTATCGTGGGATACGGGACGGTTTGAGCGGCAAAACCAAAAATTTGGATAAGATTAATTTTAAAGTTCCGTTCACAATTTCTTCAGCTGACAGGATACAGTGAAGATTTTGAACGAGTTTCAAATATAACGCACATGAAGAATTTGTGAATGGATTAGTTTGAGTATAGCATAGAGGGGGAAGGGTCCGATCACATTCACTTAGCAGAAAATGCAACTTGAAGGAATAGCCATAAGTGAATGCTGTAGAGGACATAAACTCCTATATATATAGCCAATGAAGAAAAACGACGGAAATAGTGAAGATTTTGAAAAGTTGAGGAATTTGAACAACTGAGGAATTTCAACACTAAGGAAAACTCAAATTGAAGATTTTCAACTTTTTGTGGTGGCGTGACCCACCGTATAAGAATGATGATTTCAGACACCGCGTACAATTGTCGTAGGGTTCTGAGATTCGAATTCTTCATTAATTTCTTCACACTTAGAGTGTTATTCTTCATTGATTGAAGAAAAACGTTTCTTCATGTGTTGCACATCTAAGTCATCAATTTTGCATAAGTGTTAGGATGTGTGTCCTTTTCAAAGAACATTCGAAGACTCTAAGATATTTAGCTCACACCGCAACTTGCTAAATCTCTTCTCATCCAAGGGCTTTGTGAAGATATCGGCTAGCTATTCTTCAGTCTTCACATGCTCAATAGAAATGTCGCCCTTCAACACATGATCACGAAGAAAATGATGATGAATCTAAATGTGCTTTGTCTTCGGGTGCTGAACTGGGTTGTGAGCAATCTTGATGGCACTCTCATTGTCACAGTAGAGAGGCACATTCTTCATGTTGATGTCGTAGTCCTTGAGAGTTTGCTTCATCCACAAAGAATTGAGCGCAGAAGAACCAGCAGCAATATACTCAGCTTCAGAAGAGATGTGATACGCAGTTCTGTTTCTTCGAGGACCAACAAACCAAAGATCGTCCGAGGAAATGACAAGTACCAGATGTTGACTTGCGGTCCACACGATCACCAGCATAGTCAGAGTCGGAATATCCAATGAGATCAAAAGTAGAGCCCTTGGGGTACCATAATCCTAGTGTTGGTGTGTGAGCTAGATATCAAAGAATATGCTTCACAGCCTTATGGTGTGATTCCTTCGGTGTAGCTTGAAATCGGGCACACATGCAAACACTAAGCATTATATCTGGCCTAGATGCACATAAGTACAATAAAGAACCAATCATGGAGTGGTATACCTTGTGATCAAAGTCAATACCATTTTCATCAGTGCATAGATGGCCATTTGTGGGCATAGGAATTTTGACTCCTTTGCAATCTTGCATGCCGAATTTCCTCAGAACATCCTTGAGGTATTTCTCCCGAGATATGAATATGCCATTGTGTTGTTGATTTAATTTGAAGACCTAAGAAGAATTTCAACTCTCCCATCATAGACATTTGATATTCTTCACTCATCATATAGGCAAATTCATCACTATAACGTTGGTCAAGACACAGCCAAAGATAATATCATCAACGATATTTGGCACACAAACAGTTCACCATCATAAGATTTAGTAAAGAGAGTAGGGTCGAGTGAACTGGGTGTGAAGCCATTCTTCACGAAGAATTCCTTCAAAGTATCATACCACGCCCGAGGGGCCTGCTTGAGGCCATAGAGGGCCTTGTTGAGTCTGAAGACTTTGTCAGGATTCTTTGGATCTTCAAAACCTGGGGGTTGAGCAACATGTACTTCTTCCTCAAGCTTACCATTGAGGAATGCACTTTTCACATCCATTTGATATAAAGTGATATTATGATGGTTAGCATAAGCAAGTAATATGCGAATAGCCTCAAATCTAGCAACAGGTGCAAAGTTTCATCGAAATCAATTCCTTCACCCTGTGTGTAGCCTTGAGCTACAAGTCGTGCCTTATTCCTCACCACAAGGCCATTTTCATCTTGCTTGTTGCAGTAGATCCACTTTGTGCCAATGATATTATGCTTGCGAGGATCTGGACATTTGACCAGTTCCCAGACATTGTTGAGCTCGAACTGATGTAATTCTTCTTGCATGGCCTGAATCCACTCAGGCTCCAGAAATGCTTTGTCTACCTTAGTGGGCTCTGTGATAGAGACAAAAGCATAGTGCCCACAAAAGTTAGATAAATGTGAAGCTTTTGAGCGGGTGAGAGGACCTGGTGCTTCAATGTCATCGATGATCTTTTCAACTTGTACTTCTTTTGCAATGCGAGGATGAGCTGGTTGTCGTCGAGGAATTTGATCAGCATTTTCTTCAAAGACCATTTCCTTCAAAGATTTTCCTCAGGTACATCAGCTCGACGATCTTCGCGTTCGAATGAATTTTTCAAGAGATTCTTCAAGAGGAATGACATCCTCAAGAGCCTTGAACTTGGTAGAATCTTCGTGTTGGTTCATCTATCACGTAGGTAGGTGCTCTCTTCTGAGCCATTAGTTTCATCGAATCCGACATCTACAGCTTTCAACAATCTTGTGAAGAGCGATGTTGAAGACTCAGAGGTGTGCAAGTCCTTTCCGTAACCAAGCATAAAACCTTCATGTGCTTTCGGTGCAAATTTAGCATTGTGATGAGGATCTCTAATCCAACATTTAGCACCGAAGACTTTGAAATAACTCACATTGGGTTTCTTGTCAGTGAGGAGTTCATAGGCAGTCTTCTTGAAGAATTTGTGAAGATATACTCTGTTGATGATGTGCACACGGTATCAATTGCATCAATCCAAAAACGATGAGGTGTTTTGTATTCATCAAGCATAGTGTGAGCCATCTCAACAAGAGTTCTGTTCTTGCGCTCCACGACGCCATTTTGCTGAGGAATATAAGGAGCAGATAACTCATGAGTAATACCAAGTTCATCAAGATAGTCATTAAGACCAGAATTCTTGAACTCAGTTCCATTGTCACTCCTGATGTGCTTGATCTTCACACCAAAGTTGGTTGAAGCCCTTGAGGAAAATCGTTTGAAGACTTCCTGCACTTCATGTTTGTAAGTAACAATGTGTACCCATGTGTAACGAGAGTAATCATCAACAATAACAAAGCCATATAGAGATGCATCATTAGTCACAGCAGAATAATGATTAGGACCGAAGAGATCCATGTGAAGCAATTCAAATGGTCGAGTACTGGTCATGATAGTCTTCCCTGGATGCTTGGCCTTAGTCATCTTCCAGCTTCATAGGCACCACACAAGTGATCCTTGAGGAATTTGACATTCTCAATGCCAATGACATGCTTCTTCTTCGCGAGCATGCGCAGATTCCTCATTCCAGCATGACCAAGTCGTCGATGCCATAGCCAGCCTTCTGAAACTTTTGCAAGTAAGCACACGGCAGGTTGTGGTCCTGTAGAGAAATCAACAATGTACAAGTCTCCTCTCCTAAAGCCTTCGAAGACTTTGGAATTGTCAGCTTCCATGATCACAACACAATGATACTTGCCAAAGACAACAACCATATCAAGATCACAAAGCATTGAGATGACATGAGGTTGTATCCTAAGGACTCGACAAGCATGACTTTGTCCATGTGTCGATCCTTAGAGATCGCAACCTTACCTAGACCCAATACCGACTTTTGCCTTTGTCAAGAAAGATGATATGCTTCAGATGTGACGGTGTTAAGGAGCATCCATCAATAGATTCTTATCACCACCATGTGATTTGTACATCCACTATCGAGGACCCACTCGCTTGCTTTGGGTTGATCATCCCGCAGATGAATTAGTGCAGCTTACAAACTCATATACTTCATCAGTGAAGAATATGACTTCAGTATCATCACTCC
The DNA here is from genome assembly GCA_021437245.1 of Aegilops speltoides. Taxonomy (NCBI): domain Eukaryota; kingdom Viridiplantae; phylum Streptophyta; class Magnoliopsida; order Poales; family Poaceae; genus Aegilops; species Aegilops speltoides. Next base: position 374,874,644 of record CM038146.1, read on the forward strand.
AACTTCATCAAGCAATAGCATAGATAAGCAGTGTGAGGACGTGTGAAATGAAAGTTCATTTCATCATGATTAGCTCAAGCCCTTTCGTGCAATCGCTCGGTCTCCAAAGAAATCCTTCAGTTGTTTTGAGCACGACTGGAGACCTGTCGCTACATAAGAGATTAGTTCTTTTTCTTCACCACCCACATCTGGAGGGGTGGCAAAGAATTCATCACTCTGCGAGCACCATATGAGAAAGGTGGCATGGACGCTAGTCCACTTCGTTTCACATAAGAGGGGTTAGGGTAAGCATATGAATAAGCAGAGAAATTCTTTGAGGACTTATGAACATAATGATTTGAAGAATAATGCACATATTCATAGCCCTTAGCTCTACCCTGCGAAACATAAGGGTTAGCACGATGATGTTCATATGAGGATTTTGATCCTTTTGAGGAATTTGATCCATGTGAGGAATTTGGTCCGCATGAGGACTTGGATCCATATGAAGAATTTGGTCCATATGAAGAGTTTGATCTGGGGTTCCTATTCTTCACAGGTGGTGTCATGAGGACATTCACCTGAAGACTTTCAACATAACTTTTGGGAACCCAGATTTTCTTCATAGGGGATCCGTTCCTGCAGTTAGTGCCAACTTATCTAGCAAATACTTCACCATTCTGATTGTTGAACAGTTTATAGTTGGAGTCAAATGACTCATCAGAAGAATGAGGAGATTCACATGTAAAGCCAGATAAGTTAGATGGATCAACTGGAGGTCCCTTTGCAAAGAACCCATGAGGTTTTGGGGTACCGCTCGGGCTTCCATATGTTTCATCAGCATTGAGTTTCCTCTCAAAGGCAATACCCTCTTTCCTAGGGTTTCTGTTGAGGATCTGCTTTTTAAGCACATCACAAAGAGTCTGATGCCCTTTGAGGCTTTTGTACATGCCTGTCATATACAATTCCTTCAGCCCTGCATCATCAGTTATACTAGCAATGTCCTCAGATGAGGAATTAGTGATAGCAGAGGCAGGTGAAGAATTTGTAACATTTGAAGCATTTGAACATTCAGGTGAAGAATTAGAAGATTCACGTTCAATGCACTTTAAGCATGGAGGATCAAATTCTTCCTGAGTGGCGCTGATTTGTTGAGCAAGTAATGAATCGCGCTCCTTCTGAAGATCTTCATAATCCATTCTTAGCTTTTCAAGATCTTGCTTTCTTTGAAGAAATTCATAAGAAAGCTTCTCATGATCAGTTAAGAGGGTTTTATGATGACTTTGAAGGTTTTCAAACTTAGACTGAAGTCTTTGAAGATTTTCAGTTAAGTCTTTAGTGCGGTCCATTTCATCACCCAACATATCATCACTTTTGTCTAGCATGTTTTGAAGTTTTTCAATAGCCTTTTGTTGTTTCACAGCAATCTTAGCAAGTTTAGAGTAGCTAGGCTTGAGATTTTCATCAGATTCATCCTCACTTGATTCAGAGGAGGGGTATTTAGTTACCTTAGCGGCCTTTGCCATAAAGCAATAGGTGGGAGCGTAGTCGTCATTACCTTCATCAGTGTTGTTGGTGTTGCCATTTTCTTCAGAGTTGAAGATAGACTTGCTGAAAAATGCGGTAGCAAGAGCTAGACTTGCCACACCTGACTCAGACTCCTCGGATGCCTCCTCTTCCTCATTATCCTCAGATTCAGCCTCAGAATCCATTTCCTTGCCAATGAATGCCCGAGCCTTCTTGGAGCTGCTCTTCTTGTGGGATGAAGACTTCGAGGATTTTGATGATGAAGACTTTGAAGATTTCTTCTTCTTCTTGGCATCATCAGAACTATTATCCTTGTATTTCTTCTTCTTTAGATCCTTGTCCCACTGAGGGCAATCTTGAATGTAGTGACCAGGCTTCTTGCATTTGTGGCATAGCCTTCTCTTACAGTCACTTGATGAGGAATCACTGCTCCTTGAAGATTTTCCAAAGCGACCACGTCTTGAGAATTTCTGGAACTTCTTCATGAGCAGTGCTAGCTCCTGGCTCAATTCTTCAGGATCACCAAGGCTACTACCAGAATATTCACATTCAGATTCAGACACTGCCTTGGCCTTCAGGGCACGTGTTCTGCCATAGCTTGAACCATAGAGATCTCTCTTTTTAGCAAGCTGGAACTCATGAGTATTTAGCCTCTCGAGGATATCAGCGAGATCTAGTGACTTGTAATCAGCACGCTCTTGAATCATCAGTGCCAGAGTGTCAAATGACGAATCGAGTGATCTCAGCAATTTCTTCACCACCTCATGATCGGTGATGTCAGTGGCACCGAGCGCTTGAAGCTCATTTGAGATATTAGTGAGGCGATCGAAGGTTTGCTGAACATTTTCAATGTCGAGTCTTTTGAAGCGGTTGAAGAGATTGCGAAGAACGTCAACACAAGAGTCACGTTGAGTTGAGACTCCTTCGTTTACTTTGGAGAGCCTATCCCAGATAAGCTTAGCAATTTCCAAAGCACTCACTCTACCATACTGCCCTTTACTCAGATGACCACATATGATATTCTTCACTTGAGAATCGAGTTGCTTGAATCTCTTCACATCAGCAACATTCAGAGAAGGTGTGACTGAGGGAACACCATTTTCCACAACGTACCAGAGATCGTTGTCAATTGCTTCAAGATGCATTCGCATCTTATTCTTCCAGTAGGGGTAGTCCGTGCCATCGAAGGTAGGACACCCAGCAGAGACCTTGATCATACCTGCGGTCGACATAACTAGAACTCCAGGTGGTTAAACCAAAATCACACACAACAAGGGAGTACCTTGCTCTAATACCAATTGAAAGTGCGTTATATCGTCTAGAGGGGGGTGAATAGGCCATTTTTATGAATTCTTCACTGAGGAATTTGCCGGTGAGGAAATTCCTTAGCGAAGAACTACTTGCAGCAGAATAAGTACTCAGAAGTAAGCATGACAGAGTACACACATGGTCATCATGATGAAATGAAGACAAACACAGAGTACAGAAAGCGTAAACACAGGATAACACAAGATGAAAACAAACAGACTGAAGAAATTGAACTGAGGAAATTGAGAAAGTCTTCAGTCAAAGTCATCAAACACAGATATGAACAATCACTCAACACAGTAATGAGGAAATGAAAGAGTTGAGGAAATAGAACCAGTAAGGTTGGTGAAGACAATGATTTGGTAGACCAGTTCCAACTGCTGTCTTAGTTGTACGTCTAGTTGGAGCGGCTGAGTATTTAAACTCGAGGACACACAGTCCCGAACACCCAGTCGTTGAGCACGCAGCTCAGGACACCAAGTCCTCACCGTATTCTCCTTGAACTAAGGTCACACAGATCTCGTCCAATCACTCGTGGTAAGTCTTCAGGTGACTTCCAAACCTTCACAGACTTCGGTCACTCGGCGATCCACAATTCCTCTTGGATGCTCTACACCATAACGCCTAACCGTCTGGAAGAAGCACAGTCTTCAAAGGTAACAAGCGTCGGATCCACGCAGGATCAATATCTTCAGTGATGCTCAATCACTTTGGGTTTGTGGGTGTTTGGGTTTGGATTTTCCTCACTCGATGATTTTTGCTCAAAGTCCTCGGAGGATGGGTTGCTCTCAAATGACAAGTGTCAGTTTCTCTCGGAGCAGCCAACCAGCTAGTGGTTGTAGGGGGCGGCTATTTACAGCCTAGGGAGCAGCCCGACATGATAAGACATAAATGCCCTTCAATGATATGACCGTTATATGGATAAGATATTTTGGGACAGTGGCCAGAGTACAAGAACGGTCGGAAATTTGACTCTCAAATTCCTCGTATTATCATGTTCCTCATTGTGTAGGCAATCCAAGACTGGCGAATTCCTAACTCCTCGGTCGAACAAATTCCTCGTGACTGAATAACTTCGCCTCTATCATCAAGAAATTGACTAAACTGTATGAGATTTCCAATGGCTTCACTCGAAGGGATTGGTAGGTGTAGGATTTTGAGTTGAGCATCACATGGAAATTTTTCCTTAGTATTTCCTCGACCCTCTTTAACAGTACGGTGTTTCCTATGACTCCAGAAAGAGAAAAAAAAAACTATGAAAACGAAAGTCTTCAAGCTTCATATTCCTTGCATGAATATCAAGTCTTCACGGACACACCAATTTCTTCACTTTCAAAGTCTTCAGGAATACCAAAATCTTCAGTCGAAGATATTCATTTTTAGGGGTCGACTTTCTCTATAAATATCAAACTCCTCATAGACTTATAGATATGTGTACACTCATAAACACATTAGTCCCTTAACCTATAAGTCTTCAATACACCAAAATCACTAAGGGGCACTAGATGCACTCACAGATCTACATGTCCGTATCGCCAAGCTTGCCTTCCACGCCAAGGAAAGTCCCACCCGAACACGGGACGAAGTCTTCAATCTTGTATCTTCATAGTCCAGGAGTCCGGCCAAAGGTGATAGTTCGGCTATCCGGACACCCCCTAATCCAGGACTCCCTCACCTGCCCAGACACCGGGACTAATGCCGGGCTAGGAGTTGATGGACTATTGTCGCTCCTCCTACCGTGGTTGTGTGCGTTTTGACGTGGGCGGTGCATGGTATCTCGCGATAGGGACGCGGGGGCGGCGGCCCCGGATGGCGGGCCACATGGTTGCTTTTCGGCAGGCATCATTGTGGTGGTGGTGGCTCCTCTCCCGGGTTGTGTGGACAACGGGAGGGGTGGCAATGGGTAGCTCGGACGTGCCCTTTCTCTGGTGGGGTGGCGTCCTGATCCGTATCTGGGGTGTTGGCTTCGTCGTGCTCCTGTTGACGGCCTCTTAGGGGCATGAGTGAGTTGCCGGGCGAAAGCTCCGTGCCATGATGGCGCCAACAACGACGACACCCGTGGATGTCGTTCTCTTCTTGAAGATGTTGTTGTGGTTCTTCTCATCGTGCTCGGGCTCCGGGTGAAGACCTTTATCCGTTTGGACTCGGCAGCGGTGACGCTCTGCGCCGTCTTCCCTCTTGGGGGCATTGTCGTGGAGCTTAGGTGTGTTAGGTTGTAGCATGGGGGTGTTTGGTGCTTTCGGTGCTTGTAGCTGGTAGCATAGTCGCGTGCGTCTATGCCTGCCGGATATCTTAGGATCGGCTTTGTAAGAGGGCTACCTCTCTTGTATGTTTCGGTCGTGTACTTCTGTGGTTGGTGCTTTATCTATAAAGCGGGGCGAAAGCCTGTTTCGAGAGGAGGAGTTCGATGCTAGCCAAGCAAAATTTGGAAAACAAACCGACAATTACACGGAGATGAAGGATCTTTGTTTGGTGAGAGCATGGGAGAGTGTGTCACTTGATGCGGTTGCCGACAATGATCAAACCCGCAAACAATATTTGCAACGCATCGAGGACAAGTTTCATAAGCTATGCCAAACCCATCGTCCGTTCATTGAAATCCGGTGGTGTTGGTTCTTACGCCAATGTTGATGATGTGCTATGGCCGGTGATGGTGGCGATGATCTTGTCAACAATGGTGGTGCTTGATTTGATCATGTTTAATTGTATTTGATTGCACATTCTTTTGGACAAAGTTAATTGTTACTTCTTATATTGCGCATGCTTTTGGATGTGAAAAATTGTCGTACTAGTATTGTATGATATTTTTATATTTATTTGGTGTATTGCATTTACTATACGAGTTTGTAGTTGATATATCAATATGAAAATCAAACTAATTTGTGATACAACGAGGGATCGGGGCGGACAGATGCCGTAAACTCATACGCAATTTTTTTGTGATACTAGTTGACGGTAGTACTAGTTTGCAGGACCTGTTTCGCCGGAGCCTTCGCGGTACCATAAAGTAGTTTTCTGGGAACCTAAAATGGTTTTGCGGAACAGGATATGCTGGAGCTGCTCTTGGCCAGTATTCCACTACAGTGCAATGCAGGTGCCGGTGTGTCGAAAGGCAAAGTTGCATTCAAAGACATGGCGTCCACCACCTGGCATCGCCACCTACCACCAAGAGCAGCAGCAGCATCCAAAAAGAACATTGTCATCAAAGAAATTGACCGTCCAGCCTTTGATAGGAAACACAAACATTAAACGTAAAGGAAAGAATCTAGATCGCAAAGGATACCGGCATATCGCACTGCAACAAGAGTTCAAAAGTTGTTCAGGGGACATCAGCAAAGCAACTCAGCCACTAACCTCTCTAATTAAGAGCATCTATATGTGTTCCCTGCGAACTAATGTATCCCGGAACAACTCTTACTCGTTCTTGTCATCGACTAATCATAACATCGCAATTTTATACCACACTTTGCGTTATGCCGGATGACTATTTTTCGCTTCCTTTTGCACAAATTTTAATCCGGAATCCAAATATCATCTATGATCCCACCATGAGTTAAATTACATATGCAGCGTCAGAAAGGCAATGAAAGGCATAGTGGCCAATAAACAATAGTAGATGCTAAGAACTATTCTTTAGGAACCTACACGTTCATGTATCCAGAGAAAAAGGGCCAGAAAATGTAGCTGCGTCTGTGCATCTTTATTTCGAGAAATAGATAATTCATGTATTAACTGTCATGAAAAATATACGGAAATGTTAACGCCCACACGTGTGGGCGTTCGCATCTCGTCCACACGCGTGGATCCACGTCCGTGCGTGAGCGCACGAATCTTGGCATGTTTCTAGTGCCACGTAGGACTTGCCTGGTGTTGGGGCGTTCATCCGGTCGCCCACACGACCTTTCACCATACAGGAGGGGCTGGTGTGTGGGCGTTCAGCAGTTCGCGCCACACGCCACTTTGCACGCACACACAAGGGCTAGTGTATGGGCATTTGCCATCTCGCCCACACGCCCGTCTCCTCTCCCGCACCCAAACTCCTAGTTGTCATGTGTTTTGCAACGCACATGGCAATCGCCTTAGTGTGCTTTATAGCGGTGCTAACTCTCTTTTACCGAGTTGCCATGTGTTTTGCACGGTACACAGCAATCGCCTAGTGTGCACGTAAGCAGATGGCAACTCTCTTATACCGAGTTGCCATGTGTTTTTGCATGGTGCAGGCAACGTCCTAACGTGCACGTAAGCGGATGGCAACTCTTTCTTTTTACATGGCAATCGCCTAGCATGCTTGTGAGCACATGGCAACTCTCTCAACCGCCTAGTGTTAGTATGTGGCAACTCCTAAAGTTATGAAATCATGGCAACTACATTAGATCGACCATACATGGCAATCTGCAGCTTGAGCAATCATGGCAATCGCAGTTGTCCGACATGGCAACCGTAGTTCAAATGACATGGCAATTGCGCTTAAACGAACATGGGCGAGTGCAGACCATGACAATCTGCGGCGCTGGGGACCGCTCAGCGCGTGGCGTCTTGGGACCGAGGAGGGTACGAGGCTTGACATACGGGCATGTGGGCGTTATCAACTTCGCCCACACGCACGTGTGTGAGAGGGATCGGGAGGAAAAAAAAGATGTGTGTGGGCATTACTTGTTTTGCCCACACGTAGGTGTGTGGGCTATTCCTCTTATACACCACACAAAATGTGTGGGCGGACTCCTTAACGCCCACACGTGTGGCACTTGTCGGCGTCCAGAATATATGCCATCAAAGGGTCTCTTGGGCCTTTGCTCCGTTTTGATAGCATCAACTAAATCAGTTTTCTTTTGAGAGATGAGCCTCCTAATTAACTCTTGTTGCCTTCTTCCGGGCTTATGACTGGCTATGGAAATAAGTTTTCCCTGGCAGCTTATTCTAAAATTAGTAAGCTTTTAAAATAAAATTTAGGTCAGCCTTTCAGAATAAACTGGAAAAAGGGCAACTTATTTCCACGGCCAGCCATAAGTCCCAAAAGAACGGGCCCTCATAAGCTTGGTTTCAGAGTTCTTGAGTCCTGCATTTGGATTTGTTTTTCCACTTGCTTCACTTTGGGAGCTGTCATCGGTTTGACCAAAGACCAGCCCGCAGCCGGGTGGAAGGGGGCGAAAAAGCTCGGTTCCCCTCAAGTGGGGGCTCGAGACGCATAGTTTAGTTCTTGAGCTCTGCATTCGGATATGTATCTCCATTTGCTTAATAACTTTGGGAGTTGCCATCCCTTTGACCAAAGACCAGCGTGCGGCCGAGTGGAAGGGGATGTTTGTCACCAACTCACCACCAATCATTCAATCCATTCATGGATTTTTCTGTTCCCTGCATGAACGGAGCGATACTAATTATTTCCAGGCTATCAAAACGGTCGGTTGGTTCATGCGTGGAGCGTGGAAAACGTAGTCACCGGACGAACAAACAGAGCAGCTACGTCACGTTGTGCATCAATTGAAACTGACCTAGAGGCCGAGGATCGAACTTTAGTAGTCATGTAAAGAAAAGTTAAGCTTAAAAGGAGGATTAGTAGCATGTAGAATGCCGATGCTTTGTTGAGTGTCTTGCCGCTTCTCCGTACCTACTAACCATTTCTTTTCAGGACTAGGAGGCGTGCACATACATCACCAGTCTTGACTAAACAGAATACTCGAACTATAGAAGCTATATGATCCAACTCAAAAGACTAAGACAACTAAACAAATCAACATTTGAAAAAATAATATCTAGTGCCAAGGACCCATCAGTGGCATGGGGTACACGATGGAGTTATACTTACATTCGGAGATGCTTGGCATATCATTACAAAAATAGTTTGTCAAAGCCATATGAAGCAACTCAAGTGATACATACCGCATTCTCATCTGGTCCTAACCGGAGCCACCAACTGACTTGTTGCATATCCCATGCATCAATGTTCGTTTCATGGTCATTCAGAGCATTTTCTTCAGTAAGACGTGTTCTCATCCAATGATGAACATGGCCACCAAAATGCAATCAACAAACAATCCTGACAGCAAACTTGGCATGACAACGTGAGTACCACCAGGTCACATCACCCTTTCATCATTTACAAGTCGCCCCAACCGTTCCCCTCGCCCCCGCGTCGCTCCAACAGGGGCGACACGGGCGGCTAACCCTAGCCGCCGCGGGCGGCCTCCCCTACCCTTCCTCTCCTCCTCGTCGCCACCAGAGGAGCCGCCGATCGTCACAAGCTGCCGAGGAAGGTGGCGGCGGGCCTTCGCTGTCCCTTCGCGGAGATCCGGATCCACGGGCGGCGGCCTCTCTGGTTCGGGCGCCGCCGTCGGCCTGGGACGGTGTCTTGTGAGGACTCTGCCTGCGTCCTCGACCGCCGGGTGGTGGGAAGTCGGCGCTTGGCGGCGGCAGTCGGGGCCTTGGTCTCGCCAGATCTGAGGCTCTTGCTCCTCGTTCCCGCTCCTTCCCTTTGCGCTTGAGGCCGGTGGTGCTGGTTCCGTGCTTCGGGAATGGTGGTGCAGATTGGGACCGGGAAACCCTAGGCGGCTGGTTCGGCTCGACAACGGCGTCGGCTTGGGCGACGATCCTTCCCAAGGCGGTGTCGTGGTCCTTATTCTTGCCACCTCCGGTCCTCTCCGGATGAAAACCCAAAATCCGCCTGGATTGGGCAATGGTGGCGCCATGGGCGCTATCTCCTCCTTGAGGCGCTGCTCGGGAGCTAGGACTCGTGTGGGCTCATGAAGGTGGGGGCTTTGGCATGGGTTTCTCTCTGTTGCTGCATGGCGGCTTTCATGTTGTGCTGAGTGCCCTTGTATCTTTAGGGCGCTTCGCTTTTGGTGTTCGCGTCGAAGAGCGGCGTGGCATCCGCACGCTGACAACGGCGAAGTCTCGGCTGCATGGAGCGATGGGGGTTTCACGGTGGGCGTGTGATGATGGACGAGCGCAGGATGGTGGCGCTGTCTGGCGCGTGGTGGCGCGATGGCGTAGAGACTGACACGGTTCATGCAACAAGACAACTCAAGATGGATTGATGGTACGTGGCTGCGGCGGCCTCATACCCTAGGGGTCTGGTTGAAGAGCACGCCGGACTGGTGGGTGCCCATACCCGCAAAGGCGTCTGGTTGGGACCTCGTGTCTTAGATGTTAGGTTTGGCTGCGAGGTCTGCTTGGTATTAGCACAGCACCATCGGCGCCTTCATCGATTACATAGGAGTAGCGCGACAGAGGTTGCGAAGATGGTGGCTTTGGTCTTACTGTTGTACGACTTCGTAAGGTCTTGTGTTAATAATTAATACATTGGCCGTATGCATCGTCCAGATGCAGAGGCCAGGGGTATTCCTCCTTTTCGAAAAAAAAAACATCACCCTTTCATCGTATGGGTATTTCATGACTGACCTAGAACATTTAAATGCAGTTGAATGCATAACAAGCATTAACACCGGCGGAGCCATGTGCATTTCTGCAGGTGCCATGGCCCCCCCAACCTTGGCAAATTTAGTGAAGAAATTTTTTTACAGAGAGATTTAGATTGGAAAAATAGACATGTTTTCCACTGTCTTTTCTCTTTGGCCCCCCAATCTTCTTGGTCTAGCTCCGCCAGCATTAAGAAAGTTAAGTCCAATCGGCAAGTCAGTATGACCATTACAATTTGAAGCAATCCACGCAAAGCAACTTCCCCAATCATGGATATGAGGTTAAAGGATTACAATCGAAATAGTACATATACCAGGATCGCTCAATTTAAATAATAATAAAAAAACTCTACGCAGATCAATACAGTGTAGGCGAGAGATACGTTGAATTCTAAATGACATCCAGGCTAGTTGGTAAGAGATGAAGCATCACAAACAATTTCAAATAGATGTATCAGCTTGTGCTTCAAAATAATCGCATGAGTGCGATTTCACAGATTGTGAAATAACTGTAGGCTTTACGACCAACTGAGCTAAAAAAAGAGAAACCAGAATCATGCTACAAGAATATCCTCAGCCAAAGACAGATCAAAGGCATATATCCTCTTACATGAAATAAAAACTAGCGAACATATTTAATCTCGCACCTGCAATTTCTGGCTGCCTCAAGGAATTAATTGAAAATTTAAATATTTAATAAATAACAAGTCATATACTCCCTCCGTTCCTAAATATAAGTATTTTTAGAGATTTCAATATGGACTACATACGGATGTATATAGATGTATTTTAGAGTGTAGATTCACTCATTTTGCTCCGTATGTAGTCCATATTGAAACAAGACTTATATTGAGGAACGGAGGGACTATTATTCAATACAAAACACATGTCAAAAGGGACATTGTTCCGACATCAGCTAAATCTGTACATCCCACTAAGCAATAAGCATTTAACGAAAAGATACAAATAAGATACGACATACAGCTTGATTTGGAAATTGAGTTGTCTGCAATACAATTATGAAGTTTGGAATAATGCTCATCCAGATTTTCTAAAGTTCTCAAGTACAATTACAAAATCTAAAATGAGGGTGAGAAAAAGGAGGTTAACCCATAACCATATATAGAGTCAAAAAAGGAGGTGAACCCATAATGTAACTTTAAAAAAAAAACAGTGCAATACTTCAGAAATTAAGGAAAAACCTGAAGATGTCACAGGCAATCAAAATCTCTATATCCTGTAATACAAGAACAACATGTCAACACAGGGGTGCCTATTTATTCTTGCATTAAAGTAGACTTGTCGAAAGGACAAGAACCATATGAGATGTTTATCTTGAGGCAGTCAAATCAGGGTATCTCTCCTTTTAACAAATCTTTCCTGTAAATTCATCAAGAGTGTCAATAGAGCACAAAGATTTGTGGTGATATTTATACTGCAGAGTGTCAGTAATGCAAACTTAATAAGTGTAATTACACAACGAGCTAAATAAAACCAAGAAGAATAACCTTGTAATGTGACTTATCAAACCAAGAGAATGAAAGTTTAAATTATTTTACTTCACTTGAAAGCTGCAAAAACTATAACAAAATCTATAACTGAACAAATATGGTCTTATATGGTAAGAAACAATTTTAAGGGCTAAAATTTTGTAGTTGTTTACTATATATAGTGCCCTAACTAAAATTGCCAACCATAAAAGCTAGTAGCACCTGGCTCCTCAACAAAACAAAATAATTTACAGACATGAGGTGTTGCTCCCCTTCTGGGGTGGAACCAAGATTCTGTAGGAACATAAATAGTTTATTACAGTTATTTTGTATCCTAAGATGAAATACAAAAGAAAAAGAAATAATCTTCGTGATTCCAGGTAAAAGAAACAGAATTGCCTTAAGATGTGACTTGCAGTGTCATGACATCACACCAAAAATTAAAGCCTACAAAATACTCCCTCCGTTCCTAAATAATTGTCTTTCTAGAGATTTCAACAAGTGACTACATACGGAGCAAAATGAGTCAATCTACACTTTAAAACATGTCTATATACATCCGTATGTGGTAGTCCATTTGAGATGGCTAGAAAGACAAATATTTGGGAACGGAGGGAGTATAAATTTTGAGGAGCAGCCACGGATTTCACCTGGAAAGGAGGACAGGAGAGAAAATTCAACATCCTGCAACTCCTAGGTCAGACGGAATGTGTGTCAAATGAAGCTCCAACATTTCTACCTAAAACCTCAGTGCCATCTACATATGAAATTCTAATGGGGCACTGACCATGACCAAATAGCAATGCAGCTCTTTTCTTTTTTTGTTATCTCAAGCAATCAAAGCATACATGATATAAACAAATTAATTTGCACCCGAGAGTGGAAGTAGAAGTCTAGAATTAAACAAGGTACATATGTATATGTACACTTTTTAAACATGAATTTCTACTGCAAGAGTGTCAATCAAATCATACTACCACCGTTACATACAGGCACCGCTGCCCGGCCCTAGCCTCACGAAATTTTCTTTAGGGGAGAAAATCTCTCCTATGATCCTACTACCGCCGTTACATACAGGCACCGCCACCCCGCCCTAGTGCCGTGGTGGTTCAGATTCAGAAATGGGATGCAATGCGGGGTTAGTATGGTTGGAGGAAATCAGCCGAGTTGGCCATGGAGTCGGTGGTCGGCCAGGCAGACCGGAGCAGCTTCAGGAGGTGCTGCGCCTTGCGTTTGGCACGCTCCGAGCAGCCGCCTTGCACCATCATGAGCAGCTGACTCATGGCACCGGCTCGGACGGCCTCCAGCTGCAGCACCTCAGACCCGCCCACCACGGCCACCAATGCGCCCGCAGCATGCTCAGCCGCGCGCCCGGACATGGCGCGCACTAGCGCGATCACCACCGCGGCACCACCTCCAGCGCCAGAGACAACCGCCTCGCGGCCACCCTCTGTCCGGGACAGCCGCTCCACCGCTGCCAGCGCGCGCTCCAGCTCGCCGGCGCAGCCGCCCTCCGCCACTCGCCGGGCCAGAGCTGATGCGGCGCCGGCCGATACGGCACGTTGCCTGTTCTCCTTGGCCAGGCAGAGAGCAAAGAGGCCTCGGATCCCAACGCGCACTGCACGGGCATTGGCCTTCTCGTCCACCAGCGCGACCAGGCCTTCAATGACTCCATCCGCTGCGCCAAGCACCACCCTGGCCTCCGCCCCTGACACCGCAGCAGCCGCCTCCACGACGGCACCTGCGTTAACCTTGCCCTCCAAGGTCGTTGCCTGGCTGCCAAGAACTTTGCCAAGCCTGGTGACCCTGTCTTCCCTGCCGACCACATCCACAGCTTCCGCCTCCCCCATCCCTACCAGGGCAAGGACCGCCATGGCCTCCGCCTGAGCCTCCTCGGCGCTGCCCCCGAAGGCCATTTCCACGAGAGCCGCCCTGGTCTCGTGCGTGGCCATGACGAGCCTGTTCTTGTCAGACTCCCTGGCGAGCGCCCTGAGCTTCCTGAGCACGGGGAGGGCAGGGCCCTGGGCGATCAGGGAGCGGATGAGGTCCGGGTCGGCCGGCTGCTTGGGCGTGGGGATGCGCTCGACGCCGAGGGATCGGTGCGCGACGCACCATTCCTGGATGAGGCGGCGGAGGGTGTGGTTGGGGATGAGCGTGAAGTCGGCGAGCGGCGCGCGGGTGACGGGGCAGGTGGTGTTCCCCGTGGCGACCCATGACTCGATGCTGGCACGGTCGTAGGTCTGGCCGGTTGCCACGGTGACGGGGTCCTGCATGAGCTCCAGCGAGATTGGGCAACGGAAGTACCACGGGACCTGCAGCCCTACCGTGTCCAGCCCCAGCGCCAGCGGCACGCTCCCTGGCATTGCCGAAACTCTACTGCTCCACGCCGGGCGGCCTTGTGATTTGGATCTGGCCTGCTCTGGCTAGCTAGCTAGCTTGCGATGAAGATGATGTGATGCGCGTGGGTGTGGGTGGGTTGGTGGTGGGTGGACACGAGACGGGGGTTGGGGGTGGGGGGTGGAAGGAGAGCGAAAAAGTGGACTGGTGGGAGAGTGGAGATCGAGGGAGACGAAGAACGTAGGTGCATGGGCCGGGTCGGGCCAGCACTGTCGTCCCTCGGGCCACGTCGGGCCGGACAGCCCGCCGGACGGCACGGGTGCCTCGCCGGAGCGCCGAAGCACGGCACGCAGCACTCCGGGCCGCTGTTAGGTAGGTGTGGTGTCGTGCCGGGCTGCCGTGGGTCTGCTCGAGGACGATGCCGTTGAGGACCTCGCGGTGGAGGCGGAGGCGCTTGGAGTGGGGTTGGTTCGGGTAGCGAAGACCCAGAGGCGGCGGAGGAGGATCTGCAGGAGGAGCACGGAGCCAGCGCACGGGGGGGTGGAGGTAGGAGATGCAGTCGGGGTCGGGGCAGTAGATAAAGGACAGAGAAAACGTGATTTCGAATCTGATTTTGACCGGTCAAAGCTGGGTTGCTGGCTGTTGGTTGGCCTCACGTGCGTTAGAGAGAGACAGAGAGGTTCTCGAGCCCTCCTACTTGCCGGTCGCTGCGGCGGCACGTAGTATTTTTTTTTCTTTTTTTTCTTGGAGAAAGCTGTCACTTTATTGATTAACTATGTTATCATTGATCACTCTCGATTGACCAGTAGTAGCTGCTTTCGTTGAGTTGTATGCACTCTTTTCTTTCTCTGTTACCCAAATACTCAATACTTTTTTTATACTCCCTCCGGCTTTTTTAGCATGCATATAAGTTTAGCCTGAAATCGAATTATCTCTATTTTGACCAAATTTGTAAAAAAAAAATCAGCATTCACAATGCCAAATCAATATAGTTAGATTCATGGTCATTGTGAAATACAAAATTAAGCACCCACAAGTTTTCCTTCCCTAACCCTAGGTGCCTAGGGCAAACTCTCCCTTCCAAAAACTTCGTCGGCGAGCCAGTGGATTCGCCTTCCCTCTGCCTGCCGCTCCGGCGACCGATGGTGGGGAGGGGCATCTCGGTGCCTCCGCTCCGGTTAGCATTTTAGGTTAGGGTTTTTTGGTCCTCGGATGTGCGGTGCTCGGGCGGATGGTGGCGCTACTTCTTCGAGTTTGTCTTCCGGGCTCCGTTCCTCCTCGAGTTCGTCCGTCTGGATGTAGTCGACGGAACTCCAACGTAGATTCATGCCATCTCTTTGGGGCGGTGATGTTAGGGTTTCTCGTCTTGTGGCGAGATTTGGTGCCAGGTGCTTTAGATCTATGCAAGGCTTCAACGGCGACGACTGCGACTCCATGGCGCAGCCCTTAGGGTTATGTGCACGAAGACTTCCCGACTGTCATCGACAAGGTCAAGCCGGCTCTGATAGGGGAGCGGTGACAGCGGCGCATCGGCGGCTCGTTCTATCGACAATAGTGGTTGTTTGGAGGTCTTGGAATCTCATTGTAATTTTTATGTTGAAGATGCTTTGTACTTCTGCTGAACTTTGATAATAGATATGGATCACTTTTGCAAAAAGAAAAGATTCATTGTGAAATATAGTTTCATAGTATATATATTTTGTATTCTAGATGTTGATATTTTTTAATATAAATTTGGTCAAACGTATAAAGTTTGACTTCACAAAAATCTAATACATAGAGTAAAAAGGACCGGTTAGAGTATGAATGTATGCGTTTGTATTGCATTAAAAAAAGATAAAAATGTGGTGTCGAATTTTTAAACTTCTCATGCAATTGCCTCGTCCGACGTGCGGATGGAGTGCATAGTGAAGGAAATATGCCCTAGAGGCAATAATAAAGTTATTTTTTATTTCATTATTTCATGATAAATGTTTATTATTCATGCTAGAATTGTATTAACCGGAAGCATAATACGTGTGTGAATACATAGACAAACATAGTGTCACTAGTATGCCTCTACTTGACTAGCTCGTTGAATCAAAGATGGTTAAGTTTCCTAGCCATAGACATGAGTTGTCATTTGATTAAACGGGATCACATCATTAGGAGAATGATATGATTGACTTGACCCATTTCGTTAGCTTAGCACTTGATCGTTTAGTATGTTGCTATTGCTTTCTTCATGACTTATACATTTTCCTATAACTATGAGATTATGCAACTCCCGTTTATCAGAGGAACACTTTGTGTGCTACCAAATGTCACAACGTAACTGGGTGATTATAAAGGAGCTCTACAGGTGTCTCCGAAGGTACATGTTGAGTTGGCGTATTTCGAGATTAGGATTTGTCACTCGATTGTCGGAGAGGTATCTCTCGGCCCTCTCGATAATGCACATCACTATAAGCCTTGCAAGCAATGTGACTAATGTGTTAGTTACGGATGATGCATTACATAACCAAAGAAAGAGACTCACCGTAACGAGATTGAACTAGGTATTGAGATACCGACGATCGAATCTCTGCAAGTAACATACCGATGACAAAGGGAACAACGATGTTGTTATGCGGTTTGACCGATAAAGATCTTCGTAGAATATGTGGGAGCCAATATGAGCATCCAGGTTCCGCTATTGGTTATTGACCGGAGATGTGTTTCGGTCATGTCTACATAGTTCTCGAACCCGTAGGGTCCACACGCTTAAAGTTCGATGACGGTTATATTATGAGTTATGTGTTTTGATGTATCGAAGGTAGTTCGGAGTCCCGGATGAGATCGGGGACATGACGAGGAGTCTCGAAATGGTCGAGGCGTAAAGATCGATATATTGGACGACTATATTCGGACTTTGGAAAGGTTCGGAGTGATTCGGGTAGTTTTCAGAGTACCGGAGAGTTATGGGAATTCGCCGGGGAGTATATGGGCTTTATTGGGCCATACGGGAATAGAGAAGAGAGGCCAAAAGGAAGGATGCGCGCGCCCCCCTATGGTCCAAATTGGACAAGGGGTGCAGCCCCCTTTTCCTTTTCCCTCTCCCCCTCTTTCTTTCTCTCCTACTCCTACAAGGAAAGGGGGGGTCCTACTCCCGGTGGGAGTAGGACTCCCCCCTTGGCGCGCCCTCCTCCTAGGCCGGACGCCTCCCCCCTTGCTCCTTTATATACGGGGGCAGGGGGCACCTCTAGACAACAACAATTGATCCTTGAGATCTCTTAGCCATGTGCGGTGCCCCCTCCACCATAGTTCACCTCGATAATATTGTAGCGGTGCTTAGGCGAAGCCCTGCGTCGGTAGATCATCATCATCGTCACCACGCCGTCGTGCTGAAGGAACTCTCCCTCCAAGCTCGGCTGGATCGGAGTTTGAGGGACGTCATCGAGCTGAACGTGTGCAGAACTCGGAGGTGTCGTGCGTTCGGTACTTGATCGGTCGAATAGTGAAGACGTACGACTACATCAACCGCGTTGTGCTAACGCTTCCGCTTTTGGTCTACTAGGGTACGTGGACACACTCTCCCCTCTCGTTTCAATGCATCACCATGATCTTGCATGTGCGTAGAATTTTTTTTTAAACTACTACGTTCCCCAACACATAGATCTTGGAGCAAATGCTGGGTGCCACGTCATCTTTTGGATGTGCTCGCTCCACACACGGACCACGCGAGCAGGCTTCTTGGCTAGCTCATTTCCCTTCGCCCACGCCTCTCTCTCCCCCACCCTTCTCCCCGACTAGATCCCGATAGGTTGCGATGGCCAGCCCACTAATCTGACCAGATCCCCAACATGGGTGGTCATCGAGAAACGCGAGAGGAGGTCGCTTAGCACCGCAGGGGGGATGGGGGCTGCAACGGAGGGTGCCGCGATGGAGCCGCCTCCTCGCTGGGGGAGGAGCCGGTGGTGCCAGCGGATGTCGTCATAGAGATGATGAGGGCAACAAAGGAGAGATGAAGAAAGTCATGCCCTCTTTGCCGTCGCTGCTGATCCGCGTGGCTAGCATGGGGTGTTGTCATAGGCGTCGTCATCGATGAGGTGGATGAGCCCATCACCGACCAGGACTTGGGCTTGAGGTCACCCATCCTCCCTCTTTTCCCTTCTCTCATACGTCATCGCCACCATTCTCCCCCACCATCGGTATCCTCCACCACAGCCACCGGCCCCCACCATCAGCCTAGACCCCTGATACGTCTCCAACGTATCTATAATTTTTTATTGTTCCATGCTATTATAGTATCAATCTTGGATGTTTTATATGCATTTATATCCTACTTTATATCATTTTTTGGGACTAACCTATTAACCTAGTGCCCAGTGCCAGTTGTTGTTTTTGCTTGTTTTGGATTTAAAAAAATCAAATCAAATGGAGTCCAAACACGATGAAACTTTACGGTGATTTTTTATGGACCAGAAGGAACCCACGATGGTTCGGGAGAGGACTAGAAGAGTCATGAGGGAGTGACAAGCTCACCAGGCGCGCCCTAGGGTGGACTGAGCTTGTCGACCCCTCGTGGCACCTCTTGACCTAATTCCACCTCTATAAATTCCTAAATATTCCCCGTATACCAGAGAGCCACCCGAAACAATTTTCCGACCGTCGCAAGTCTTTGTTCTTCCGCATCCCATCTTGAGGCCTTTTTTGGTACTCTACTGGGGGGATCGATCACAGAGGGATTCTACATCATCCTTGCTGCCCTACAGATGATTCGTGAGTAGTTCACCACAGACCTACATTTCCATAGCTAGTAGCTACATGGCTTCTTATCTCTCTTTGATCTTCAATAGAATTTTTTCCTTGATGCTCTTGGAGTTCTATTCGATGTAATCTTCTTTTGCGGTGTATTTGTTGGGATCTGATGAATTGTGTGCTTATGATCAGATTATTCATAAATATTAATTGAGTCTTGCCTAAACTTTATTACGCATGATTGTTATAGCTTTGTATTTCTCTCCGATCTATCCGTTCGGTTTGGCCAGCTAGATTGATTTATCTTCAATGGGAGAGGTGCTTTGTGATGGGTTCAATCTTGCGGTGTTCTATGTCCCAGTGATAGAAAGGGACAAGGCACTTATTTGTATTGTTGCCATTAAAGGTAAAACGATGGGATTTATTCATACTGATCGAGTTTACTTTGTCTACATCATGGCATCTTGCTTAAGGCATTACTCTGCTTTATACTTAACACCCTAGATGCATGCTGGATAGCGGGCGACGGGTGGACTAATAGTAGTAGATGCAAGCAGGAGTCGTTCTACTTGTCTCAGACATGATGCATATATACATGATCATTGCCTTGAATATCGTCATAGCTATGCGCCTTTCTATCAATTGCCCAACAGTAATTTGTTCACCCACCATATGCTATGTGCTCGAGAGAGAAGCCTCTAGTGGAAACTATGCCCCGGGTCTACTTTTATCATATATAAAAACACAAAAATACCTTGCTGCAATTTTCTATTTTATTTTACTTTATTTTATATTTCAATTTATTATCTACCACTACAAGATTTAATCCTAGCAAGTAACCGCCAAGAGGATTAACAACCATCTTGTTTGCGTTGGGTGCAAGTATTTTCTTTTGTGTGTGTGCAGGTGTTGTTCACGAGGCTTTGTGTGATTCTCCTACTGGATTGATAATCTTGGTTCTTAACTGAGGAAAATACTTATCTCTACTATACTGCATCATCCTCTCCTCTTCAGGAAAATCCCAACGCAGCTCACAAGTAGCAGGCAGAATTTCTGGAGTCGTTGTCGGGGGGACATCATCGAAACCTATCAAGTACCTTCGCACAAACTATCATATACTTTCTCTTATTTTTTATTTGGCTTTTTATTTGCCTTTGCCTCTCATTTTCATCCCGCCACTTCTATTTTTTTTACAGAAACACAATTTTTTTTGTTTGCTCGTTTGCTTGCTTTCTCGCTATGTCTCGACAAAACACCAAGTTGTGTGATTTTTCAATACTAATAATAATGATTTTATTAGTACTCCAATTGCTCCTCCCGCCAAGTGCGGAGTCGTGATATTAATGCCGCTTTGCTAAATCTTGCTATGAAAGTACATTTTTCTGGTAGTCCTAATGAAGATGATGCATCCCATCTTAATACTTTCGTTGAATTATGCATATGCAAAAGATAAAAAATGTGGATAATGATATTGTTAAATTGAAATTATTTTGTTTTCACTACGAGACCGGGCTAAAACTTGGTTTTCATCCTTGCGTCAAAATAGTGTTGATTCTTGGGATAAGTGTAAGGATGCTTTTATTGCCAAGTATTTTCCTCCTGCCAAAATTATTTCTCTTAAAAATCAAATAATGAATTTTAAGCAACTTGAGCATGAACATGTTGCACAATTTAGGGATAGAATGAAATTAATGATAAAAAATTGTCCCACTGATGGTTTAAGTTTATGGATGATTATACAAAATTTCTATGCGGGATTAAACTTTGTTTCTAAAAATCTTCTACACTCTGTTGTAGGTGGAACCTTTATGGAAATAACATTGGGATAAGCTACCAAACTCCTTCCTAATATTATGGAAAATTACTCTCAATGGCATACTGAATAAGCTCCAACTGGTAAGAAGGTGAATTATGTCGAAGAAATTACTACCTTGAGTGATAAAATGGATGCTCTTATGAAATTGGTTGCTAATAAAAAAGCTCATGTTGGTCCTAATGATGTGCCATTATCTACTTTGATTGAGCAAAATAATGATGCCGTTGATGTGAATTTCGTATCTAGAAATAATTTCAATAACAATGCTTATAGAGGTAATCTTAATCCTAGATCGTATCCCAAAAATTCCTCTAATAGTTATGGAAATTCCTACCGAGATAATAATAATAATAATAATAATAATAATAATAATAATAATAATAATAATAATAATAATAATAATAATAATAATAATAATAATAATAATAATAAAAGGGTACTTACTGATCTTGATAGTAATATTAAGGAATTCATTAATTCTCAAAATGATTTTTAATGCCATGGTGGAAGAAAAATTGAATAAAATTGATGATATGGCTATGAACATGGATAGAATTGCTCATGATGTTGAAACTATTAAATCTAAAATTTTGCCACCTAGGCATGTTATTAATGAGTCCACTAAAGCTATCTATGTCTCCATTAATGTATGTCAAGAAACAACCACAAGGTTGTGAGCTAAGAGAGAATTCCTGGAAAAGGCTATTCCGCCCAATTTTTACCGTAATCATGATTAAGATATTAAAATGATTGGTGTCTCACCCATATAACCTTTGTTTAGTAATATAAAACTTGATGAAAAAGGGATTGGAGATGAGTCAACTTTAACTAGAATGCATCCCAATTTTTCGGAGGCCGATGATCTTAATGATAAAAATAATAAAAGTTGGTTTGGGGAGGTCAAGACTTTTACTAGTGATGTGCCCACCACTTTGGATTAGATAGTTGTTCTTTATTTCCTTGTTGAAATCCATGATAAATTCACCCAATGCTTATGAACAAAATAAAGCTTTTACTAACTCGTAGAAGCTATGATGAAAGCTCATGAAGAAAAGCTAGAGTTGGAAGTTTCAATACCTATGAATGGGAACCTACTATTAAAGTAAAGATTATGAATGTAATGCTCTACGCGATTTACGTGCTAGCGTTTCTAATGTACCAAAATCTTTATGTGATGTGCTAGGCCTTGTTGATATGGATGAATGTTCCCTAATTTTACACTTAGTGGTTCAACTATTAAGAAAACATTGGGTAGAATAAAGAATGTGCTTATTCTTGCGAATAGAAATTATGTGCCCATGGATTTCATTGTGCTAGATGTTGAATGTAACCTGTCTTGTCCTATAATATTTGGTAGGCTTTTCCTACGAACCATAGGTGCTATTTTTGGGAAGGAAACATAAGGTTCCAATTTCCACTGAAGAAAGGAATAGAACACTTCCCTAGAAAGAGAATTAATCCATCATATGAATCAGCTTTGAGGGCCACCTATGGGTTGAACACTAAGGATGACAATACTTGAAACTTTGCATTACGCCTAGTTAGGGGCGTAAAACAATAGCGCTTGTTGGGGGGCAACACACTAGTTATCTTATTTTTCTTGTTTTCTTTTCTGTTTGTTTGTGTTGACACAATTATGATACTTTTATGATTGTGTTTTTATGTTTTAATTAGTGTTTGTGCCAAGTAAAACCTTTGGGATGATTTGGTTGATAATTGACTTGATTCTATGAAATACAGAAACTTTTACGACCAGTACTAGAATTCTTTAAATTCAGTAGAACGTGATAAAATTCTGAATGTTTTACAAACTATTGATGTACAAATTTCCCACGTTATCCTAATTTTTCAGAAGTTTTGGAGTTATAGAAGTATTGCGTTTGTTCAGATCATTACACATTGTTCTGTTTTTGAAAGATTCTCTTTTCATTGCATAGGTTGCTTGTTTTGATGAATCTGTGGATTATATCGGGGGGTATAAGTCATGGAGAAGTTAGAATATAGTAGGTATTATGCAATAATAAAATATGAATGGGTTTACAACAATACCTAAAGTTTATGATTTGCTTGTTATACTAATGGATCTCAAGAGGTTTCTGTTGAGTTTTGTGTGCTGAAGTTTCGAAGTTTTGGGTGATATCGCGATGGATGAAAGAATAACGAGTGGCAAGACCCTAAGCTTGGGATGCCCAAGGCACCCCAAGGTAATATTCAAGGAGAACCAAGAATCTAAGCTTGGGGATGCCCCGGATGGCATCCCCCCTTTCGTCTACAATCCATCGGTATATTACTTGGAGCTATATTTTTATTCATCACATGATATGAGTTTTGCTTGGAGCGTCTTGTATTATAGTAGTCTTTGCTTTATTTTCCTTTTAGTTTGCCACAATCATTTTTTTCTGCACACACGTTTAGAGAGGGACACACATTTATTCGCAACTTGTTAGAATACTCTATGTGTTTCCCTTATGTCTTTTGAGCAAGGCAGTTGCTCTAGTGCTTCACTTATATCTCTTAGAGCATGGTCATGGATATATTTAAAGAAATAGTTTCACTCTCATGCTTCACTTATGTATTTTTGAGAGTCTAATAAATAGTAATGGCAATATACACATGTTATGAAATTGGTCCTGATATGATAGGTATTCAACAGGGATATAATCAAAACTTTAATGTAGATCACTGAATATGATAAGTTTGATTCCTTAATAGTTTTGTGATATTGACATGGTAATATGTGGGAGGTACTAGTGAATGATTGTGGTTTAGTAAGAATATTGGTGTTAAGGTTTGTGATTCCTGAAGCATGCACGTATAGTCTCTCGTTATGCTAAGAAGTTGGAGCATGATTTATTATTGATTGTCATCCTTATGAGTGGCGGTCGGGGACGAACGACGAGCTTTTCCTACCAATCTATACCCCTAGGGGCATGTGTAGTTGTACTTTGCTTCAAGGGCTAATACACTTTCGCAATAAGTATTGAGTTCTTTATGACTTATGTGAGTCCATGGATTATACGCACTCTCACCTTTCCGCAATTTGCTAGCCTCTTCGGTACTGTCCACTGCCCTTTCTCACCTCGGGAGTCGGTGCAAACTTCATCGGTGCATCCAAAACCCGTGATATGATACCCTCTATCTCACAAAAGCCTATGTATATCTTCCTCAAAACAGCCACCATACCTACATATCATGGCATTTCCATAGTCATTCCGAGATATATTGCCATGCAACTTCCACTGTTCCATTATTATGACATACATCTTCATTGTCATATTGCTTTGAATGATGATATAGCTGACATAATATTTGTGGCTCAGCCACCATTCATCATTATCATACATGTTACACTAGCATCATTGCACATCCTAGTACACTGCCAGAGGCATTCCTATAGAGTCATATTGTTCTAGTATCAATTTGTAAGTTAAAAAAAGTGTGATGGTCATCATTATTAGAGCATTGTCCCAGTGAGGAAATGAAAAAAAGAGGCCAAAAAGAGCCCAACTAAAAACATGAGAGAAAAAGAGAGAAGGGGCAATGTTACTATCCTTTTCCATAATAGGCGACCGCACACCCCATCCACAGTTGTCACCGCTGCACAAAGCGTATTAGGATTTTGCCGAAGTGCACCATCGGTGCGAGTGGTGACGCTGGGGCTGGTGAAGCACCTGCGCAACAAATGAAGCTGGGCACAGAGGTTGCTGTCGCCATGAACGAGGTCTCGCACGGGCAGCAAACCGACATTGACTTCGTCGCCGTCATCGTGCCTCCCCACCCGGAGGCGGGGGTCCGCAAGTACTCCGGCAACGACTCCGACTCCAACGAAAAACCGGTTAGTCCCGCCCCTCCCCTTTTGTCGGGAATAGAAATCCTTGGTTATGTCCACCCAGTCCATGAATCAGAGTAAGATTCATTAGATCCATGTAGTGTATTGATTGTTTGAATGGTATCTATGGTTAGTGATTAATTGTTTGTTCTGTCCAAATGATTTTTTTGCTAATAATATGACTAGGGTTAGCGTGCGTTCTAATAATTCGTAGCCAGATCTTGAGAATTGATTTTGAATGTCCGACATATATGTTTGTGCTTTTTTTTCTTCCAGATCTTGAGAATCAATTTTGAATGTCCTAGATGTATGTTTCTGCCTTTTTTCAGATTGCTATGTACACATATGAGCCTCCGGCCAGCGCCGCCGCCGGCTGTAGATCTTGCACTCGGCAGCGCGGACAGAAGCGACCACGCCCCTGGATCCGATGAACTCGTAGAATATTGGGAGGACCGCATCAGTGATCTCCCGGAGGCCATCCTTGGGGAGATCATCTTCCTTCTCCCCACCAAGGATGGCTGCCGCACACAGGTCATCACATCTCGGTGGCGCACTCAGTGGCACATCGCGCCTCTTAATCTCGACTATTGCCGGCTATCTGTCGTTCATGATTTTGGACTCCACAAAGCCATCATCTCCTCCCACCAGGGCTCCGTTCAACACCTATGCATCATGGCATGCTGCCTGATGCACATTGTCGGGGGTTGGGTGCGACATATGCCAAAGGATGGCTTATCATGGAGGGGGCGAGTAGAACGTCGCCGGTACCTGGAAACGGGATGAGGCGAAGACATGCACGCCGACAGATCTTACCCAGCTTCAGGGCTCTCCGAGGAGATAACACCCCTACTGCTGCTCTGCGGGGTCTCCGCATGGTCACTAAGGCAATAGTGAATACAAGGTTGCTCCTAGAGTTGTTTCTGGAGGTAGGAGAAGGCAAGGCTAGCTTTCTCCTCCCTGTATGATCTGGTCTAGTGCTAATGGATTCGAACCCTTTGCATGCGTGCCCTGGGGGGTTTATATAGGCCTACCCCTGTGGGTACAATGGTAAAACGGCCGGGCGCTGGTCCCACTGCTCGTCTCTCAGCCGCCGCCTTCTCCGCCGACCACTGGGCCCGCCGACCGGTGGGTCCCGCCGACCTGCTCGGCACGGGCCGACAGCCCTTGTCCGCCGCTGGTAGTCTTGCCGGCCGCAGACATCAGAGCCGTGCTTCTAATGATGCTGGCTCGGTCATGGGGTCATGGCAATAGTGCCGTCGCCTGACGGGCGATCACTGTTGCCATTCCCCTGTCGTGTCTGGTTAATGGCGTGTGGGGCCCGTGGGAGGGGCCGGCCGACACCTGGAGGCCGACTCCCATCGGGTCCATCTCGTGGCGCTCTTGCCGCCTTGATTATTCTGCTGATCGGTGGGTTCTGCTGCCTCCGTGCCGTATAGACAGCCGTCGTGGGCACAAAGGTTCGCCCCAGAGCTTATGTCAGGGCCGACATGGCAACCGTGCCGCGCCGGATGGAGATCTCCGCTGGTACGGCGCACTGTGGCCATGCCTGCCCTTAAATAATAGGGTGGTTGGAGTCGCAGGCCGACTCCCTATAGCCGGCCTCTCCGGAAGTCGCTGGACAGGAGCCGGCTTATCTTGGAGTCGCCTCTGGGACTCGGCTTATCTTGGAGTCGCCTTCTGAGAGTCGGCTTATCTTGGAGTCACCTTCTGAGACTCGACTTATCTTCGAGTCGCCTTCTGGGACTCGGCTCGTCTTGGAGTCGCCGCTGGGACTTGAGGGGCGCAGCCTGCCCCGATGTCTTGAATGGTTCTGGGACTCGGGTTAGCCTACCCGTGGCCCATTACTCCGACAGTAGTCCCCGAAGCTGGTGAGGCTCCGAGGGTGATACGTCGTGGAGCCTCAACAGTTTTATTCTTCTGGTGGTTGAATTTAGGCCTTGCTTGCTGTCTCCCTTCAGGCCGACTAGGTGGAGTCGGACTCGCAGAGGGCTGTCTTGCCCCCTTAGGAGTTTTTGAAAGTCACGGCGGGAACAAGGCCGCGTGCCTGATACGCTTCCCGCGGCTTCTCGCCGCGGACCCGTCGCGTGGCGCCACGCGGCAGGGGCAGTCTACCCACCCACACATGCGACGGGACAGGCCGCCGGGCCCGCCATCATCAAGTCTCGCCCGCG
Organism: Aegilops speltoides; assembly: GCA_021437245.1. Lineage (NCBI taxonomy): Eukaryota > Viridiplantae > Streptophyta > Magnoliopsida > Poales > Poaceae > Aegilops > Aegilops speltoides. Next base: position 374,901,232 of record CM038146.1, read on the forward strand.
AACGGATCCGCTGGTAGCCGCTGCGGACGGTTGTTTCTAAGTCGTTATCGCGCGCAAGAATTTCGTGGGTAAATCGTGGGCGTGGGGTCCCGTGCAAGCATCTAACGCCGCCCCATCGGCTTCTCAGCCTACGGGCCTATAAGTAGGCGGGGGGAGCAGGACGGCGAAACACACGCGCCCATTCCTCCCTGCTCCCCCGCTTCCTCTTGCCTCTTCTTCTTCTTGCCATCGTTGCACCAAGCCGCGCCGCACCCGCAGTGATGAGTTCCTCCTCCTCCGCCGCGGCTCCTTCCGTGCGCTCCGGCTTATGGGACGGCTCTAAGGTGGACGACAACCTCATCGATCTACTCTGCAAGACGCGTCGGCTCCCCGACGCGAACCTGGTGCGAGCCCGCGCCGCACCGGCGGGGGAAATAAGGCCGGCGCCGGAGGAGGGCGAGCAGGTCATATTCCGCTCGCACCTCATGCGCGGCCTGGGCCTGCCGGCGAGCGGCTTCTTCCGCTCCTTCTTGGAGTTTAACGGGCTCCAGCCGCACCACCTCACTCCGAATACGGTGGTGCTGCTGGCCACCTTCGCCACCCTATGCGAGGATTTTCTTGGCATTCTCCCCACCATCGAGATGTGGGGGGAGTTCTTTCAATCCAAACTCGGCACGCACGTCACCGACATACCGGCTCAATGCCGCGCCTTCATCGCGATGCGAAGGTCGACCGCCGACAATCCATTCCCTTCCATCGCGCTGATTAAGTCGGTGAAGATGTGGCAGCGGTCATACTTCTACGTGAAGAACGTCGCCCTGCACGGAGATCGGGTCAACTCGCCGCTTTACGGCCGGGCGCGTCGGCCGGAGGCTTCCCACCGGTCCCACCAGTGCCAAGACATTGACTCCGCGAAAAGCCGCCGTCGCATGATCTCGAAGGCCGACGCAATGGAAGGCTTGGTTAGGCCGACTTGTCGTCACGCCGGGCGCACCGAGTCCTCCCGCCTAAGGCCGACCTCATCCGATCCGCCGATGAGCGACCACCGACCCGAGTCGGATGTGCACTGTGACATGCCCCACGCGAGGTGGCGAACATGGTGAACCACATCGCGAAGGCGAGCTCATGGCGGATCGGCAGTTCGCAATGAGCCCTACTCGCCAACCCCCGCCAAAGGGTAAGTCGTACTTTTGTTCTTCTGTTTTTCTTTGTAGCCAAATCCGACTTCTGATACTCTTGGTTTCTTCGAGTTAGAACCCCCTCATCCAGCCTGCAGCCGGCGCCACGGGACTGCCCCGCGAGTTCGCTCCAGATTGAGCGGAGAGCGATGTTGACGACCCCGACTTGGGGACGGCTTCGATGGAGGCCGACGCCGAAGGCGGAGGAGGAGGAGCGGAAGGCGGCTTCAGGCCCTCGGCCACCTTCGCCGACTGGCCAGAAGACGACGCGGAAGGGGAAGTCACCCCGCGCCGCCAGTCGAGAGCCGGCCACCCAGGCGCGAGTTCCTCCGCCGGCGTGGCCGGTCAAGTCTGCGCGAAGAAGCGCCGGGCCGTGCCGAGTTCGCCCGGAGGCCGGCCGAAGAAGTTCAAGGGGGCGGCCGCCGCGACCAAGCGGGAGGAGGCGGTCGCGAAGGCCAACCGCTTCCGCAAGGAAGTGAAGAAGCCGCCGCTAGTCTCTGTGTAAGTGCTCTCTGCCTTCGTCTTGTTTTGTTTGATGAATCTTTTCCGAGTCTTTTTCATTCCTTCTTTGCTTCAGGGCCCCTCTTTCCCTTGAGAGGGTCGTCGTCCCCTCCGTCATGGGGTCGGCCGAGACGTCCGCCAATACTCGGCGGATTGACCCCGCCGCCGATCTCCGGGAGGCGACGGAGCAAAACGCGCGGGAGAAGCGCGACGAGGAGGAGGCCGACCGCCTGAAGAAGGTGGAGGCCGAGAAAGCGGTGGCCTCCGCCTAGAAGAAACTGGAGGAGGCCGAAGCCGCCGTCGCAACCAGACAGCGGGCTGAGGAGACCATGCACCGCCAATCGGTGTTGCTTGTCATCCCGCTGAACTCCGCGCCGCCGCCCCCGGAGTTCACGGGGCAGACTAGAGAAGTCGGCGGGGAGCACCCCGTCGTGGAGAAGGACGGTGGCGAGGCCTCCGCGTCGGGCACGGCCATGCCGCCACCGCCGCCGTCGGGGAGCACGCATGGCGAGCAGCCGGCAGGCCCGCCAGTGCCGCTGACTGAAGACGAGGCGGTGGCGAGGCTGCTCCTTCAAGTCGCCTCACCAGCGCGCCGCTGCCTCGAGAAGGCGATTTCGGCGCCACACCCCTTGGAGGCCGGCACCGCCAGCTCGGCCATCCCAGATGCCGAGGCGACAAGTGCCGCGCCTACTGGGTGGGTGCGAGGAGGCGATGGTCCATCGAACCAGCGCCTCGACGCCCAGCGGTCGCGAGCCGAGGGCGAGGCCATCCAGGGCTGCACCAAGGCGCATCTGGCGTCGCGAGCAGCTATCCGGGTATGTTTTTCTTCTTTGACTTTGTTTTTTTCTTGTTCTTCTCTGTGGGGGCGCGCTAGCACAGCCACTGGGTGTAGTCCCCGAGTTTCGGGCCGGCTGCTGAGCAGGCGGCCGGAACTCAATCTGGCGAGTTCCGAATATTCACCTCTGCCTGATTTGTTTATCACAGGAGTATCACAACCTCCGCGTCACTGCCTTCAACCGCAATGTTGAGCAGTTGGGGAAGCGTACTGCCGACTTGTCGGAGAGCTGGAGTAAGTTCTTCTTCTTTTTCGCGGGGGCGCGCTGGCGCACCCGCGGGCTATAGTCCCCGAGATTCGGGCTGACTGCTGAGCAGTCGGGCCGGATCTTCCCGGCGACCTTCTTTGTTGACGACTTAACGTCCTTTTCCCTTTTGTTCTTCAGAGGCCAATGCCGCTCTTCAGGAACGGTTGGGCGAAGCCAACACTGCCCTATGCGCCAAGGAGGAGGAGTGCGGCAAGCTCGCCACAGAGCGCGACTCGCCGCCGCACACTGGGATCAAGGAGCTGCTTAAGGTGGCACAGACGAGGCGGAGAAGAGAGACCGCCTTCTTGGCCGAAGTTCGAAAGCGAAGCGCCCTCCCGACCAACAAGGAGGCGATGCTGACCTCCGGCTTCCATGAGATCGAAGACATCATCGACGGTGAGTTTCTCTACTTTCTTTCTTTGAGCCGCCGACTGTAAGTCGAGCCGACTCCTGACTCTTTCTCTTGCTTCTTTTTGCTTTGGCAGACTTCTTCCCCGGCCACTCGCAGGCGGTCACTCGAGCCATCGAGGCTGATCATGAGGCGCGGAGGGCAAATGGCGAGGAGATCACTGCCAACACCCCCTGACCATCGACGAGCAGCTCCTGAGCATCGAGACTCGCTCGTGGCCGCCCATCACCGCCGCGCCCTGCCTTCAACGCTACGGTGCTCGTGCAATTGCTGCCTCAGGTTCGGCATGCCGGTTCACAGACTCCAATGGATCGCCGACCGGCCGGAGGTCGCAGCCGACCGCCTTGAGGCTTGAAGGTTCTCGCCCGGCTGGGCGCGCCGCTGCCTTGGAATTCGTCAAGGCTTGGTATCTAGGGCTGGACCTGGACCGTCTAGCCGCGTTCCGGTCAGAGGCCCAGGCCGAGCTGGTGGCTGTGGAAGGTGCCCTCGTCGAGTGTGCGGCGGCGATTGCCAACTACACCGACACTAGTATCTTCATTCCTGAGCAGGCCACGAACGGCGAGGAGGTGCCACCGGAGTGGTTCGGGATGAACCCGGACTACGACGAGGACTCGGCGGAGGTGATCGGCTCCAGTGCCGAGGAGGAAGACGAGGCGGAGGACGGGGGCGAGACGGAGGCGCCAGAAGATGGAGCGGACGACCAGCCTCAGCTCGACCGCGCCTCCAGCAACGAGCCGCGTCCGACTAAGCCGGCTGCCACCAGAGACGATCAAACCGAGACTGCCCAGCCGGCCGCTCCGGCGCCTGACACCGCCATCTCCACCGACCCTCCAAACTCGTCTGCCGCTTCTTAGGCTGCCGTCTGGCCTTTATTTTATCTGCTTTCATAGTCTTTGAAGAACTTGTTAATTTGCACAATTCCACCCGCGAGGTGTATTTTGAACTTGGCCAGGGGCCTATGTTATGTAAATATCTATCCGACTTCTATCTTTCCTTGCTCATCGCTCTTTTGGCTTTTTCCTTTGCCGCCTTTCCACAGTCGCCGCTTTGCCAGACGAACAACCGCTCTGCGGACTGCTGCTGGGTCAAATGCTTGGCTACCTTAGGGAAGGCAAGTACTTGGCCTTTTTTAGAGTCTTTTAACAAGTTGGGTAGAAGGCGGCAAGCCGACTATTCGAGAGTCCGCTCTGCAAAGAGAGGCTGGAAGCCGGCTTGGGCTATGCTTATGCTTTGAGTCCTTAGCCAATTTTTCATGTGGGCGCTCATTCTTGCTTACTCCCGCCTTACCAACAACAGCCCATGAGGCTGCGGCTTCGACAGAGATTTACTTGCCGCCACACTACTTGTTCGATCAGCAGAAGCATTTCATAGCAAGAAGATTTGCATGTCCCCGGGCCGACTAGTCGGACCCGGTGCCAAGCGGCATAACAAAAAGTAGCATACTTGAAGGCGCAATTCTTATCATACAGATAACAAAAAAGGGCAATCCTCGAGCTCGTCTCGGGGGGCCCAAAGTCTCGGTACTTAATACAAAGGATAGCGTGGTACATACTGCATTAACTGTAAAATCTTCGGAGAAGATTTGCGTTCCATGGTCGTTCCAACTCTTTGCCGGAGTCGTCCCTCTTGCGTGCTCGGGGCTTCTCGGCGTCGATTAGGTAGTAGGAATCGTTGCCCAGAACTTTGCTTATGATGAAGGGGCCTTCCCAAGGCGCCGACAACTTGTGTTGGCCGGCTATTCACTGGATCAGTCGGAGCACAAGGTCGCCCTCTTGGAAGGATCTCGGTTTGACCTTCCTGTTGTAGTATCGGCGCAGACTCTGCTGATAGATGCTGGACCGGCTGAGTGCCAACAGCCGGCCCTCTTCCAGCAGATCGACACCGTCTTGACGTGCTTCTTCTGCTTCTTCTTCGGTGTACATGGTGACTCGTGGAGAGTCGAACTCTACGTCCGTCGGGATGACGGCTTCGGCACCGTAGATGAGGAAGAAAGATGTGAAGCCAGTTGAATTGTTTGGAGTCGTGCGCAGACTCCAGAGGACGGCTGGCAGCTCCTCAAGCCAACAGCCGGCCGAGCGCTCGAAGGGTTCGACCAGTCGAGGCTTGATGCCTGATAGGATGAGGCCGTTTGCTCGCTCCACTTGGCCGTTTGACTGTGGATGGGCAACGGACGCTAAGTCCAGTCGGATGCCCTGCGTCACGCAGAAACGGGCCAATGCGCCTTTGGCAAAATTTGTGCCATTGTCGGTGATGATGTTGCGGCGGTATGCCGCATCAACCGTGATGTCGGCAATGAAAGTCACCGCAATGGTCCATTCAACTTCTTGATTGGCTTTGCTTCTATCCACTTGGTGAACTTGTCCACCGCGACGAGTAAGTGAGTTAGGCCGCCGGCCGCCTTGAATGGTCCCACCATGTCCGCCCCAAACCGCAAAGGGCCAGCGATGGGGATTGTCTTCGCGCTGAAGCCGGTGAAGCGGCTTGGAGCGGAACTTCGCACCCCTTACATTTTGGACTAATTCCTTGACCTCTTCCAGGCGCTTGGCCGTAAGAAACCGTCGTGCCGAAGGCTTTGGCGACGAGTGCTCTTGAAGCCGCATGGTGGCCACACTCGCCTTGATGGATGTCTCTGAGAATTGCTTGGCCTTGCTCTGGCTCAACGCAGCGCTGGTAGACACCAGTGACGCTACGCCTGACCAGCTCTCTGTTGATTACGGTGTAGGCTGCCGCTCGGTGTTACACTTGCCGAGCCAAGATTTCATCAGTTGGCAGCTCTTTGTTCACTAGAAACTTGAGGATGGGCCGCGCCCATGAGGGTGCTGCTATTTCTTCAACCGCCACCACTGCGACTTGGACAAGGGCGGCTGGGCTGGGAGGCGGCGGGCTGGAGTCTGCGACCGCTTCTTTGGATTGATGAAGTCCCCGGACGATCGCGAGTCCCCGGCCGATCGGGCGCAGTCCCCGGCCGACCGGGCATAGTCCCCGGCCGAAGTTCAAGTCTTTAGGCCGGCTTCGACTGCCATTTTCTTGGAGCCGTCTGCTGGGGCTCTTGAGTTGGATCCGACTTCTTTGGGGGGAGCCGGCACAATGATGGAGTCTCATTCTTGTGAAGGCTTGATAGACGGCTTGAGGAGACGCTGAAGAGCGACGCCGGACGGTATCGCTTGGCGGGTGGAGCCGACTCGTGCCAAGGCGTCTGCTTGGTCGTTGTCATTTCTTGGCACGTGAAGGAACTCACACCCCTCAAAGTATCCGCTGAGTTGCTGCACCAGGAAGCGGTAGCTCGCCATGTTTGCATCTTTGGCATCCCAGTCGCCAGATGACTGCTGGACCACCAAATCGGAGTCGCCATAGCACAGGATCCAGTGAATGTCGAGTTCTTTGGCAAGTCGGAGCCCGTGAATGAGCGCTTCGTACTCGGCGATGTTGTTGGAGGCGGCGAAGTGGATCTGCAGCGCATACTTGAGCTTGTCGCCTTTAGGGGAGGTGAGGACGACGCCGGCTCCCAAGCCGGTGCACATCTTGGAGCCGTCGAAATGCATCCGCCAATGGGTGGAGTCGGTATTGCCAAGCGGCAGTATCGGTCTCGCCCACGACGAGGAAGTCGATCAGTGCTTGCGACTTGATGGCGGTGCGGGGCTGGTAGTAGATGGTGTAGGGAGCCAACTCTATGGCCCATTTGGCCACTCGGCCGGAAGCATCTCGGCTCCCAATGATCTCGGCCAGCGGGGCTGTGCAAACCATAGTGATTGGATGCTCTTGAAAGTAAGGCTTCAACTTCTTTGCGGCTAAGTGCACGCCATAGCACATCTTCTGGTAGTGGGGATAGTTCTGCTTGGAGGTTGACAGTACCTCGCTCAGGTAATATACCAGTCTCTAGACAGGGAGCGCCTTGCCTTCCTCTTTGAGCTCGACTACAATGACTGTGCTGACTACTCGGCTGGTGGCGGCAATGTATAGGAGCATGGGCTCTTTAGGAGTCGGAGCCGCCAGCACAGGGGGAGTATTCAACATCTTCTTCAGTTGGAGAAATGCTTCATCCGCCTTGTGGTTCCACTCGAAAAAGGTGGTCTTTTCATCGCTTGGTACAAAGGAAGAGCTTTCTCCAAATGACTAATGAATCGGCCGATGGACGCCAAACAGCCGGTGAACTTCGACATCTAACGATGGGTTGGGTACCTCCATCCTCTCGATGGCCTTGATCTTCACAGGTTGCACTTATGCCGCTTCAGAGACCGTGAAGCCAAGGAGTTGGCGGCTGGTAATTCAAGACACACTTCTCGTGGTTGAGCTTGATCTCGAATCGGCGCAGGTTCTCGGGTTTCTTTGAGGTCTTCCATCGGTGTCCCACGCTTTTCCGCCTTCACCACTACATCATCCACGTAGACGCATGCGTTTACCGAGTTGCTTGAGGAGGCACTTCTGCATGCAACGCTGAAAGGTGGCGCCGGCATTCCTCAAGCCGAACGTCATGGTCAGGTAACAGAAGGCTCCAAACGGCGTGATGAAGGCGGTCTTCAGTCTGTCTGCCGGGCTCAGTTTGATCTGGTGATACCCTGAGTATGCATCTAAGAAGCTCAATAGCTTGCATCCGGCTGTGGAGTCTATCACCTGAACGATTCTCGGCAGAGCAAATGGGTCCTTGGGGCACGCTTTGTTGAGGCTTGTGTAGTCGATACACATCCTCCACTGCTTGTTCTTCTTCAGCACCAAGACCGGGTTTGCCAACCACTCTTGAAAAAACACCTCCATAATGAAGCCGGCCGCCAGGAGCCGGGCTATCTCTTCTCCAACGACTCTTCTCTTCTCTTCTGACAGGCGGCACAGAGGCTGCCTGACGGGCTTCACATCAGGTCAGACATGTAACTTGTGCTCGGTGAATTCCGTCGGTACACCTGGCATGTCTTTAGGGGACCATGCAAAGATGTCTCGATTCGCACGGAGGAAATCGACGAGCTCGCCTTCCTATTTGCTGTCAAGGTTTGCATCTATGATAGCGTACCTCTCTGGGTGCTTCGGGTCAAAGGGTATCTTCTTGGTTTCTTTGGCCGGCTTGAACGAGCCCTCAGCTTTCGACTCCTTGGGGTCGGGCGACATCTCTGGCTGCTTTCCGGCCATCGCCACGACCCGATCAAGAAGCCGCTTCACCGCGATCACCGAGGGGACTCGCCAGCCGATCGCTCTCGGTGTGCAAGAGGATCGACTTCTGTAGTCGCCGTGACAGTCGAATCCCCTTGGAACTCGGCATCTTCATCTTGAGGTAGGCGTAGTGGGGAACCGCCATGAACTTGGCCAAAGCAGGTCGGCCAAGTAACGCATGGTATGGGCTTTCGAGGTCCACCACTTCAAACCAGATCGGCTCTCGTGCGAAATGATCTTTGTCTCTCAAGAGGACATCTATCGGATCTTGCCGATTGGTGAGCGAGGAAAGGCGCTGTGCACGATGCCGTGGAACATACCACCGCTTCTCTGCACTGCCTTTTGCTTGATTCCTAACTTCTCCATGGTATCTTTGTGCAGGATGTTGATGCTATCGCCTCCGCCTATCAACACTCGCGAGAAGCGAGCGGCCCGCCTTTCTGTGGCCAGAGTAGCGCTCAAAACCAAGGCATAGGAGTCTTGATTCGGCATCACCTCTGGGTGATCAGCTCTGCTCCAACTGATAGGCTTCTCGGACCAATGCATAAACTCCGCATCCGATGCTATCGCATTTACTTCTTCTCAGCCGACGCGTCTTTGCATCGATCATCACCCACACCGTGAACACCACATAGGCTCCATGCTCTTACGGGTACTCATCTCAGATCATACTACTGGCTCAGCAGCCACCACTGGGCGGCCGGTGGAGGCGGCGGCCCAAAGCGGGGGGGGAAGGAGGCCATCTCCTTGGCGATTCTCGTAAGCCATGGCACTTTCGGTGGTATGGTTCGACGGCTTCACCACAGTGGAACTTGCAGGACCATCCAGAGCTCGCCAGAAGAGAAGGCCGGCAACCAGCTGGACTTGCCGCCTTTACGCCAGCAGTCGGAAGCTGCCCTCCAAATTGTTGATCTTCGATCACAGCAACTGCCGATCGCCGGAAGTCGGTTGTGGGGCCTTGTGCTTGTTGTCATTCTGTTGTTGTCGCCAACTGGCGTCTCCAGCTAGGGTTCTGGGAGCCTGAGGGGCCACTTTGCTAGCCGCGTTAACTTGAATTTCCATCTTCATGGAGGAGTCGGCTGTGACGTACTTGTCTCCTATGATCAGCAGCTCGTCGAGGGTTTCCGGCTCGTCGCAGAGGAGCTTGTGCTTGAGGAGGGTGCCTTCTCGGCACCCGGCGGTGAAGTACTCGATAGCCTACACCTCGTGCACGCCGCAGAGTTCAAGCTCGCCCAGTAGCGTGAGGTAGTCGCGTGTTGACTCGTTAGGGCCTTGCACGCACAAGGAAAGCTGGCGCTGCTTGGGAGGTCGCTTGTACGTGCTCGTGAAGTTGCAGATGAAGGCCTCGGTGAAGTCGACCCAGCTGTTGATGTTGCGGGGCTGCAGGCTGTTCAACCATGTCCGGGCCGTGCCCTGGAGCATGAGTGGAACATACTTCACAGCAACTCGCTTGTTGCCGTTCGCTATGTTGACGGCCGTGGAGTAGTCAACTAGCCAGTCTTCCGGCTTCACAGAGCCGGTATACTTGGGTGTGTCTCAGGGGAGCGTGAACCCTTTGGGAAAAGGCTCGTCTCGGATGCGGGGTCCAAAGCATGGCGGACCAACTCGTCTTCTTCTTCCAGCGCCAGGGATCCATGGAGTCGGTCGATCCGGTGGCGGGCGTCATTTTCTCTGACTCCCTCTCGGCGGCCAAGGCGGCCACCGAGAGTCGGATGCTCAATAGGCGGTGGGGAAACTCACCTTTCTCTTCTCGGTGGGGGAGGCAGATAGTCACTGTCGGTGTCAAAACCGGCGGATCTCGTGTAGGGGGTCCCGAATTGTGCGTCTAGGCGGATGGTAACAGGAGACAAGGGACACGATGTTTTTACCCAGGTTCAGGCCCTCTCGATGGAGGTAAAACCCTACTCCTGCTTGATTGATATTGATGATATGGGTAGTACAAGAGTGGATCTACCACGAGATCAAGGAGGCTAAACCCTAGAAGCTAGCCTATGGTATGATTGTTGTAATGGTTGTTCGTCCCCACGGATTAAAACCCTCCGGTTTATACTGATAACGGAGAGGACTAGGGTTACAGTCGGTTACAATGGTAGGAGATCTACATATCCGTATTGCCAAGCTTGCCTTCCACGCCAAGGAAAGTCCCATCCGGACACGGGACGAAGTCTTCAATCTTGTATCTTCATAGTATTGGAGTCTCGCCGATGATGATAGTCCGGCTATCCGGACACCCCCTAGTCCAGGACTCCCTCAGTCGCCCTGCCATTCCACTGCTATCGGGCAGCCGTCTTGGTCGCGCTCGATGGTGATGCGAGTCCGACTGTGGCTGACAGCCGGCTCTTTGTCTTTCCTTCCGCGGACTCCGCCAGTCGGCGTCCAAGACGTCGTGCCTTGATCTCGGCGGGGAGGCAAGTCGTCGTCTGGCCATCGCGGTGCCTCTGTGCGGCCGCCGGCTGCATTCTGCGCGACAACCGCGTCGAGGAGCTGCTGGACTCGCTCCGTCATCATGCGGCGCTCTTCGCCTTCAAAGTTCTTCAGCTCGCCAGTCGCCGCCTGGGCGGCGTGGATGTTCTCCGCAGGCGTGGCGTATACGGGGCGATCAGCCCCAAACAGGTTAGCGATGGTCGCGCCGCGCTGCCGGACCGCGCCTAGGCGGTTAGCCCCAGTCGAAGCCGGCGAGCCGCCCACAGCGCGATCCATCTCACGCTGGTAGGCTTCTGACAAACGCCTCTTGCTTGCCAGCTTCTTGGCGCCTTCGATGATCTGAAGGCAGCGTGTCTCCAGCGTCTCGGCGTCTGCGTTTTCTAGAATGGGCGCTGTCGGTGTCAAAACCGGCGGATCTCGGGTAGGGGGTCCCGAACTGTGCGTCTAGGTGGATGGTAACAAGAGACGAGGGACACGATGTTTTTACCTGTGTTCGGCCCTCTTGATGGAGGTAAAACCCTACGTCCCGCTTGATTAATATTGATGATATGGGTAGTACAAGAGTGGATCTACCACGAGATCAAGGAGGCTAAACCCTAGAAGCTAGCCTATGGTATGATTGTTGTAATGTATGTTGTCCCACGGACTAAAGCCCTCCGGTTTATATAGACACCGGAGGAGGCTAGGGTTACACAGTCGGTTACAATGGTAGGAGATCTACATATCCGTATTGCCAAGCTTGCCTTCCACGCCAAGGAAAGTCCCATCCGGACACGGGCGGAGTCTTCAATCTTGTATCTTCGTAGTCTTGGAGTCGGCGGATAATGATAGTCCGGCTGTCCGGACACCCCTAGTCCAGACTCCTCAAGAGCCCCTGAACCAAAGCTTCAATGACGATAAGTCCGCGCGCATAATGTTTGGCATTGCAAGGCGGGTTCCTCCCTTGAATAATCCGAGAGAGATCATGAACACCAGATAGTGTCCGCTCGCAAAATAAATTCCACATTCCACCGTAGAGAGAATAAAATGTACACTTAGTTCAATCTGTTGGCGTATTAAGCGGCGTGACATCACACCGCTACCAAGCCTTTGTTTGAATCGTTTTTACCATACCACCTCAAAGACGCTTAGCGGCGGTTTCCTTGGCACGCCTTGTCGAAGGAGAGATCGTGTTCACCTTATTCCGGGATTCTCATCAATACGGACGTGGGTAACCCAACCGCGCCATTGATGGTGGCGATTGGGAGATAAGCGAGTTTTACCAGGCCGGTGGGGGCGCAGTTTAAATCCGCCTATATATAAGGGATAAGGATTCACCTTCTCACCTCGCCTTCTTCCTCCTTTGCTTATCCATCTCCGCACACTCAAGCTCCAACGCCCAAGCTCGTGCATCTCGCCTCGACCTTCTCCGAATATGTCCGGTGGGAGGCGAATGGTTGTCCTCCACCGCTAAGGAGGAGGACATCACCAAGCTGCGCAGCGCGGATACCTTTCCAAATGATATCGTGCATCGGCTGCCCGGACGAGGGGCAGCTCATCCCTACCCTCGGCCTCATGAGAGGGTCGTCTTCCTCCCCACTTTCTCCGCTGGATGGGGCTTTCCGCCCATCCATTTGTCCGGGGCTCATGTTTTACTACGGCTGGATTTCCACGATCCGGCGCCAACTTCATCCTCAACATCTCGGCGTTTATCGTCAGGTGTGAGGCCTTCCTCTGCATCCGCCCCACTTCGGCTGTGGCTCAAGACCTTCAACGTCAAGCAAGGTTGTGAAGGGCACGCAAGCGGAATGCGGAGGCGCCATGTTGGGCAAATTGCCCAACGCCCTTTAACTCGAAGGGCCTTTGTGGACTCCGTCAAGGGTGGCAATCGGGGTGGTTCTACATCACCGAGCGCAAGAACCCACATGGGCGGCGGCCCCTGAGTTTAGATCTAGCATCCCCACGCAGCTCACCTCCTGGAAAGAGAAGGGCTTGTAGTGGGGTAATCTGGTGGAGGTGACGGGACTCCGAGCCTGCATCCAGAAGATGGTGAGCAATAGGCTCGGGCTCGTCGGCGTGGTCCAAGTCATGCTCATCCGCGGATCCTCCCATGCCAAGAACGGGCATTCAATTTGTGGAGTTCAATCCGAACAGCACCAGCGCTAAGAGGGCTCTTCGATACAACATACATAAGGCGCTGGAGGGTGCTGTTCAAGGCGCGAAAGCCCCGCATCCGCGACGGAAGATCATGATTCAGCTCGCATATCCAACCGGCGAGGTAAGTGATTCAACCCCATTACGGGACACTTGTGATAATTAAATTGACTCTAGTGAGGTTTCATTCGCCTCTTCCTTTGACAGAATGGATGGAGAAGGCCAAGCTGCTTATCAGCCCGGCTCCCATGCCGAAGACCAGTGGGCGCCCGCCATCAGGGCTGCTGGTTCGGCACCGCACGTGGTGCCGGAGAAGAAGGCCAAGAAGGTGGCGCGGGGACTCGAAAGAGTTCCCTCAGAATCAAAGGTCGACGACGACGCGGACTCCTCCCGAAGGCGAGGAGGAGGAGTATTCTCTCCGGAGGAGGGAGAAAGAAGAGGAAGGCTTCCCCAATCGGGAGGCCAAGGGTCAGAGGGGAGAACTACCCCGGACGGTTCGCCAACACCAGCGTTGGCGAGGATGAGTGGCCTCAAGGGCGAGCGTCCCCAAAGATCGTAAGTATCCGGATCATTTATATGCAATATCTTCTATGTCACGTAGTATCCTTCTAACGCCGCATTTTGCTCGTAGTCCGGCCGATGACGATCTCCCGACTCATCGGCGGGTCGTTAGCCTCGTCGGATGTGAATTCAATCCCGATCGCCTCTACCCCACGCAGCGAAACGCCGAGGTGGGATCCCGAGAGGGACCCATCAGAGGAGGCTCCGGGCGCCGTCGGCAACCTCCGGACTTTGGCGCGGACTCTACATCGGGACCACAAGGTTCGAGTCCGCAAGCGGCCCCTTCAAAGAAGGAAAGACCATGGCCGCGGCCTCCGTCCAACCGGAGGCGCCGGATAACTTGGCTGGAGGCGCTTAAAGCGCTTCCATCGAGGAAGAACACCGCACTATCATGAGTGCGGTGATTCAAAAGGTTCAGCTTGCCAAAAGCGGGCTGACTGAAGCTGCGGCAGACCTTTTAACAAGCTTTGAGGTAAGAAGTTAAAATCATGTAATGTAATACCGCATAGACAAGTAGCCGATGCTCGCCTTCGGTGTTCGAAAGAAAAGCGGACCGAGGATCTAACAAGATATGCGCAGGGTTGCTAAAAATATGTCAATATGGGTTTGCGAGCTCTGTGCTGGCCCTCTGCCGCATTGACGGTGGAGGTCGATGTGCTAAAGCAGGATCTCAAGCGGTCGAGCAAGAGCTCGCCATGCGAAGAAGCAATCGAGGAAAAGAAGGTGAGTAACACCACTTTGAATAGGTACCTTACAGTAAAAGGATTTTGGTTGCAATAAAATTAACAAGGATAATATGTGTATTGCGGGGCCACTAACGAGGTGGCAGCCTCACGAAGGATCTTTGTGTCCGCGCCGAACACAGTCTTGCCGCGAACGGGCTGAGCGAGAAAAGAAAGAGGCACCGTGGCGGAAGTTCGGCAGAGCTCCGGGCTCTCATGGAAAAGCATGAGAGTTTGAGCGTGACTCCAAGACTCGAGAGTCCGAGCTTGCCTCGGCCTCGAAAGTGCCAAGTCCGCCAAGGCCGAGGCCCATAAGGCCCTTCAGAGGTTGAAGATATAAAGAAAATAGCGGCGGGTAAGGCATTTTTCATGCGAGCAAGCATGTTAATGTAAAATATCTGATACTTACCCGCATTCGTAGCTCTCGAGGCGTTTGCAGATCTGCCAGCGTAGTCGTCCGATGCCGCTGCATTCTATCGTGGCGAGGAGGGAGCTCGACGGAAAAAGTCTTCGGTCTCGAGATCTTTGAGGCGGACACCGATGCCCCCAAGCGACCAAATTAAGCAATGGTCGAACTCCACAAGGTAGTCAAGAGGCCATGAAGGGCCTTATAGTCCGGCAGTGGCTTGGACAGGCCATGCACAGGAGCTACTTTGGTTCGTCACGGTGGCTGGTGGATGCATGCCCTGGTGGATGTCATCAAGCGCTCCGCTCAGTATTGAAGGCGCCGATCTTGCCCGCACAAAGGTGCAATGGGGCAGGTTGGATGCGGAGAAGCTTCTCACGGACCCACCGCTGCCGGGCAAGGAGTATCGCATGCCCGAGATGTATTATAAAACTGTCCTGAAGGGAGCTCGCAATATTGCGGATGAGTGCCCCAGAAATGTAATCTTTGAGTGAATTTGCTATGTATTATCCTGTGCGCTTGAAACCTTGTTCATGTGCGTGTTAAGCAACGCTTGTTTAATTTAAAATATTACCTTCTGTGCGTCCGTTTATAAAATCTGAGAGATGGCAAGTCGTTGGCTTCGGCCCCCAAGCCGCGAAAAGGGGTGTTCGGATAAACTTGAGCACTCTTGTTCCCATTGTTGGGTCCATCGAGGAGGCGCAACACAACGTAACAAGGCAACCAGACTTATAATGCTTGAACACTCTCACTTAGCCATAGAATTCTATAATTTTAAATTTGGTGAAGCCCTGGTATTCGAAGACCGAATCCGGGCGCTATCCACGCCTTCATCGGACATTGTCCGAACTTCGTCAAGCGGCGTGAGTCTTTATGGACCCGAAAACCTCTCTCGAACAGCGACCAGCCTCGCCTTATCATGCCGTCGGTTTAGCTTTCTCATCGAGGCGCTCGCCCGGCTCAACCGGGCGCAATCGCGATGGTTCTCCCAAAGCCACCTTAGCCGACGGAACGGAACGTAAGGCACCAAAACGTCCGAGCCGGGCGAACCCAACTATTGACCCAAGACATGATTCGGAGCCGATTCATATAGTGCTATAAGTTCAGGGTGCCGCACTTGTGTCTTGGGTAACTTTTGGAGGGACGTTCGAGTTTATACTCTTTGGCCGCGAGGACCTCGGTCCATCGATCGACCAGCAGGTCCTGATCAGCTTGAAGTCGTTGTTGCTTTTTCTTTAGGCTGTTTCTCAGTGGCGATAAGCCCGCGCTTGAAGCGCTCTTGTTCGACAGGATCCTCGGGTGCAGCAATTCATCATTGTTGAGGCTTGCTTCGTCTTCGAGGAGGCATATAGTTATGATCCTCGACCTCTTAAATGCGCCGCCTCTTGTGAGGGCTTGCTTCTGCATCCTCCTGCGCTGAGTCTTGCTGGAGGGGATTGTCTTCGGCACTCTCTGGAGTATTATTATCTCCTGTGCCGGAATCTCCATTCTTGATGTGGCGGGATTTAGAGCGGCGCCGCTAACACCGGCGTTTGGGCTGCTTCTTTAAAGAGTCTGCCTCCGCTGTTTCTTCGCCGTCCCCGTCTTTTGGGGTGCCCACCATGTATATGTCGTATGACGAGGTGGTCTTCTAGTGCCCTGTAGGCGCTGGTTCTGTTCGTCTCCCGCGCGTCCGTCCATAGCGCCGATGTCTTGGAGTCGTAGTCTAGCATGTCGGTTAGATCGCCGACAAGATGGCTACAAAGTGGGTGGTGGGTGGGCTCAATTTTCTTCGTCTGCATTTCAACCATCCCGCCATAGTCCGCCAGACTCTCCTGATAACGAGAGATGCTTTAGTGAATTCAGGATATCGCCAAAAGGTGAGTATTGGAAGATGTCCGCGGCGGTGAATTCCATAACCGGCGCCTAATCCGGATCAATTGGTAGGGGCGCGGGAGGTTCGGAGTCTGGCAAGGAGTCCAGCGCCTCGGAATCACGAGTTTCGTAGGGGACAAGATTAGTGTTCGGCTCCATCACCGTGGATGTTGAAGCCTCCAGGGCGGCGTCTATCCACCGGCCCTCGATCTGGGCGATCGGCTCCGGGTTAATGGCCAAAGCGGATCCATGTGCGGCCACCAAGGCACTGTTCGGTGGCAGAGCTAAGTCATGCCCATCGTGATAGTGCGGCGCGCTTGGCTGTGGCTCGAGTCCGTCGAAGATCAAGTCTCCGCGGGCATCGGCCATGAAGTTTAAGCTTCGAATCGACTGACGGCGGGGCGAGCTTTCGATCTGCTCGGATGGCCAAGTGAATTGACCCGCAGGCGAAGCCGCTGAATCGAAGATCCGTCCGGGAGAAAAGTCTCACCACAGACAGCGTTGTTGGTTGAAGATGCCATCAAGCCTATCGGTGCCGACTACGCAGGAACTCTCAATGAAAGCACCAATGTCGTTGTCAAACCGCGGATCTCGGTAGGGGGTCCCGAACTATGCGTCTAGGCGGATGGTAACAAGAGACGAGGGACACGATGTTTTTACCTGTGTTCGGGCCCTCTTGATGGAGGTAAAACCCACGCCCCGCTTGATTAATATTGATGATATGGGTAGTACAAGAGTGGATCTACCATGAGATCAAGGAGGCTCAACCCTAGAAGCTAGCCTATGGTATGATTGTTGTAATGTATGTTGTCCTACGGACTAAAGCCCTCCGGTTTATATAGACACCGGAGGAGGCTAGGGTTACACAGAGTCGGTTACAATGGTAGGAGATCTACATATCCGTATTTCCAAGCTTGCCTTCCACGCCAAGGAAAGTCCCATCCGGAGACGGGATGGAGTCTTCAATCTTGTATCTTCGTAGTCTTGGAGTCCGGCAGATAATGATAGTCCGGCTGTCCGGACACCCCCTAGTCCAGGACTCCCTCAGGCGCAGTCAGGTCTTGTAGAGCCGCGTCGAGTGGGTCGTGAGCTCCCTCGCCGAAACGCTCATCATGACTGATGACGAGCACCTCTGTGACGGCGCTTCCGCCGCTCTCCTCGTGAGGGAGTGGCTCGTCGTAGACCACCACGTTGGTGGGGAAAGCGTCAAGCGACGCGGCGTCGGAGTCGACCAGCATCGGGTCGGTGGAGCCTACGGACTCCAAGTCCACGGCAGGCTCGCCGGTGACGTGGAGTTGGTCGAGGAGGCCCGCGAGGAGGTTCTCGGGGTTGCCCGTGCCTGCATCGGATGCAGGCTCGTCGAAGAGGCGAACCTCGCCGACAAGTTCGGTGAGGCAGCTCGCTGCACAGGCGGCCTCAGCGCCGTGCAGCACGTCGATGCAGACTCCGTCTGGCGAGCCTGGCTGGCTGTTCTTGCCAGGGAGTAAAAGGGTTCCCGTCCAGAACAGATCTCCGGACGACGGTGCACCTGGCCCCATGGTGGGCGCCAAATGTCGGGGGTTGGGTGCGACATATGCCAAAGGATGGCTTATCATGGAGGGGGCGAGTAGAATGTCGCCGGTGCCTGGAAACAGGATGAGGCGAAGACATGCACGCCGGCGGATCTTACCCAGCTTCAGGGCTCTCCGAGGAGATAACACCCCTATTGCTGCTCTGCGGGGTCTCCGCATGGTCACTAAGGCAATAGTGAATACAAGGTTGCTCGTAGAGCTGTTTTTGGAGGTAGGAGAAGGCAAGGCTAGCTTTCTCCTCCCTGTATGATCTGGTCTAGTGCTAATGGATTCGAACCCTTTGCATGGGTGCCCTGGGGGGTTTATATAGGCCTACCCCCAGGGGTACAATGGTAAAACCGGCTGGGCGCGGGTCCCAGCCGTCTGTCTCTCAGGCCGCCGTCTTCTCTCCCAACTACTGGGGCCCGCCGACTGGTGGGTCCCGCTGACCGGCCTGGTACGGGGCCGACAGCCCTTGTCCGCCGCGGGCGGGTTTTGCCGGCTACAGATTACTGTAGCCATGCTTCTAATGACGCTAGCTCGGTCATGGGGTCATGGCAACAGTGCCGCCGCCTGACGGGCGATCACTGTTGCCATTCCCCTGTCGTGTTTCGTTAATGGCGTGTGGGGCCCGTGGGAGGGGCCGGCCGACACCCGGAGGCCGACTCCCATCGGGTCCATCTCGTGGCGCTCTTGCCGTCTTCAGTACTCCCGTTGACTGGTGGGGCCCGCCGTCTCCGGGCCATCTGACAAAGCCGTCGTGGCACAGTGGCTCCGCCCGAGAGTTAGGTAGTCAGGCGGCATGGCAACAGGGCCACGGACGGAGATCTCCGTTGATGCAGCGCCGTGACCGTGGCCATGCCTCGCCTTAAATAACAGGTGGTTGGAGTCGCAGTCGACTCCTATAGCCTCTCCGGAAGTCATTGGACAGAGCCGGCTTATCTTGGAGTCGCCTGGGACTCGGCTTATCTTGAGTCGCATATACGAGACTCGGCTTATCTTGAGTCGCTCGAGACTCGGCTTATCTTGAGTCGCCTATACAGGACTCGGCTCGTCTTGAGTCGCCATTGGGACTTGAGGGGCGCAACCTGCCCCGATGTCTTGAAAGGTTCTGGGACTCGGGTTAGCCTACCCGTGGCCCATTACTCCGACACACATACCTTGCATGGTGGACACCAGGCTGATATCCCATCAATTCAAAAAACTCTAGCATCTTGAGTTCTACTATTACTATGCAAATAGCTTTCCACCAAGCGTTGTAGCTGTGCCCTCACCACCAATGTCCATCTCATGGTTTTCCTCCTCTCTCCACACAGCTACTGTGGCCCAGTGTCATCTACCAAACAATCTGGTACAAATGCTTCGACTCCCACTGCTAAAAAACTCACGCTTGTAGTGGTCGATGTGTTGGAGGCCTCACTGCACAACATCATCCACTCCTGCTGTTCTACCCTAGAGCACTTGCTGCTTGTTTTTGGAAAAGAAATCTGTATCCGTTGTCTCCAAATAAACTCGCCTCACCTTGTAAGCATTGGAATTTGCTTTAAAGGAGAGGAGCTCATCATGAAAGACACCCCTTCACTCCAAAGGCTGCTCCTTGATTACCGTTATGCACCTTCGCAAATAACTGTGGTCTTTGCGCCTAAACTGGAGACCTTGGGTGTAATTCCTAATCCGTTTGAAGGTTACAAGATGGTGGTTGGCTCCACACTTATCCAGGTACTATATATTACCATCAACATTTTTGTAATCATAAGCTGCATTTTTCATTTGTCTGCATAAGTTTTATATCATCAACACTTCTATAATCATAAGCTGCATTTTTCATTTGTGCGCATAAGTTTTATATAATCTTGGAGTATGATTTTGGTACTAATATTATGTTCTATGCTCAATGAAGAGTTTGTCCATGGGTACCCTATCAATGGTGCTGGATTCCGTCACGACCTTACATATCAACATGTGGTGTTTTGATCTGAACATGATTATCGGCTTGCTGCAATGCTTTCCATGTCTGGAGAATTTGTATATTGAGGTGATGATATCAAGCACATTGATATACTTTACTAGAACTAACCGTTCAGCTGTACTATTTTTTAGACATTAACTGTTTTCAGTCTTCATGTCTATTTAGGCTAAAGGACATGGACAACAAAGGTATAACCAATCGGTGGCATAAGAAACATCGGGATTTTCTCAGTTTGCATGACATTCGTTTGAGGACAATAAAGCTGGAAGGATATGCATCCAACCATGCAAACACTAACTTTGTCACATTCTTCCTGTTGAATGCGAGAATAGTATTGTCCATGAGGATTAAGTTTTTTAACAAAAAATTTCTCATGGATGGACATGTTGAACACCTTAAAAAGAAGTTTCAGGTGGACAAAAGGGTTTCTAAACGTGCCCGACTTCTATTTACAACAACTTGTCTTCAAGTACCAGTAGATTTTCTAGCCCAGGATCTTGATTTTATGGACCAGACCGATCCATTTGATTGTGACTGCCGAAAACTTTGGTTGAGTTAGTTATTATTGTCCCGTTCAATTTGGATTTTGTGTGAACCTTATGAACAATTAATCATCGTGCTTTTGTACCTTCTGTAAGCCGGGGTTAGAAATTGCTACCCTTTTCAACTTGGCTTTGACCCATATTTTCTTTAATATAAACCGGAACTTCTATCAAGAAGCCTCATGGTTCCGAGAGGGAACTTGGTCACGGGATCTGTGTGCGAAACGACATACGCTGTATCTTCCCGCCTTGATTTATTTTATGGAGGCAACATGAAATTGTGCTAAACATATGAAATTATTCAGGGTTCATTTTGCCTTTTTATACATTGATTTTCCTAGGCATTGTTAACAAATCGCCACCATGTTGTTATCACAAACGACCGTATTAGTCCAAATGTGGGCGTTCAACTAACCATTTACTACTACGGGAAGCTGTTTTATTAGACAGGATGACTGTGAGCAATCCGCCGCACACGCTCACAATACCGGGAAGTGAGCCGCCAGCGCTGCAATTTATTGCAGGTTTTGGACTTTTGTTTCGGCCGCCTCGGGAAGGTACGTAGAACAATCCTCCATTCTCATCTACAAGCACCGACACCGAGGATCACCGCCTGCTGCGAGATGGAGGACGAGCCGGTCCACAAGCGGGGGCGGGTCGAGCCAGAACGAGCCTCTGACGAACATGGACTTCATCAACAGCCTCCCCAACGAGATGTTGGTAACCATCATATCCCACATCCCCATCAAATATGGCATGCGGACCACTGTCCTCTCGTGGCGGTGGCGCCCCCTCTGGCACTCCTCCCCCTGACCTCATCCTCGACCACGAGTTCTACAGCGGGGAGTAGCAACACCTGGACGCATTGTCCCACGTCCTCACCACACACCCTGGATCGGTCAGATGACCCCACAACAAGACCGAACCCAGGTTGCACTGCAGGTTCCTATTACCAGCCCTGGATCGGCTCGAGGAGCTCAGCTTTCATGTTGGACGTCCTTGCTCGCTGCCGCCGTCCGTGCTCCGCCTCGCGCCCATGCTACGCTGTGCTACATTCAGGCAGTGCATTTTCCCCAAGATTGATAGCACGCACTCTACATCTCCCTAAACTTAAGCACCTCCAACTCATTTCTGTCCGCATCTCGACGGAGGATTTGGAGCACCTGCTCGTCGGCTGTACAGCGCTTGAGTAACTTCGTCTTCATGCGATGGATGGGTTCAGTAGCCTCCACATCACCTCGACGAATACCCGTGCGATTTATGTGCATTGTTGGCGCCGCCCAAGGCTGTCAGTTGAGGTGTTTCACGATATGGTCGTTGAGAATGCGTCTTTCCTTGAGAGAATGTATGTACTTGATAAATTAGGTCTAGCAAGAATCGGGGTCATTCACGCACCGAAATTGACAGGGTTGGGCTATTCGTGTGCTGAATTCAAGGAACTAGTTACTGGATCATTATCCGTTCATGTTGGAGTAATGGGCCACGGGTAGCCTCACCCGAGTCCCTGAAGTTGTCAGAACTTCGGTCCGGCTTCGTTCCGCAATACCCCGAGCTGGAGCTCCGCCCTTCGGAGGCCGGCTGGCTCAACGACCGACCACCGGAGGACAGCCAACCACCAGCAGATGGCACCAAGAGCGGCCGGCTCCAGCCGGCCGGCCTCCAGAGAGACCGGCGCCTGGCAAGCGGCCACCCAGCTCCCTCAGAGTTTGCGCCCTCATCAAGAGGACAAGACAGGGTGAGGAAACAGTTTAGTCCATCGCCCCCGAATCTTGGGCTCAACGTGGCTACAGTGTCCCATACAGACGGAGATCTCCGCACGGCGCAGCACTGTAGCCACTCCCCCCTCGACGTCACTCCTAATAGGCGGAGCCCTGTTCCCCACGACGGCCTGTCGGTACGGCCTGCAGGCGGCGGGCCCTACCAGGCAGTGACGGCCCGGAAGACGGCAGAAGCCAAACCAGTCGGACTGGGGGAAGGCCAGCACCCAGCAGGCGGCCGCCCCTTTGTAGGATCGGAAGTATGTCTAGAGGGGGGGTGATTAGACTACTTGACAACTTAAAAGTTTTGCCTTTTGATTAGGACAAGTTTTTAGCAAGTTCACAATGATGACCAAGTCAAGTATCACCCTACACATGCAATTCTAGAGTAATGGCAGCGGAAAGTAAATTGCACATGTAGTAAATAAGAGGTGGAGAAGAGCAAACGCAATATGGAGACACGGAGATTTTTCTCGTGGTTCCGATAGGTGGTGCTATCGTCAATCCACGTTGATGGAGACTTCAACCCACGGAGGGTAACGGCCAGAGTCCACGGAGGGCTCCACCCACGAAGGGTCCACGAAGAAGCAACCTTGTCTATGCCATCATGGCCTATGTCCACGGAGGACTAGCCTTACTCGGGTAGATCTTCACGAGTAGGCGATCTCCTTGCCCTTACAAACTTCTTGGTTCAACTCCACATCTTGACAGAGGCTCCCAAGCGACACCTAACCAATCTAGGAGGCACCACCCTCCAAAAGGTAATAGATGGTGTTGGTGATGATGAACTCCTTGCTCTTGTGCTTCAAATGATAATCTCCCCAACACTCAACTCTCCTCACCGATTTGGCTGTGGTGGAAGAAAGGATTGAGTGGAAAGCAACTTGGGAAGGCTAGAAATCAAGTTTCATATGGTGGGAGTGGAGCAACTTGATCTCAACACAAGGGTAGGTAGTTTTCTTCTCGAAATGTAAGGTAGGAGTGGTAGTTCTTTCGATGGCTCTCTTCACGAATGAAGAGGAGGTGGAGGGTATTTATAGCCTCCACACAAAATCCAACTGTTACACACATTTGACCAATCTCGGTCGGACCGAAGTTGACAACTCGGTGAGACCGAAAGTTCAAATCTTGTGAACGTTGGGATTTTCGTGGGACCGAAAATACAATCTCGGTTAGTCCGATTCTTCCAAAGACTAGGGTTTGCCATTCTCGGTGGGACCGACTTTCTCATCTCGGTGACACCGATTTGAGTCTGAATGTTCTGTAAGGTTGGCAACACTAGTTTCGTAAGACCGAGTTTGGAATCGGAAAATCCGAAATTTCTAGGGTTTGGGTATATGGTGAGGTGGTTCATCTCGGTGTGGTGAGTTTATGGAATCGGTGGGACCGAGATTACTTATGAGTATATGTTGGAATGAAAGATTGCGATAGTTTGAGAGATAAATCACTAAGCACTTTGAGCAACCAGATCATCATCATAACCTCATCCCCTTTTAATAGTATTGGCTTTCCTATAGACTCAATGTGATCTTGGATCACTAAACCAAAAATAGAGTCTTGAGCTTTTGCCAATGTTTTCCTTAGCATTTTGAGGGGTCCACATCATCAGTCATTGCCATACCCATATCACCGAACTTTCTGAAATATTCTCAAGAAACAATTAGTTCAATGATATATATGTTGTTATTAATTACCAAAACCACCCGGGGATTAGTTGCACTTTCAATCTCCCCCTTTTTGGTAATTGATGACAACATATAGATCAAAGCTTCGACAAATGATATAATCAATGAATAACATCGTCGCTTTGAGAAGTATGTGATAAGCAAGAGCTCCCCCTAAATTTGTGCATTATTTAAGATTTGCGTTTGAATGCAAATGCACAATCGATTAGGATCATGGGTCACTCTTCCATGTCACATACATCTTGGTGGAGCGCACAAAATGATAAGAATGAATAGCATGCACCCAATCACCAAGACATGAGTAAATGATCATACAAGATGTGAATAGAATATGATAAGCATTAAGCACTCATTAAGCATAGTATGATCAAGCACTCATCAAGATAGAGCAAACGTAGTATCAAACACATGAAATGTCTCGAAGAACTCAAAACTATCTCAAGGAAAAACCGCAAACGAAAGAGCAAAAACGAGCACTCTCTCTCTCGAAGTCCTATGATCTATACAATTTCTCCCCTGTTGGCAACAAGTTACCAAAAGTTCGAAAGGTATAGAGCTAAGCGTCACTAGGGACTCTGCTGGCGGCTCCTGTCTGCGTCGATGGAGTGGAGATAGCTGCATCTGCAAAGGCTTCGCTGAAGTCTGTGGAGCTGGAGGAGTGGACACCGGAGCTGGAGCTGCAACCGATGGAGCTGTGGGAGGTCTTGATCGCAGAGCCTGGGTCTGCATCATTTGGAATAGCAGTGATCTGGGCTTTGTGGGCCTTTGGAGCAGGCTGCTCATAGTCATCCTCAACAAGGTCATCCTGCATCTCCTTCATGAGCTCTGCCTTCTCCTCTTGGCTTCCTCGATATCTGCCTCAAGCTTGTTGACAAGTGACTGCACTTGATCGACTTGACATCCAGAGCATGGAACTTGTCTTCAACTATCCTCTCAAGACTCTCCCGAGACGCACTATGCTGGCCAGCGTAGTTCAATCCTCTGGGTAGCTTCAAGAAGTTGTTCTCCAACGCTCTTGGGCTTTCTTCTTCTTCTTCTTTGCTTCCTTCTCAGCTTTGGCTTGTTTGGCGCCTTCAGACTTAGCTTGTCCTTCAACAGATGTGGGATCATCCTCACCATTACAACTTCATTATCTTCATGTTCAGGCTGCAAGTGGCAAGTGGGGTCTATCCAACAAGTAGGTGCCCGTGCCAAACTTGGCATTGATGAGCATCTGAATGTGCGGGCAAACCCACATGACCTCTTACAGTCTCTGTCATGTCCTCTTGATAGTCTCAACTATCGTGTCCATCACCTTAAAAGGTGTCTTCGATCTAGAATGTGCAGCATGTTGATTGAATAGCCTCTTATCATGCGATGGTCTCTGACTTGGGCATCAAAGTATGCCTCGTAATAGTGTTAGTGGTTGGGAGACCTGCTCAAGATGATACACCGATCCGAGCTTCCATATCTCAACATCCTTGGCTGGTACCTCATTGTACATGTTCCTCATAGACTCGTGATTTTTCTTGGGGATTCCATAAACATCAACATCATCATCCCTTGATGCTTGGAGCATTCAAGAGTGCAGCCCACTCTTCAACTGTTGAAGAGAATCTCGGCCTTCACCATCCATACAATTCGCCATCTGGATAGAAGTGTCTTTGTGGCATAGAACCGCATGATCATCTCATCATTCCAAGCGATCGACCCGACCAACGAACTCTGCAACTCCACATGCAAAGGTGAAGCTCTCATGCACATGTGGGAAGTAGTCTCTGTGCTCTTCACTCGTCGATGTATTTCCAAATAACGATCTGGTGTCAAGAATAATTGGCTTCTTGTCCATGAGCACTGCCTCATAGAAATCTTGTTGCTCTCGGTGTGGAACCTTGAGTCAACAGCTGTCCTTCTCTGGTGGCATATGGATCAACTTGCCTCCATAGCACGAGACCTTTGTCCTTCCTTTCCTTCATATTTTCAGTCGAGGATGAGCATCATTATGGATGGCGGTTTCATTCGAGCTTGACAATACATGTGCCTCTTCATCGATTCAAAGGTGGCACATTGTCCTTCTTCTTCTCTCAAGGTGAATGTTTCTCCTTTTTTTCTTGGGCTTGGCAGCAGGTTTGGCTTGGGCTGCCTTTGCCGGAGCCGATGGCTTAGATTTAGTGGGTGCTCCTGCCTCGATGGCATCTCCCATCAACTTAGGCTTCGAGGAGGCTGGGGTGCTTCCTCATCGTAATCATCATCGCCTTCATCATGTACTAACCTCTTCCTCTTGGAAGTTTTCTTTATCTTGCTGGAGGTTTCTTCTTCCATGCTCAGCTTCTTTGCAACTGTGGACTTCTTCACTTTGTTTGGTGCCTTTCTTGGTATGTTGCCCTTGATAGTCTTTGGCAACCACTTTCCTCTTAGGCTTGGATGTAATCTCCTCCTCAAGAACAAAGTCGAGTCCTCCTCATCGAATCTCTCTTCTTCACAGCCTGGTGGCAGCAGGAGGCAATCCACTTGGGGTGCTCCTCTCTCCATCATCGGAAAAACTGCTGGCTTCGGGACTGTGCTCGCCTCGAATCTCAACCGGTGATTCAGACTGTTACGCTGTCACTTGCATCGATATGACCGACAACCCGTGAATAGAATAGGTATAGGCGAATAGAAGAGTTATCACAAACTGCAGAAGTTTTTGCAAAAGAATGAGTTCAAACTTCAGTTTTAGGTTTTCACAGAGAATGCATTTGGTCCGACCGAGTCTAAAATTCGGTGAATCCGAAGTGTCTAAACAGAACCATTCACACCACTTTCGGTTGGACCGAAATGGGTTTCGGTCTAGCCGAGAACACTAGGGTTTCACTAAATTCTCATTTCGGTCTTACCGATTTGCACAACTCGGTTGGACCGAAAAGTGCAGTGCAATGGCCAGAGGCCAAATCGGTCAGTCCGAGAATGTAGAATCGGTCACACCGAGATGTGTTCGTGAAACCTAACCCTAAAATTTTCACTCAATTTTGTTCTAAGAACTAATCTGCTGGATAGGAAGATTTCAAACTTGGCAAGAAGCTAGGCAAAACCTATCGTGCATTGAATCGAGGTTGAAGCACGAGAGATCGAAACTCACCCAACTAGGTGGAGTTTCACTCACGGCGCAACGGCGCGATGAGATAGACCGCTGGCGATGGAGACCCATGCGAGGGCGCATAAAGCGATGGCGGAGACGATCCGGAGACCACGGCGACGGCAAATAAGGGTTTGAGGCGAGACGTTTGAAGGAATAATCAGCGCGCTGCCCTCGGGTATATATACCCTTCGGTTTGTCGGTGGGACCGAGTTGGAAAACTTCGGTGGGACCGAGATGGTTAATCGCAAGCGATTACTCACTTGATCACGCCGAATTGCAACTCGGTTTCACCGAGGTGAAAACCTAGATCAATCCAAGTGATTTCGGTCCGTCCGATTTGAGTATATTGGTTTGACCGAAAATACTTAGAAGGTTTTGGAATTTAAGCTTTTGACGGATCGGTGGCTCAAAGTGCTCCTCACTCGGTCTGTCCAAAAAGTCTTGTTCAAAGTTTGTGATATAAGCATGAATAGAGTTTGAGACAAGAAAGCATAAATAGCTAGGGGAGGAACTTAGGCATTCTTGTCCATCCATTTGGTCAAAAAGAAAAATCCAAAAGACCAAAGCAACAAATGGATGTCCTCGAATGGATAAAATCATGCATCCAACATGCTCACACAATAAGATAGCAAATGAAATATGTGTCAAACATGCACAAACAAAACACTAGCTACTATCACACAATTTGGCGATGACCAGGTCATCTATATATGAGTATATTGACTTAGGAGTCAAATGAGAACATTTGATCATAGGTCATACTCATCGTTTAAGCTCAAGTGGGGTTACCACTTTTACATAAAGCATTAATGTGTTCACATCATTTGAAGATGCTTTAGCTCAATTCTCAAGAGCAAAGCTCCCCTTGATGTGAGAACCCTTTTAAAGGGTCAAACTAACCTTGGGTTGTCGAGAAGACTTCATGTAGATGTTGAAGATGTGGATGCTCAATGTTGATGAAGATCATCAAGAGTTGGGAGCAATCCTTTGGATTCGGGCACTTTCAATACCTACATGGGTTAGTCCCACAAGGAACAAACAAGGATATCCATGGACATAGATTGAAGTACACAATAGATGATGTCCATGAAAGCAATGATTACCTTGTCCTTGACTTACCAACATGAGGGTTTGTGACTCCATGAACTAGTGCAAGATGTGGAAGTTGATTGCACAAGTCCTTGCCAAAATGAATGTGAGTGAAGTATGTTGGCGGAGTCACCCTCAAGAACTCTCTAGTTCTTCTTCTTCGGGATCCACATCATCTTGATGGGAATCCTTGGGGTAGTAGTTGAGCTTGACGAAGTAGAACTTGAAGTTTCCTTGGGAACCCACTTGACCATGGCCTTGGGTGCTTCAATGAATGCATCAATCTCCTCTTGAAGCTTGTCCTTGCCTTTTAGCTTGTGGTCTTGTGGTGGAAGATCATCTTGAGCTTGTTCCACATTGGAAGAAGTAGGATCATACTTCTCCTTTTGAGAAACAAACTTTGGAGTGGGATATTGACCTTCTTCCCATTCAACACCCTCGGCGTTGAACCTTCGCTCAAAACCAATTCCTTGATTCTTCCTGTCTTCCTTGTTTGCGAACAATTTCTCAAAGTTCTTGCTTCCGCAAGGCTCTTGTAGACACCTTTCTCTATAATCCCTTTCAATAGACTATTTTCTTGCTCAAGTGAAACTTGGCTTGAAACATTGTTAGTGGAATCAAGAGAACTACTAGAAGTAACAACATTGGATTTAGCATGGTTATTGTTACTACTAGATGAAGAATTTTTCTTATGCTTGTCATGCTTAGTTTTAATAGGTGGCAAGAAATTAGACAAGAGAAGTCGTTTGGCAAGATATGAAGAACTCTTCTTTGAAGATCGTCATTGATAGCTTTTAGAAACTCATGTTCTTGCTCTAGATTGAGCTTCTCGAAGCGTAGCTTCTCATGAGATCTTAGGAGCTCTCTATGATCTTCTTGAGTTGTTTCATGAGCTAACTTAAGAGTGTTTAGTTCTTTAGTTAGACGCTCAATCACCTTCATAGCATTGTCATTCGACTCTTCTCGACTATAAAGACTATTAGCATGTTCATCATTACTAAGCTCACTAGATTTGTCATGTAAAGCTCATCTTCACCAAGCAAGTCATCCTCATCACTATCAAAGTCAATGAATTCAGGTGTGATACCTTGGGGCCTTTTGCCATGAAGCATCTTCCAATTCCCTCATTTGGTGAATCAAACAAGTCATAGGAGTTGGAGTTGGAGGACACGAGAGCAAGACCGCAACACCTTCATCTTGATCAGATTCGGAGTTGGAGTGATAGCTTCTTTCGGAGTGATTGTCGGAGTCGGAGCCGAGACCCATTCACCAACATGAGCTTGATGTTTTCTTCTTGTGTAGCTCCTTGATGACTTGTCTTTCCTTTCCGAATCCTTGCTTCTCCGAGAGGATCTTCGTTCATAACGATCATCTCTACTCCTTCTCTCTTTCCGAGGCGACTCTTCTCTTGAGCTTCTTCTTCTTGGAGATTCTTCTCTTCTCTTGTGGGGAGTCGAACACTCATTTGAGTAGTGTCCGGGTCTTCCACAATTGTAGCAATTTCGATCACGACTAGAAGATCTCTTTTCATCATATGATCTAGACTTTGAGCATTATATGAGACTTATCTCTTCATTGGAAACCAGCTTGTCACTTGAGGTTGTGGGAGCTTCAACTGTAGCTTTGTAAGCACCACTTGACTTGTTGTGAAGCTCTTCCTTATCTTTAAGTGTCATCTCATGAGCAACAATTCTTCCAATGACTTCGGTAGGCTTGAGAGTCTTGTAGTTTGGCATCATTTGGATCAAAGTGCACACGGTGTCATACATTCCATCCAAAGCTCTGAGAATCTTCTTGATGATGAATCGGTCGGTCATTTCTTCGCTTCCTAAGCCGGCAATCTCATTGGTGATGAGAGCAAGCCTAGAGTACATTTCAGCGACTCCTTCACCTTCCTTCATCTTGAACTTGTCAAGTTGACCTTGAAGAACATCTAGCTTTGATTCCTTCACGGACTCGGTACCTTCGTGCATTTCGACCATAGTATCCCAAATCTCTTTTGCATTCTCAAGACGGCTGATCTTGTTGAACTCCTCGACACAAAGCATTGAAGAGAATGTCACAAGCTTGAGCATTGTTCGTAACATCCGCAACTCATCCGCAGTAGCTTCGCGATCCGAAATTTTCCTTCCTCAAGAACTCACCTTGCAAGCCAACACAAATAATGCCCCATGCGGCGGTTATGTCCAAGAATATGCATTTTCATTTTATGCTTCCAACTAGCAAAATTTGAACCATCAAAGTAAGGACCTCTCTGAAAATTACCCTCACTAGACGCCATACTCTCCTAGGTTGTGAAACCAAGCTTATGGAGTCCAATGCAATGGAAACCAATCCAATGGAGACCAAAGCTCGATACCACTTGTAGGATCGGAAGTATGTCTAGAGGGGGTGATTAGACTACTTGACAACTTAAAAGTTTTGCCTTTTGATTAGGACAAGTTTTAGCAAGTTCACAATGATGACCAAGTCAAGTATCACCCTACACATGCAATTCTAGAGTAATGGCAGCGGAAAGTAAATTGCACATGTAGTAAATAAGAGGTGGAGAAGAGCAAACGCAATATGGAGACACGG
Organism: Aegilops speltoides; assembly: GCA_021437245.1. Classification (NCBI taxonomy): domain Eukaryota; kingdom Viridiplantae; phylum Streptophyta; class Magnoliopsida; order Poales; family Poaceae; genus Aegilops; species Aegilops speltoides. The sequence continues at coordinate 374,931,886 of CM038146.1, forward strand.
AGATTTTTCTCGTGGTTCCGATAGGTGGTGCTATCGTCAATCCACGTTGATGGAGACTTCAACCCACGGAGGGTAACGGCTGCGAGAGTCCACGGAGGGCTCCACCCACGAAGGGTCCACGAAGAAGCAACCTTGTCTATGCCATCATGGCCTCGCCCACGGAGGACTAGCCTTACTCGGGTAGATCTTCACGAAGTAGGCGATCTCCTTGCCCTTACAAACTTCTTGGTTCAACTCCACATCTTGACGGAGGCTCCCAAGCGACACCTAACCAATCTAGGAGGCACCACCTCCAAAAGGTAATAGATGGTGTTGGTGATGATGAACTCCTTGCTCTTGTGCTTCAAATGATAATCTCCCCAACACTCAACTCTCCTCACCGATTTGGCTGTGGTGGAAGAAAGGATTGAGTGGAAAGCAACTTGGGAAGGCTAGAAATCAAGTTTCATATGGTGGGAGTGGAGCAACTTGATCTCAACACAAGGGTAGGTAGTTTTCTTCTCGTAAATGTAAGGTAGGAGTGGTAGTTCTTTCGATGGCTCTCTTCACGAATGAAGAGGAGGTGGAGGGTATTTATAGCCTCCACACAAAATCCAACTGTTACACACATTTGACCAATCTCGGTCGGACCGAAGTTGACAACTCGGTGAGACCGAAAGTTCAAATCTTGTGAACGTTGGGATTTTCGTGGGACCGAAAATACAATCTCGGTTAGTCCGATTCTTCCAAAGACTAGGGTTTGCCATTCTCGGTGGGACCGACTTTCTCATCTCGGTGACACCGATTTGAGTACGTATGTTCTGAAGGTTGGCAACACTAGTTTCGTAAGACCGAGTTTGGAATCGAAAATCCAAATTTCTAGGGTTTGGGTATATGGTGAGGTGGTTCATCTTGGTGTGACTGAGTTTATGGAATCGGTGGGACCGAGATTACTTATGAGTATATGTTGGAATGAAAGATTGCGATAGTTTGAGAGATAAATCACTAAGCACTTTGAGCAACCAGATCATCATCATAACCTCATCCCTTTTAATAGTATTGGCTTTCCTATAGACTCAATGTGATCTTGGATCACTAAACCAAAAATAGAGTCTTGAGCTTTTGCCAATGTTTTCCTTAGCATTTTGAGGGGTCCACATCATCAGTCATTGCCATACCCATATCACTGAACTTTCTGAAATATTCTCAAGAAACAATTAGTTCAATGATATATATGTTGTTATTAATTACCAAAACCACCCGGGGATTAGTTGCACTTTCACCCTTCCCTCGAAGCCAGTGCCCCATTAACCTGATAAGACCAGGTGTGGCTACAGTGATCTCCCACCAGGTAGGCGGGATCAGAGCCACACCGAAATGACTCAAGCCAGCGCCATTAGCAAAGACGACTACAGTGAATAGCCACCGACCAGACCCGCCAGAGGTGGGAACGGCCTGTCGGCTCCGTACCAGACCAGTCGGCGGGACCCACCAGGCGGCAGGCCCCAGCGGTCGGCGGAGAAGCCGGAGGCCGGAGACGCTGACAGCCGGGCCCAGCACCCGGCCAGATTACCATTGTACCCCTGGGGGTCGGCCTATATAAACCCCCCAGGGCACCAATGCAAAGGGTTCCCACTCCATTAGAACTAGCCACTCCCCTAGAGCAGGAAGAGAGCTAGCCTTGCCTTCTTCCACCTCTAGCACACATCTCAAGGAGCACCTTTGTATCACTTGTGCCTTAGTGATCATGCGGAGACCCCGCAGAGCAGGACTAGGGGTGTTATCTCCTAGGAGAGCCCCAAACCTAGGTAAAGTACGCCGGCGTTCGTGTCTACGCCTTATCCCGCTTCCAGGCACCGACGAGGTTCTACTCGCTCCCACCATGATAAGCCATCCGTTGGCATATGTCGCACCCAACCCCTGACATTTGGCGCCCACCGTGGGTCGAGGTGCGCCGTCTCCCGGAGACCTGCTCTGGATGGAAACTTTGTTCCTTCCTGGCGAGCGAAGCCAGCCCAGCACGCCCGACGGCGTCAGCCTTGACGCATTGCACGGCGCGGAGATCGCCTACGCGGCGAGCTGCCTCGCCGACCTCGTTGGCAAGATTCACCTCTCCGACAAGCCGACTTCCAATGCGGGCACAGGCTGCCCTGAGAGCCGTCTCGACCAGCTTCATGTCACCAGCGAGCTTGCTGTGGACCTGGAGTCTGTTGGCTCCACCGACCCGATGATCGTCGACTCCGACACGGCGTCGCTTGACGCGTTTCCCACCAACGTGGTGATTTACGATGAGCCTCCTCCTCGCGAGCGCAGCGGCAGGAGCACCGTCACGGAGGTGCTTATCATCAACAGTGGCGAGCGCTTGGACGGAGGCGCTCGAGACCCACTCGATGCGGCGCTGTGAGACCTGACGGCGCCCATCCTAGAAGACGCAGACGCTGAGATGCTGGAAGAACACCGCGTCCAGCTCCTCGAGAGCGCTAGCCGACTGGCCAGCGTGCGACGCCTCTCAGATGCCTACCAACGCGAGATGGACCGGGCCATTGGCGGCACACCGCTCGAGGGCCCCACCAGATCGGCTCGATCCAAAGCAGGCGGCGCCGACTATCGCCAAGATGTTGAGGCGAAACGCCCGTCTCACGCCACGCCTGCAGAGAACATCCGGGCCGCCCAGGCGGTGACAGACGAGCTAGACAAGTACGAGGGCGAAGAGCGTCACCACATAACGGAGCGAGTCCAGCAGCTACTAGACGCGGCCGCCGCGCAGCACGAAGCCGGTTGCCACGCTGAAGTGCCCGCCCAGCAGAATAACGAACCGCCCCCTCGCCAAGACCACGGCGCGACGTCCCGGACGCCGACTGGTGGCACTCGTGGAAGACGAGACAACGAGCCAGCTTCCAGCCGCAGCCGGACTCGCCTCTGCATCGAGCATGACGAAGACGACCGCCCTCGAGCAGTGGAGCGGCGAGGCGACCCGCCCCCTCCTCCGCCTCGTGGAGCAAGGCATCCTACTCCGCCGCCTGTCACACACCCGACACTCGGCTACCGCCTTGGTCGCCAAGAGGGAGTCGGAGAGAACGACGCCTGCCGTCGGATCGATCACCTCAACCAATCTCTGGCACTGGAAGAAGAAGACGCGCTGGGCCCGCCTTGCTTCAGCCCACGAATCCGAGATGAGCCCTTTCCAAAAGGGTTCACCCTCCCGCGAGATACGCCCAAGTACACCGGCTCCATGAAGCCGGAGGACTGGCTGGTTGACTACTCCACGGTTGTCAACATAGCAAACGGCAACAAGCGCGTTGCCGTGAAGTACGTCCTGCTCATGCTTCAAGGCACAACCCGGACATAGCTTCATAGCCTGAAGCCCCGTAGCATCAACAGCTGGGTTGATTTCACTGAAGCCTTCATCCGCAACTTCACCAGTACGTACAAGCGGCCTCCCAAGCCCCAACAGCTCTCCTTGTGCGTCCAAGGGCCCAGCGAATCGACTCGCGACTATCTCATGCACTGAGCCGAGCTGCGCAACTCATGCGAGGGCGTGCACGAGGTGCAGGCAATCGAGTACTTCACCGCCGGGTGCCGAGAAGGCACATTCCTCAAGCACCGGCTTCTCTGCGATGAGCCCGTAATGCTCGACGAACTGCTGATCATCGCCGACAAGCACGCCACGGCCGACTCCTCCATGAAGGCAGAAATCCTAGTTGGTGCGTCCGACAAGGTGGCACCTCAGGCTCCTCAGACTCCGGCTGGTGATACCAGTCGGCGGCAGCATCCAAGCGACAACAAGCGGAAAGCCACCCAGCCGGCTTCCACCAGCCGGCAGGTGGCGACAGTCGAGGACCAGCAGCCGGAGAGGCAGCCAGCGCCCAAGCGTTAGAAGGGAGGCAAGTCCAATTGGTTACCCGCCTTCTCTTATGAGCAGACCCTAGATGCACCCTGCAAATTCCATAGCGGCGCGAAGCCGTCCAACCACACCACTCGGAAGTGTCATTGGCTCACCAGAATCACCAAGGGAGATGGACTCCTGCCTCCTCCTCCTGCCGGACCGCCGCCTCCTTAGCCCCAGCAGCCGGCGGCCTGGCCAGTCGGTGCCATACAAGACGAGTATCCAGAGGAACATGGAGCTTATGTTGTGTTCACCAGTGTGGCTGATGACAGACGCAACAGACGGCAACAACAACAAGAAGTTCAAGCAGTGGCCTCAAATGCTCCAGAGTTCATGCATTGGTCTGAGAAGCCCATCAATTGGAGCAGGGCCGACCACCCGGAAGTGATGCCTTCCCATGGTTCCTATGCCCTGGTCCTAGATGCTACCTTTGCAACGGAGAGGCGGGCAGCTCATTTCTCTAGAGTCTTGATAGATGGCGGCAGCAGCATCAACATCTTGTACCGTGACACAATGGAGAAGTTGGGAATCAAACAGAACAGCTCCTTCCTAGTCGGACTGTATTCCATGGCATAGTCCCTGGCCTTTCCTGCTCACCAATCGGCAAGACCCAAATTGATGTTCTCTTTGGATACAAGAATCATTTCCGCCGTGAGCCAGTTTGGTTTGAAGTGGTGGACCTTGAGAGCCCCTACCATGCGCTGCTTAGCCGGCCTGCCCTGGCCAAGTTCATGGCGGTCCCCCAATATGCTTACCTCAAGATGAAGATGCCGAGTACCAAGGGGATCCTGACTATAGTCGGAGACTACAAGAAGTCGTCCGCCTGCGCCGCGGATAGTAGCCGGCTGGCCGAGTCCCTTGTGATTGCAGCTGAGAAGCGGCTACTTGACCGGGTGGTGGCGTTGGCAGGCGAGAAGCCAGAAGTATCACCCATTCCCAAGGAGTCGGAGGTCGAGGGCTCGTTTAAGCCGGTGAAGGAAACAAGAAAATACCCCTGGACCCGGAGCACCCGGAGAGGCACGCTGTCATAGGTGCAAACCTTGACAGCAAATAGGAAAGCGAGCTTGTCGATTTCCTCCGTGAGAATCAGGACATCTTCACATGGTCTCCCAAAGACATGCCGGGTGTTCCGACGGATTTCGCCGAGCACAAGTTACATGTCCGACCTGACGCCCAGCCGGTCAGACAGCCCTTGCACCGCCTGTCAGAAGAGAAGAGAAGAGTTGTCGGAGAACAGATAGCCCAGCTTTTAGCAGCCGGATTCATCATGGAAGTGTTCTTTCTAGAGTGGCTGGCCAACCCAGTTCTTGTGCTGAAGAAAAATATGCAGTGGCGCATGTGTATTGATTATACCAGCCTCAACAAAGCCTGCCCCAAAGATCCCTTTGCCGTGCCAAGAATTGATCAAGTGATAGACTCCACAGTTGAATGCTAGCTGTTGAGTTTTTTGGATGCATACTCAGGGTATCATCAGATAAAGCTGAACCCGGCCGATAGGCTGAAGACCGCCTTCATCACGCCATTTGGAGCTTTTTGCTACCTGACCATGACGTTCGGCTTGCGAAATGCTGGCGCCATGTTTCAGCGTTGCACGCAGAAGTGCCTCTTTAAGCAACTCGGCAGAAATGCCCATGTCTATCTGGATGATGTGGTGGTGAAGACGGAGAAGCGTGGCACGCTGCTAGAAGACCTCAAGGAAACTTTTGAGAACCTGCGCCGATTCCAGATCAAGCTCAACCCGGAGAAATGCGTCTTCGGAGTACCAGCCGGCCAGCTTCTCGGTTTTCTGGTCTCAGAGCACGGCATAGAGTGCAACCCTGTGAAGATCAATGCCATTGAGAAGATGGAGGTGCCCACCCGACTGCTGGACGTGCAGAAATTCACCGGCTGCCTGGCATCAATCAGCTGTTTCATCACTCGGCTGGGCGAGAAGGCCCTCCCCCTGTACCAGCTTATGAAGAAGACCACTTTTTTTGAGTGGAACGACAAGGCGGACGAAGCTTTTCTCCAGCTCAAGAAGATGTTGACCACCCCGCCTATCTTGGCGGCTCCGACTGAGAAAGAGCCCATGCTCCTCTACATCGCCGTCACCAGTCGAGTTTTCACCACAGTCATAGTGGTAGAACACAAGGAGGAGGGCAGAGCATTGCCAGTCCAGAGACCGGTATATTACTTGAGTGAAGTACTGTCCGCCTCCAAGCAAAACTACCCACATTATCAGAAGATGTGCTATGGTGTGCACTTTGCCGCCAAGAAGCTGAAGCCTTACTTTCAAGAGCACCCAATAACTGTCGTCTGCACTGCTCCGCTTACTGAGATCATTGGAAGCTGAGATGCTTCTGGTCGGGTGGCCAAGTGGGCTATTGATATGGCCCCTTATACCATCTACTACTAGCCTCGCACCGCCATCAAGTCACAAGTGCTGGCCGACTTCCTCGTCGACTGGGCCGAGACCCAATACTTGCCGCCAATGCCAGACTCCACCCATTGGTGGATGCATTTTGATGGTTCAAAAATGCGCACCAGTCTAGGAGTCGGCGTCGTCCTCACCTCTCCCAAAGGCGACAAGCTCAGATATGTGTTGAAAATCCATTTTGCCGCCTCCAACAACGTAGCCGAGTACGAGGCACTCATACACGGGCTCTGGCTTGCCAAGGAACTCGGCATTCGCCGGATCCTGTGTTATGGTGACTCCGACTTGGTGGTGCAGCAGTCGTCAAGTGACTGGGACGCCAAGGACGCAAATATGGCAAGCTACCGCTTCCTCGTGCAGCAGCTCAGTGGATACTTTGACGGGTGCGAGTTCCTCCATGTGCCAAGAAATGACAACGAGCAAGCTGATGCCTTGGCACGGATCGGCTCCACCCGACAGGCGATACCTCAAGCTGTCTGTCAAGTCATCACCAGAGTCCGACTCCATCTTCGTGCTGACCCCTCCGGAAGCAGTCGGATCCGACTTGAGGACCCCAGAGGCCGGCGCGGGGACTTCGGAGCCTGGCCTGGGGACTGCAGCAGTCGGCTAGGGGACTTCTTCAGCTCAACAAGCGGCAACCAACTCCAACCCGCCGCCTCCAGGCCCAACCGCCCTTGTACAAGTTGCAGTCGTGGCAGTCAGAGAAGTAGCAGCACCTTCATGGGCTCAGCCCATCCTCAACTTCCTGGTGAATAAAGAGCTGCCGGGCGATGAGATCCTAGCCCAACAAGTGCAACGGCGGGCAGCAGCATACACCATAGTCAACAAAGAACTGGTTCGGCGCAGTGTCACTGGTGTGTACCAGCACTGCATGGACCGGACCAGGCACAAGCAATCCTCAAAGATATTCACCAAGGCGAATGTGGTCACCACACGGCTTCAAGATCACTTGTTGCCAAAGCTTTCCGCCATGGTTTCTTTTGGCCGACTGCTCTAGAAGAAGCCAAAGAGTTGGTCCAGAAGTGCAAAGGGTGTCAGAAGTTCCGCTCCAAGCCACACTTACCGGCTTCTGCACTCAAGACCATTCCCATTGCCTGGCTCTTTGCTGTTTGGGTTTTGGATATGGTGGGGCCATTCAAGACGGCCCGTGGTGGCATGACTCATCTGCTTGTCGTTGTGGACAAGTTCACCAAGTGGATAGAAGCAAAACCAATCAACAAGCTGAATGGGTCAACTGCCGTGACTTTCATCGCCGACATCACCACTCGGTACGACATACCACACAACATCATCACCGACAATGACACAAACTTTGCCAAGGGAGCCTTGGCCCGTTTTTGCGCGACGCAGGGCATCCGATTGGACTTAGCATCTGTTGCCCATCCGCAGTCAAACAGCCAAGTTGAGCGAGCAAACGGCCTCATTCTGTCCGGCATCAAGCCCCGACTGGTCGAGCCTCTAGAGCGTTCGGTCGGCTACTGGCTCGATGAGCTGCCGGCTGTCCTCTGGAGCCTACGCACAACTCCGAACTAGTCGACTGGCTTCACGCCCTTCTTCCTCGTCTACGGTGCTGAAGCCGTCATCCCGACGGACATAGAGTTCGACTCCCCGCGAGTCACCATGTACACCGATTCGGATGCCAAGGAGGCACGAGAAGACGGTGTCGACCTGCTGGAGGAGTGCCGGCTATTGGCTCTCAGCCGGTCCGCCATCTACCAGCAGAGTCTGCGCCGATACTACAACCGCAAGGTGAAGCCAAGATCCTTCCAAGAGGGAGACCTTGTGCTCCGGCTGATCCAGCGAATAGCCAGCCAGCACAAGCTCTCGGCACCTTGGGAAGGCCCTTTCATCATCAGAAAGGTGCTGGGCAACGATTCCTACTATCTGATTGACGCTCAGAAGCCCAGAGTACGAAAAAGAGATGACTCGGGCAAGGAGACGGAGAGGCCATGGAACGCAAACCTCCTCTGAAGATTTTACAGTTGAATGCAGTATGTATCACGCTACATTTTGTATTATGTATAAAGACTCCGGGTCCCCCGAGGCGAGCTCGGGGACTACCATCCTTTTATCTATATGATAAAGTGTTATGCCTATGAGTGTGTATTGTTTTATTATTTCCGCCTGGCACCGGGTTCGACCAGTCGGCCAGGAGGCTTGCCGCCTTCTACTATATGCCACCTCCTATAGCTGGACAAGTAGTGTGTCGGTGAAAGCACAAGTGCTCCCTAAGTGGTTTTGGTAATTAATGTCAACATATCTCTTGTTGGACTAACACTTTTACCTAGTATATTTCAGATAAGTTCAATAATGGAGTGGCATGGACTAAAGGATGTGGGAACTCCTTCAAGATGCTAAGGACAAAGGATTGGCTCAAGCTTCAAGATCAAGACTCTTCATTTTACATTTTTAGTGGTCCAAGATCACATTGAGTCTATAGGAAAAGCCAATACTATCAAGGAGGGATGAGGTGTTGCTTAATGAGCCTCTTGCTTCGTGTGCTTAGTGATATGCTCCAAAACCCTCAGCTACTTTCCCACTTCCACAAATGACCTAAACCCAAAGACAAAATCGGTCACACCGATTCTTCCTATCCGGAGCCACCGATTCCAAAAGTCATAGCCACTGCCACAAACCCTAAGCAAATCGGTCTTACTGATAGGGATCTCGGTCTCACCGAGATGGGATTGTAATCTCTCTGTGTATGTCCATTATCAAAATCGGTCTCACCGAGTTTGAGCAATCGGTACTACCGAGATTACAATGCAAACTCTTTGGAAAACTTATTACCAAAATCGGTCCCACCGAGTTTGTGTAATCGGTCAAACAGAGTTTGCCTGACCAACTCTCTGGAAAGATTATTACCAAATCTGTCTCACCGAGTTTGTGTAATCGGTCCTACCGAGATTACATTATGCCCTAACCCTAACCATATCGGTCTCACCGAGTTGCATTTCGGTCCCACCGAAAACCCTAACGGTCACATTATTTGCTAAATCGGTCTGACTGAGTTTAACGATTCGGTCCCACCGAGTTTGGTAGATTGTGTGTAATGGTTAGATTTTGTGTGGAGGCTATATATACCCCTCCACCTCCTCTTCATTCGTGGAGAGAGCCATCAGAATGAACCTACACTTCCAAAGATACATTTTACGAGAGAGAACTACCTACTCATGTGTTGAGGCCAAGATATTCCATTCCTACCATATGAATCTTGATCTCTAGCCTTCCCCAAGTTGCTTTCCACTCAAATCTTCTTTCCACCAGATCCAAAACCTAAGAGAGAGAGTTGAGTGTTGGGGAGACTATCATTTGAAGCACAAGAGCAAGGAGTTCATCATCAACGCACCATTTGTTACTTCTTGGAGAGTGGTGTCTCCTAGATTGGCTAGGTGTCACTTGGGAGCCTCCGACAAGATTGTGGAGTTGAACCAAGGAGTTTGTAAGGGAAAGGAGATTGCCTACTTCGTGAAGATCTACCGCTAGTGAGGCAAGTCCTTCGTGGGAGACGGCCATGGTGGGATAGACAAGGTTGCTTCTTCGTGGACCCTTCGTGGGTGGAGCCCTCCGTGGACTCGCGCAGCCGATACCCTTCGTGGGTTGAAGTCTCCATCAACGTGGATTTACGATAGCACCACCTATCGGAACCACGCCAAAAACATCCGTGTCTCCAATTGCGTTTGAATCCTCCAAACCCTTCCCTTTACTTTCTTGCAAGTTGCATGCTTTAATTTCCGCTGCGCATATACTCTTTGCATGCTTGCTTGATATGTATTGTGAATGTTGAAATTGTGCCTAAACTCCACTTAAACTCAAAGAAACTTTAAAACTGCAACTTTGGTACTTAGAGTCTAATCAGCCCCCCTCTAGACACCTCTTCTCAAGGTCCTACAAGTGGTATTAGAGCATTGGTCTCCATTGCTTTGGTTTAATCACCATTGGAGGAAGATGGATGAGTCTACTATTGGGAGTCTTAGACATAGAGTGCCTATTCTTGATGGAGAGTATTTTCATGAGTGGAAAAATGAGATGCTTGTTATTTTCAATCAATATCATTTTAACAAGTACATTGCTAGTCCTTGTGCACCTTATGTTGATCCTATGCATCCTTCCCATGATGAGTCAATTGACATGATTAGGAATCTTAGAACTGCCGAACTTATCATTAGAGGATTGCCTAGAAACTTGATTGGATGCTTGCCTACTTTTAAGTGTGCCTACACCATATGGAAATTTCTTGAGGAACGATTTCCAGATTATTCCTTTAAGAATCTTGATGAAATTCTCCATAAGTCTATTGCCTTGAGTAAGATGAATACTAGTGATCCTATGTTTGGTGATCGTCTATTTGAGCTTACAAACCTTATGCGTGCCAAAGGAAATGTTGGTATCATTAGTGATATTATTTCCAAAGCTATAAAAATTCATAAGCAAGATTATTGTCAAACTCATTCTAATGAATCACCCTCTCTAGGACTTGATCCACCACATGACGATGTTGAACATGGATACTATGATGAGGATGATGATAGTGACTTCGATCTTGATGATGCAATGAGACATTTTGGTCTTATGGCAAATCTTCAGGGATATATGTCAGGAGGAAAGGAATGGGTTCTTGATAGTGGATGTACCGATCACATGACCGGAGATAAAGACATGTTCCGTGAGCTTGCTGATAATGATAGTCCTCGATAGTATGTCACTTTTGGTGACAACTCAAAGGGTAAGGTAGTTGGCCTCGGTAAGGTGGCCATATCACATGATAGCTCCATACAAAATGTTATGCTCGTTGAATCTCTTGGATACAACTTACTTTCAGTATCTAGACTTGCTGATTTTGGTTTCAATGTTCTATTTACTGAAGTAGATTGCCAAGTGTTTCGTCGAGACAATCATAAAATGGTCTTTACCGGTGTGCATAGAGGTGATCTATACATTGTTGATTTCACTAAAAAGGCTCAACCTAAAACTTACTTCATTGCTAAATCCTCAAAAGGTTGGCTATGGCATAGACGATTAGGTCATGTTGGTATGCGAAACCTTGACAAGCTTATTAAAGGAAATCATATCCTTGGAGTTAATGATGTCATATTTGATAAGGATAGACTTTGCGGCTTGACAAGCGGTAAACAGGTTGGAGGAAGGCATCCGTGAAGAACATCATGACCACAAGGAGGCCACTCGAGCTACTTCACATGGATCTCTTTGGTCCCAACTCTTACAAGAGTCTCGGTGGAAATTCTTTTGGTCTAGTTATAGTTGATGATTTTTCAATATTTACGTGGGTGTTCTTTCTCGATGATAAATCGCAGGTCCAAAAGATTTTCAAAAACTTCGCTAGGAAGGCCCAAAATCAATTTGAAGTGAAGATCAAGAAGGTTCGCAGCGACAACGGAACGGAGTTCAAGAACGCAAATGTGGACACCTTTCTTGACGAAGAAGGGATTTCACACGAGTTCTCGGCTACGTACACACCTCAACAAAACGTAGTTGTTGAGAGGAAGAACCGGACGCTCATTGAGATGGCGAGAACGATGCTTGATGAGTACAAGACGTCGAAGCACTTTTGGCCAGAAGCGGTTGAGACAGCTTGTCATGCAACAAATCGCTTGTATCTTCACAAGATACTCGGCAAGACGGCATACGAGCTCCTCACCGGTAACAAACCCCAAGTTGGATACTTTCAAGTATTCGGCTCAAAGTGCTACATTCTTGATAAGCATCGTCGCTCTAAATTTGCTCCTAAATCTCATGAGGGTTTCCTACTCGGTTATGGCTCAAACTCTCACACTTACCGTGTCTACAACAATTTCACCCGAAAGGTTGAAGAGACGGTAGATGTGAAGTTTTATGAATCTAACGGCTCGCAAGTAGAGCAATTGCCAATTGATGCAAGAGACAAAGATCCTTCGGAAGCAATTCAAGACTTGGCCATTGGCAAGGTTCGTCCAACGAAGGTGAATGAGAGTACCTCGTCCGTCCAAGTGGAAGCTTCTACCTCATGACAAGGTGAACCGAGAGTTGATACGGAAGCATCCACAAGCGGGACACCCTAAGATGAAGAAAACGAGGAAGTGCATCAAGACGAACGTCAACGACCTCCTTCTCCACCACGACAAGAGAACGAGAACGCCAACAATGAAGAAGGCCAAGAAGAAGAAGAACAAGATGAAGAAGATGTTCAACGAAGACCCAAGCAAAAGCTTTCACGAGTTCGAGCAAGAATTGCTAAAGATCATCCCGTCGAGCAAATCTACAATGACATTCAAACCGGGAGAATCACTCGCTCTAAAACTTGTTTAGCTAACTTTTGTGAAAACTATTCTTTCATCTCTAGCATTGAACCTATGAAGGTTGAAGAAGCATTGGATGATCCGGATTGGATAAATGCTATGCATGAAGAGCTACATAACTTTGAGAGAATCAAGTTTGGACATTGGTTGAGAAGCCCGACAACAGCCACAATGTCATTGGTACCAAATGGGTGTTTCGCAACAAGCAAGATGAAGATGGACAAGTAGTTCGCAACAAAGCACGTCTCGTCGCCCCAATGCTACACACAAGTCGAAGGTATGGACTATGGTGAGACTTACGCCCCTGTTGCTAGACTTGAGTCCATTCGCATCTTACTTGCCTATGCTAATCATCATGATATTACCTTGTACCAAATGGACATTAAAAGTGCTTTTCTAAATGGTGAAATAGAGGAGGAAGTTTATGTTAAGCAACCTCCTGGCTTTGTCAATCCTAAGAAACCCAATCATGTTTACAAACTTCACAAAGCTCTTTATGGTCTTAAACAAGCTCCTAGAGCTTGGTATAAATGCTTGACCAAGTTCCTTATTGAAAAAGGCTTTGAAATTGGGAAAATTGATTCTAATCTTTTTACTAAAAGGGTTAATGGAGAACTATTTGTGTGCCAAATCTATGTTGATGATATTATATTTGGTTCGACTAACCCTCATTTTAGTGAAAAGTTTGGGAAGCTAATGTCGGAGAAGTTTGAGATGTCCATTATGAGTGAACTCTTTCTTGGGTTGCAAATCAAGCAAACTAAGGAAGGTACCTTTGTTTCTCAAACAAAGTACACCAAGGACTTATTCAAGAAGTTCAATATGCAAGATTGCAAAGGTATGTCTACACCCATGCCTACTAGTGGACATAATGACTTGACCAAATATGGTGAACCGGTTGATCAAAAGGTTTATCGCTCTATGATTGGTTCATTGTTATATCTCTGTGCTTCACGTCCCGACATCATGCCAAGTGTGTGCATGTGTGCACGATATCAAGCTGCTCCTAAGGAATGTCATCTTAAGGCCGTGAAAAGGATAGTGAGATACTTAATCCATACACCAAACTTTGGCATTTGGTATCCTAAGAGGGCTTCTTTCGATCTTGTTGGCTATTCCGACTCGGACTATGCTGGAGACAAGGTTGATAGAAAGTCCACTTCGGGTACTTGTCAATTTCTTGGTAGATCTCTTGTGTCTTGGTCCTCCAAGAAACAAAACTCGTATCCTTATCCACTGCCGAAGCTGAATATATTGCCGCTGGTTCATGTTGTGCTCAATTACTTTGGATGACCCAAACTCTTAAAGATTATGGGACATATGTGAGACATGTTCCATTGCTATGTGACAATGAAAGTGCTATCAAAATCATAATCCTGTGCAACATTCTCGAACTAAGCATATTGAAGTTTGTCATCATTTCATTCGAGATCATGTTGCTAAGGGTGACATTGATCTTAAGCATGTTCGCACTGAAAAGCAATTAGCGGATATATTCACTAAACCTCTTGATGAGAAAGTGTTTTGCAGGTTAAGAGGAGAATTGAACATCATTGATGCTTCGAACTTGGAGTAGAAACTCCATTGGATACATGCAAGACATGAGCTTATGACTAATCCTTGATATTTCTCTTATGATGAATATCTTATGTCTTGGATATATTTGTATCTTGCATGTTATCTAACCCATATAGGTACTTGGTGGAATCAAATTCCATGAGATTGTAATCTACTCACATCTTGAGCAATCTCTACATCACCAAGTCTCTACACCTTGGTGGTTGAAGACAAGGAAGCACGAAACCTCTTAAACATATCATTTGACAAATTCTATGTTGAGCTTCACGATTGTCATTTTTGGATACACAAGTGCTCTTCCTTGCAAGAACTAACCCATGTAGGTAGATGGACTAAAATTCCAAGTAATGCTCCAAATTCTTGATGAGCTACATCAACCTTGAGCAACCCACACAAGTTCAACTACATGGACAACACCACCAACCAAGGTATGTTATTCCATCTTAGAGAAGCTTTACTCCAACTCATGAGCTAGAGCAACTCGACAAGATGTGAATACATCAAGATGCTTAGACGAAAAATGGCAACCCCATTTTGAACTTAAACGATGAGTATGACCTATGATCAAGTGATCTCACTTGACTCCTAAGTCAATATACTCTAACATAGGTGACTTTGTCGCCGACCATTTCTAGATGAAGTTCTCTTGTGTTCTTTTCTGTGTTTTTGCATTGGTCTCATGCATATTCGTTTCCCCTTTCAAAAAAACTTCATCTAGATTTCTTTCTTTCTGGTTGTTCTGCATTTTCTGCATTCCAACTCCTAGCACATCTTTTAGTAAATTCCTTGCAAATCTTTGTGAGATCTTACTAGTCCAGTGAGCTGAGGTGACAAGTGTTTTCTCTGCGATGACCTCGGTTTCACCGATTTGTTATCTTCGGCCCAACCGAATCCTTTCGGTCCAACCGAAGCAACTCACTCGGTGCCACCGATTTCATAACAGGAAAAACAGTTTGCCACATAATTCTGTGTTTCTTCTGATCCAGCTCCACTCAATGAATCTTGTCCTCTACAAGCATCACATTTTTATCATTGCTTTGTTCTGTGTCTCAAGGACCAAACCCATTCGACAGATTCCAGAAGACCCTTCTTGGAAATTGATGTCAAAGGGGGAGAGAGAGAACATCAAAGCTTATCATTTGAAGAGAGAGAGAGAGAGAGAGATCATCTCCTAAAGGGGGAGAGATACCTTCTAGGGGGAGAGTGTAACACCCTGGATTCGTTGCGCCAGGTGTTTGTCAGTTATTCGCCGTCGTTGCCATGTAATTTGCTTGCGTGTTGCATTTTATCATGTCATCATGTGCATTTCATTTTGCATACGTGTTCGTCTCATGCATCCGAGCATTTTCCCCGTTGTCCGTTTTGTAATCCGGCACTCCTATGTCCTCCGGCGTCCCCTTTTGTCTCTTGTTGTGAGTGGGTGTTAAACATTCTCGGAATGGACCGAGTCTTGTCAAGCGGCCTTGGTATAACACTGGTAGACCGCCTGTGAAGTTTCGTGCCATTTGGAGTCCGTTTGATACTCCAACGGTTAACCGGGTAACTGTAAAGCCTCTTTTGTTGCAGCCCAACACCCCTTCCAAAGTGGCCCAAAACCCAGCAAACTCCCCTCCATGCTCTCGGTCGTTCGATCACGACCGCGTGGCCGAAAACCGCACCTCATTTGGACTCTTCTAGCTCCCTCTACCTATAAATATGTCTTCCTCCCCGAATTCCCGCAGTCCAAACCCTAAAAATCATCCCCGTCGCCCGCCGGACATGTCCGCCCGCAGCTGGACGTGTCCGCCGCCCTCAGCCCAATCCGAGCCGCCACGTGGCCACCTGGCCCCACGTGTCGCCCGCCCGCCGAGCCCGTCCCTCCCTGCTGCCGCGTTCGCCTCCTCCGTCTTGGCCATTTCCGCCACACACCTTGCTCAGCCGTGCCTCGGCCGCCGCACGGTGCACCGCCCGTCGCCGGACAGCGCCGCCGACGACCCAGAACGCCGCCGCCGCGGCGCCTGTCTCCCTCATCGCCCTCCGCGCCCTCCACACGCGCCCTCTGGGCCCCAAGCACCACCGGTCCCTCGCCGGAGGCCGCCGCCAGCCACCGTGCCTTCCGCCCGCGCCCGCCACCACCGCGCGCAAGCCTTTCCCTCCGCCAAGCCGCCCAGCCTCCCTCGCCTCCTCCCACCGGATCCGGCGAGGAGCGCCTCGGATCCGGTCCGGGGCCACCTCCCCGTGCATCTCCGGCCATCCTCCGCCGAACTCCGGCCAGATCCGCCACCGCTTCGGTTTCCGTGCACACGAGGTTGACTTCCCACCCCTCTGAAATTTGCCCAAGTCCCGAAGCCATTTTGCATAATCATGCCATGTTTGACCTGTTGTATCTCTGCATCCGTAGCTCCGTTTCGTGCATGTAATATGTCAAATTGTTCGCCTCGACGAGTACTTCATTTCATTCCATTGCATCATTTTCATTTGAGCTCATCTTGATGCCAGAAATGCTGTTGGAAGAATGCATGTTGATGTTAACCTGCTGAAACTGTTATAACTTGCTCATTTGTCATTTTTGCCATGATTGATGTGTGCATCCTATGAGTATAGGCTCTACATGTGTTTTGATCTATGCCATGCCATCTTTCCAGAGATGTATCCCATGTATTTTTGTGAGTTGTGTGCTGAGTGTATCAAGCTTGCTAAGTAGTGTACTTGCTGTTGCTGTTTTGCTAGGCTGAATCTGTTATTTCGTGATGCTATATAAACATGTTGCTACCAATCATTCTATGCATTATCTGGAGATGTTCTATAAATATGTTTCGATCTGCATGTCTTGCTCTATCCATTCATGCCCTTGGTTGCAATTATAGCCTGCTGTAGCTTGTTGTAATCTTGCTCCAAAGTTGCTTGATGATGTTATTGTCAGCCTGTTAACATTAAGTTCCATGTTTCCATGATGGTTTGCTAGTGATCCATGCATCCTATGACCTTGCTCTTGCCATGCTTAGCTTCATAAACATGTCTTCTTATTGTTGGTTGCCTTGCCATGCCATGTATTGCTCTGTGGTGAGTGGTTCAAGCTCACCAACATGCCTACTTATTGTTGTTCCTGCCATGTATGAATCTGTAATATAACTTGCCATGTTTACATGGGTGCCATCATATTTTCTGTGCCCTTTTGGCTTATGGTCAGTAAGGGTCTTTTGATCTATGCATTTAGTACTATCATGCCATGTCTTTGTTTGCCATGATATGTTCCTGCAACATGTTGTTTGCTTGCTCTAAACATTGCAACCTGATGTTATTTCCTGATAAGTCTGAAACTGTTATTATTTGCAATCTTCCCATGTCCTTTTGAGCATGTTCTAGTGATTTCTGGAGATAGCTCAGTGTTCATGTTTTGTTATGCTTTACCAGTACTTCATGCCCATGCCTTTTGTTATTATGTTGAGTTGCTGTAGCATGTTGTTTTGATGCTTGTAAGATGCCTAGTTGCTGTTTTGGACAGATTGTTGTTATGACTTGTATAGAGTGTATGTGTTGCACCGTTGCTCCGTTTTGAGTGTGCTCTATATTAAACTTGCTTGATTTTGCATGTAGTTTCATATTATCATGTTGCATCCTTGTTTTGAGGTGTTTGCTTGATGTTTGGGTGCATTTTGCATCGATGCCATGCTTAACTTGTTTTGCTCATATCTTCTAGGCCGTAGCTCCGAATATAATGAACTTTATATGTAACTTGACTAGAATTTCGTGTAGATCCTCTTGATGCTCTTTAACTTGCTGTTTAACAACTTGAACATAAGGATTGTTCAGATCTGGACCAATTTCCAAATATGCATATCAGGACTTACTGGAATTGTTATATGTTGTTTCCGGCCTCATTTAAACTTGCCTTGATGTGTTGTTCTTGTTTGCATCATCTCTCGCCATGAGTAGCTTCATGTAGCTTTGCCATGCATCATGCGTGTTATGCATCATGTCTTGTCCATGTGTGGTGTGTTTACTATGTTGTGTGCTTCTTCTCGATAGTTCCCGTTTCGTTGCGATCGTGAGGATTCGTTCGTCTACGTGTGGTTCGTCTTCGTGGCTTCATCTTCTTCATGGACTCGTTCTTCTTCCTTGCGGATTTCGGGCAAGATGACCGCTACTACGGATCTCACTACTATCATTGCTATGCTAGTTGCTTCGTTCTATCGCTATGATGCGCTACCTATTACCTGCTTATCAAGCCATCCCATATAGCCATGAACCTCTAACCTTTGACACCTTTCCTATGCAAACCGTTGTTTGGCTATGTTACCGCTTTGCTCACCTCTCTTATAGCGTTGCTAGCTGCAGTGAAGTTGAAGATTGCTCCATGGTGGATGGGTTATGTTGGGATATCACAATATCTCTTATATTATTAATGCATCTATATATTTGGTAAAGGGTGGAAGGCTCGGCCTTATGCAGTGTTTTGTTCCACTCTTGCCGCCCTAGTTTCCGCCATACCGGTGTTATGTTCCCGGATTTTATGCTCCTAACGCGGTCGGGTGATTTATGGGACCCCACGACAGTTCGCTTTGAATAAAACTTGTCCAAAGAAGGCTCAACCTTGGTTTTACCATTTGCCTCACCACCACCTACCTTTTCCTTGGGAGTAATTAACCCAAGGGTCATCTTTATTTTAGCCCCGGGCGGTGCTTGTCTAAGTGTTGGTCCGAATCGAGCAGATCTTGGGCCACCTCGGGAAACTCAAGTCCGGTTTTACTCGTGGGTTGACTTATCCGGTGTTGCCACGAGAACAAGATATGTGCAGCTCCTATCGGGATTGTCGGCGCAGATCGGGCGGCTTTGCTGGTCTTGTTTTACCATTGTCGAAATGTCTTGTAAACCGGATTCCGAGACCGACCGGTCTTCCTGGGAGAAGGTCTATTCCTTCGTTGATCGCGAGAGCTTGTCATGGGCTAAGTTGGGACACCCCTGCAGGGTATAAACTTTCGAGAGCCGTGCCCGCGGTTATGTGGCAGATGAGAATTTGTTAATGTCCGTTGTAGATAGCTTGACACTAGATCCGAATTAAAATGCATCAACCGAGTGTGTAGCCGTGATGGTCTCTTGTCGGCGGAGTCCGGGAAGTGAACACGGTTTCTGGGTTATGTTTGACATAAGTAGGTGTTCAGGATCACCTCTTGATCATTGCTAGTTGACGTCCATTCCGCTTGTTCTCTTCTCGCTCTTATTTGCGTATGTTAGCCACCATATCATGCTTAGTCGCTGCTGCAACCTCACCACTTTACCCCTTCCTTTCCCATTTAAGCTTTGCTAGTCTTGATACCCATGGTAATGGGATTGCTTTGAGTCCTCATGGCTCATGATTACTACAACAACATTCTGCAGTACAGGTTATGCGATGATCATGACGCGAGAGCGATGTTTGCTTGTTTTGGAGTCCTTCTTCTGCTTCTTCTTTGATCAGGGGATAGGTTCCAGGTCGGCAGCCTGGGCTAGTAGGGTGGATGTCGTTTGAGTTTCTGTTTGTGTTTCATCCGTAGTCGGATGTTGATCTTATGTATGATGTTGTATTCATGTGGCATTGTATGCCTCTTGTATGTATCCCCACTATTATGTAATGTTGATGTAATGATATCCAACTTGCAAAAGCGTTCCAATATGCGGGTCTATCCTTGGTGGGACCTTCGAGTTCCTTTTGGATAGGGTCGCATATTGGGCGTGACAAGTTGGTATCAGAGCCTCGACCGACCCTAGGAGCCCCCTTGATTGATCGTGTAGTTTGGCCGTTGTTGAGTCTAGAAGAAAACTTTTTCAGAGTCTAGTTATATCGGAGAGTAGGAATTCTTTTTACTCCTCAGCCCGTTCGTCGCTCTGGTGAGGAATCTTGACATAGGTGTTTTGAATTACTCCTCTTCCCCTTCAAATTTTTCTTTAGGTTCACGCGGTTAGTTTTCGTTCGTTGTCCATCCTCTTTTGTCCGGTGCATCTCTCGTCAAGTCGACTCGAACCTCTTTGTCTTTTGCGAGATCAATCCTCAGTTGTTTTCTTTTCCCACCCACCCACCCTTCTTCCTCTCGGAACCGGAGTCCGTAATCGAGTAATCATCCTACTCGTGCGAAGTCTTTGCTTTCTTTCCTCAATGATTTCAACCGGTGTTTTTCTCATCAAGTTATTCGTCGGTTCCCCTTCCAAGTTGTCTTTGTTTTTCCCGCCCTCCCACCCTCTTCTTCCCGAAGCCTGAGTCCCTTTCGAGCGTCAATTCCATTCGTGTGGAGCCTCTTCAGTCTTCCCTCCATTGTTTCAACCGGAGAATTCTCGTTTTGTTCGACATTCTTCATCTCTTTTCTTTTCTGGTGCACTCAATTCAAGTTTTTCGAGTTGATCATATTATTTTTCATTGGGTCAAGTGTTTTCCTTGCTCGTTCGCCTCTCACCAGTTTATCCTTCCGGAGTGCCCATGACATCTCAAGAGATTCGTCTGTGCTCGAATTGATTCGAGGTTGTCACCTCATTGAAATATTTCAATTGTTCCGGTGCATCAACTATCTTTCCAACAATCCTTCCCAGCGGTGTTCTTTTAGTGGGCCCTAACCCACAGGTCTTTTCGCAGGATCTTACCTGACTCTTTGTTTTCCCCGGAGCTATTCTCAAATTCTTTTCAAAGTGTGACATAAGAATGGATTCCATCAGTCACATGCCTTTTCCAAGATCGTTTTCAAATTCTTTTCATCCATCCGGAGTATGTCAGGAGTGTTATTCCATTTCTTTTCACCGGAGGTCATCATTCCAGTTATCGTTTTCTATTTACCCCGGTGCTTCATTCAAGTGTTCTTTAATCAGCTCATGATCTCTTTATTCTTTTGCATCTAAATCCCCTCTAGCATATTTGCTCTTCTAATTCTTCCCGGTGATTCATTCTCTGTCATCAGTCATTTCCAAATTCTTACGGCGGTTCGTTCAAGATTCTTTTCCTTGATTATCATTTAATTCATTCGTTCTTTTCTATCCTTGGTGGGACCTTCGAGTTCCAAGATCGATTTCAAATCATTACATCATCGGCTCAACCTTTTCAGTTTTTCATTCTTCCGGAGTATCTCAGTAATTTTGGTGGTGTTTCTCGACATTCTCGTCGTTCCTCTCTTCTTCTCGAATGCTCTCGTTTCTTTGCTTCTTCTCTTGAGCTGTTGCTTCATCCCATCCCTTTTCCCTTCCGTCTCGGTCCTAAGATCTCGGGACGAGATCTCTTGTTAGTGGAGGAGTGTTGTAACGCCCCGGATTCATTGCGCCAGGTGTCTGTCAGTTATTCGCCGTCGTTGCCATGTCATTTGCTTGCGTGTTGCATTTTATCATGTCATCATGTGCATTTCATTTTGTATACGTGTTCGTCTCATGCATCCGAGCATTTTCCCCGTTGTTCATTTTGCAATCCGGCACTCCTATGTCCTCCGGCGTCCCCTTTTGTCTCTTGTTGTGAGTGCGTGTTAAACGTTCTCGGAATGGACCGAGTCTTGCCAAGCGGCCTTGGTATAACACCGGTAGACCGCCTGTCAAGTTTCGTGCCATTTGGAGTCCGTTTGATACTCCAACGGTTAACCGGGTAACCGTAAAGCCTCTTTTGTTGCAGCCCAACAACCCTTCCAAAGTGGCCCGAAACCCAGCAAACTCCCCTCCATGCTCTCGGTCGTTCGATCACGATCGCATGGCCGAAAACCGCACCTCATTTGGACTCTTCTAGCTCCCTCTACCTATAAATATGTCTTCCTCCCCGAATTCCCGCAGTCCAAACCCTAAAAATCATCCCCGTCGCCCGCCGGACATGTCCGCCCGCAGCCGGACGTGTCCGCCACCGCGCCCCAGCCAATCCGGAGCTGCCACGTACCACCTGCCATCAGACGCACTGCCGGCCCGCCGAGCCTGTCCCGGCCCCATGCGTCGCGTCCGCCTCCTCCCGCCTGGCCAGCTCCGCCGCCCACACTGCGTTTGCTCACAAGGCCTCATTGCCGTCGCCGGCCATTTATCGCCAGATCATGCGCCACCCGACCCCAAGAACACCGCCACGGCGCCTGTCTCCCTCATCGCCCTCCGCCCTCCCACACACCCGGGCCCCAGACGCCACCGGTCCCTCGCGGAGGCCGCCGCCAGCCACCCCAGTCGCCCATCCACGCCTTCCGCCGCCGCCGCACATCACAAGCCTCAAGCGCGCCGCCAGCCTCCCTCGCCTCCTCCCACCGGATCTGGCGAGGAGCGCCTCGGATCCGGTCCGGGGCCACCTCCCCGTGCATCTCCGGCCATCCTCCGCCGAACTCCGGCCAGATCCGCCACCGCTTCGGTTTCCGTGCACACGAGGTTGACTTCCCACCCCTCTGAAATTTGCTTTAGTCCCAAAGTCATTTTGCATAATCATGTCATGTTTGACCTGCTGTATCTCTGCATCCGTAGCTCCGTTTCATGCGTGTAATATGTCAAATTGTTCGCCTCGACGAGTACTTCATTTCATATAATTGCATCATTTTCATTTGAGCTCATCTTGATGCCCGAAATGCTGTTTAAAGAGTGCATGTTGATGTTAACCTGCTGAAACTGTTATAACTTGCTCATTTGTCATTTTTGCCATGATTGATGTGTGCATCCTATGAGTATGAGCTCTACATGTGTTTTGATCTATGCCATGCCATCTTTCCAGAGGTGTATCCCATGTATTTTTGTGAGTTGTGTGCTGAGTGTATCAAGCTTGCTAAGTAGTGTACTTGCTGTTGCTGTTTTGCTAGGCTGAATCTGTTATTTCGTGATGCTATATAAACATGTTGCTACCAATCATTCTATGCATAATCTGGAAATGTTCTATAAATATGTTTCGATCTACATGTCTTGCTCTATACATTCATGCCCTTGGTTGCAATTATAGCCTGCTGTAGCTTGTTGTAATCTTGCTCCAAAGTTGCTTGATGATGTTGCTGTCAGCCTGTTAACATTAAGTTCCATGTTTCCATGATGGTTTGCTAGTGATCCATGCATCCTATGACCTTGCTCTTGCCATGCTTAGCTTCACAAACATGTCTTCTTACTGTTGGTTGCCTTGCCATGCCATGTATTGCTCTGTGGTGAGTGGTTCAAGCTCACCAACATGCCTACTTATTGTTGTTCCCGCCATGTATGAATCAGAATATAACTTGCCATGTTTACATGGGTGCCATCATATTTTCTGTGCCCTTTTGGCTTATGGTCAGTAAGGGTCTTTTGATCTATGCATTTAGTACTATCATGCCATGTCTTTGTTTGCCATGATATGTTCCTGTAACATGTTGTTTGCTTGCTCTAAACATTGCAACCTGATGTTATTTCCTGATAAGTCTGAAACTGTTATTATTTGCAATCTTCCCATGTCCTTTTGAGCATGTTCTAGGGATTTCTGGAGATAGCTCAGTGTTCATGTTTTGTTATGCTTGACCAGTACTTCATGACCATGCCTTTTGTTATTATGTTGAGTTGCTTTAGCATGTTGTTTTGATGCTTGTAAGATGCCTAGTTGCTGTTTTGGACAGATTGTTGTTATGAGTTGTATAGAGTGTATGTGTTGCACCGTTGCTCCGTTTTGAGTGTGCTCTATATGAAACTTGCTTGATTTTGCATGTAGTTTCATATTATCATGTTGCATCCTTGTTTTGAGGTGTTTGCTTGATGTTCGGGTGCATTTTGCATCGATGCCATGCTTAACTTGTTTTGCTCATATCTTCTAGGCCGTAGCTCCGAATCTAATGAACTTTATATGTAACTTGACTAGAATTTCGTGTAGATCCTCTTGATGCTCTTTAACTTGCTGTTTAACAACTTGAACATAAGGATTGTTCAGATCTGGACCAATTTCGAAATATGCATATGAGGACTTACCGGAATTGTTATATGTTGTTTCCGGCCTCATTTAAACTTGCCTTGATGTGTTGTTCTTGTTTGCATCATCTCTTGCCATGAGTAGCTTCATGTAGCTTTGCCATGCATCATGCTTGTTGTGCATGATGTCTTGTCCATGTGTGGTGTGTTTACTATGTTGTGTGCTTCTTCTCGATAGTTCCGCTTGCTGCGATCGTGAGGATTCGCTCGCTCACGTGTGGTTCATCTTCGTGGCTTCATCTTCTTTATGGACTCGTTCTTCTTCCTTATGGGATTTCGTGCAAGATGACCGCTTCCCCGGATCTCACTACTATCATTGCTGTGCTAGTTGCTTCGTTCTATCGCTATGATGCGCTACCTATTACCTGCTTATCAAGCCATCCCATATTGCCATGAACCTCTAACCTTTGACACCTTTCCTATGCAAACCATTGTTTGGCTATGTTACTACTTTGCTCAGCCTCTCTTATAGCGTTGCTAGCTGCAGGTGAAGTTGAAGATTGCTCCATGGTGGACAGGGTTATGTTGGGATATCACAATATCTCTTATATTATTAATGCATCTATATATTTGGTAAAGGGTGGAAGGCTCGGCCTTATGCCGGTGTTTTGTTCCACTCTTGCCGCCTAGTTTCCGCCATACCGTGTTATGTTCCGGATTTTATGCTCCTAACGCGGTCGGGTGATTTATGGGACCCCACGACATTCGCTTTGAATAAAACTTGTCCAAAAAGGCCCAACCTTGGTTTTACCATTTGCCTCACCACCACCTACCTTTTCCCTTGGGAGTAATTAACCCAAGGGTCATTTTATTTTAGCCCCCGGCCGGTGCTTGTCTAAGTGTTGGTCCGAATCGAGCAGACTTCATGGGCCACCTCGTGGAAACTCAAGTCTGGTTTTACTCGTAGCTTGACTTATCCGGTGTTGCCTCGAGAACGAGATATGTGCAGCTCCTATCGGGATTGTCGGCGCATCGGGCGGCTTTGTTGGTCTTGTTTTACCATTGTCGAAATGTCTTGTAAACCGGGATTCCGAGACTGACCGGGTCTTCCTAGGAGAAGGTCTATTCCTTCGTTGATCGCGAGAGCTTGTCATGGGCTAAGTTGGGACACCCCTGCAGGGTATAAACTTTCGAGAGCCGTGCCCGCGGTTATGTGGCAGATGAGAATTTGCTAATGTCCATTGTAGATAACTTGACACCAGATCCGAATTAAAATGCATCAACCGAGTGTGTAGCCGTGATGGTCTCTTCTCAGCGGAGTCCGGGAAGTGAACACGGTTTCTGGGTTATGTTTGACATAAGTAGGTGTTCAGGATCACCTCTTGATCATTGCTAGTTGACGTCCATTCCGCTTGTTCTCTTCTCGCTCTTATTTGCGTATGTTAGCCACCATATCATGCTTAGTCGCTGCTGCAACCTCACCACTTTACCCCTTCCTTTCCCATTTAAGCTTTGCTAGTCTTGATACCCATGGTAATGGGATTGCTGAGTCCTCGTGGCTCACAGATTACTACAACAACAGTTGCAGGTTCAGGTTATGCGATGATCATGACGCGAGAGCGATGTTTGCTTGTTTTGGAGTCCTTCTTCTGCTTCTTCTTCGATCAGGGGATAGGTTCCAGGTCGGCAGCCTAGGCTAGCAGGGTGGATGTCGTTTGAGTTTCTGTTTGTGTTTCATCCATAGTCGGATGTTGATCTTATGTATGATGTTGTATTCATGTGGCATTGTATGCCTCTTGTATGTATCCCCACTATTATGTAATGTTGATGTAATGATATCCACCTTGCAAAAGCGTTCCAATATGCGGGTCTATCCTTGGTGGGACCTTCGAGTTCCTTTTGGATAGGGTCGCATATTGGGCGTGACAGAGAGACCCTCAAAGTGAAGAGAGAGATCTCCAGGGGGAGAGAATACTTAAGTAGAAAGTATTTCTCAATGATACCAGATGCTTGGTGTTCAAGAGGAGAGATGTCCACATGTCTTCTTGAGGGGAGAGACATGTTCATATGTTCTGTTGTGCCCATTTGCATTAGCATGCATCACTCGATCATCATTCATATCTTTCACTGCTGTTTTTAAGCTCTGATTTTCTGTTCCCTATCTTCTCCCAGTATCCCATGTTAGATTCAGGGGGAGCAAGACATCTAAGGGAAAGAGATCATTTAAATTCATTGCATATCTTTACTCTTGGGGACATGTCATCCCAGTGTGGTACTTAGTACACACTCTCTACATGTCATCCCAGTCTTGGTATTCTCGTGGTTTCTTTTGTTTGCTATGGCTAGTAGATGCATCTGTGTTATCTAACTTTGTTTACGCAGGTTCATTCCATCCTAAGCCAACTCGAGACCACAAGGTAAGTATATGCATCACAATGTGTATGAAGAATTCTTCTGATGTACATATTGTTTGCAAGAAGGACTCATGAGCATGAAGGTATTTTCTTCAAATTCTTTGCTCTGATGCATATGGCCAAGATACATGTAACACATTGCCTGCTCTATCATGTTTGTGCTCTCACATGCCTCTACATTCCATATTCACATGATTGCATACATATAGGGGGAGCCTATGCTTGTTACATGTCTTTCCAAAGCTTTAATTGCTATTCTTTATATCCTTATCTAAAGCTTTGATGTATGTTGCCATCAATTAACAAAAAGGGGGAGATTGAAAGCACAAGTGCTCCCTATGTGGTTTTGGTAATTAATGTCAACATATCTCTTGTTGGACTAACACTTTTACCTAGTATATTTCCGATAAGTTCAACTATGGAGTGGCATGGACTAAAGGATGTGGGAACTCCTTCAAGATGCTAAGGACAAAGGATTGGCTCAAGCTTCAAGCTCAAGACTCTTCATTTTACATTTTTAGTGGTCCAAGATCACATTGAGTCTATAGGAAAAGCCAATACTATCAAGGAGGGATGAGGTGTTGCTTAATGAGCCTCTTGCTTCGTGTGCTTAGTGATATGCTCCAAAACCCTCAGCTACTTTCCCACTTCCACAAATGACCTAAACCCAAAGACAAAATCGGTCACACCGATTCTTCCTATCCGGAGCCACCGATTCCAAAAGTCATAGCCACTGCCACAAACCCTAAGCAAATCGGTCTTACTGATAGGGATCTCGGTCTCACCGAGATGGGATTGTAATCTCTCTGTGTATGTCCATTATCAAAATCGGTCTCACCGAGTTTGAGCAATCGGTACTACCGAGATTACAATGCAAACTCTTTGGAAAACTTATTACCAAAATCGGTCCCACCGGGTTTGTGTAATCGGTCAAACCGAGTTTGCCTGACCAACTCTCTAGAAAGATTATTACCAAATCTGTCTCACCGAGTTTGTGTAATCGGTCCTACCGAGATTACATTATGCCCTAACCCTAACCATATCGGTCTCACCGAGTTGCATTTCGGTCCCACCGAAAACCCTAACGGTCACATTATTTGCTAAATCGGTCTGACCGAGTTTAACGATTCGGTCCCACCGAGTTTGGTAGATTGTGTGTAATGGTTAGATTTTGTGTGGAGGCTATATATACCCCTCCACCTCCTCTTCATTCGTGGAGAGAGCCATCAGAATGAACCTACACTTCCAGCATACATTTTCTGAGAGAGAACTACCTACTCATGTGTTGAGGCCAAGATATTCCATTCCTACCATATGAATCTTGATCTCTAGCCTTCCCCAAGTTGCTTTCCACTCAAATCTTCTTTCCACCAGATCCAAAACCTAAGAGAGAGAGTTGAGTGTTGGGGAGACTATCATTTGAAGCACAAGAGCAAGGCGTTCATCATCAACGCACCATTTGTTACTTCTTGGAGAGTGGTGTCTCCTAGATTGGCTAGGTGTCACTTGGGAGCCTCCGACAAGATTGTGGAGTTGAACCAAGGAGTTTGTAAGGGAAAGGAGATTGCCTACTTCGTGAAGATCTACCGCTAGTGAGGCAAGTCCTTCGTGGGCGACGGCCATGGTGGGATAGACAAGGTTGCTTCTTCGTGGACCCTTCGTGGGTGGAGCCCTCCGTGGACTCGCGCAGCCGATACCCTTCGTGGGTTGAAGTCTCCATCAACGTGGATTTACGATAGCACCACCTATCGGAACCACGCCAAAAACATCCGTGTCTCCAATTGCGTTTGAATCCTCCAAACCCTTCCCTTTACTTTCTTGCAAGTTGCATGCTTTAATTTCCGCTGCGCATATACTCTTTGCATGCTTGCTTGATATGTATTGTGAATGTTGAAATTGTGCCTAAACTCCACTTAAACTCAAAGAAACTTTAAAACTGCAACTTTGGTACTTAGAGTCTAATCACCCCCCCTCTAGACACCTCTTCTCAAGGTCCTACAAGTGGTATCAGAGCATTGGTCTCCATTGCTTTGGTTTAATCACCATTGGAGGAAGATGGATGAGTCTACTATTGGGAGTCTTAGACATAGAGTGCCTATTCTTGATGGAGAGTATTTTCATGAGTGGAAAAATGAGATGCTTGTTATTTTCAATCAATATCATTTTAACAAGTACATTGCTAGTCCTTGTGCACCTTATGTTGATCCTATGCATCCTTCCCATGATGAGTCAATTGACATGATTAGGAATCTTAGAACTGCCGAACTTATCATTAGAGGATTGCCTAGAAACTTGATTGGATGCTTGCCTACTTTTAAGTGTGCCTACACCATATGGAAATTTCTTGAGGAACGATTTCAGATTATTCCTTGAAGAATCTTGATGAAATTCTCCATAAGTCTATTGCCTTGAGTAAGATGAATACTAGTGATCCTATGTTTGGTGATCGCTCTATTTGAGCTTACAAACCTTATGCGTGCCAAAGGAAATGTTGGTATCATTAGTGATATTATTTCCAAAGCTATAAAAATTCATAAGCAAGATTATTGTCAAACTCATTCTAATGAATCACCCTCTCTAGGACTTGATCCACCACATGACGATGTTGAACATGGATACTATGATGAGGATGATGATAGTGACTTCGATCTTGATGATGCAATGAGACATTTTGGTCTTATGGCAAATCTTCAGGGATATATGTCAGGAGGAAAGGAATGGGTTCTTGATAGTGGATGTACCGATCACATGACCGGAGATAAAGACATGTGTAATTGGTCCTACCGAGATTACGTTATGCCCTAACCCTAACCATATCGGTCTCACCGAGTTGCATCTCGGTCCCACCGAAAACCCTAATGGTCACATTATTTGCTAAATCGGTCTGACCGAGTTTAACGATTCGGTCCCACCGAGTTTGGTAGATTGTGTGTAACGGTTAGATTTTGTGTGGAGGCTATATATACCCCTCCACCTCCTCTTCATCCTTGGAGAGAGCCATCAGAACGAACCTACACTTCCAGCATACATTTTCTGAGAGAGAACTACCTACTCATGTGTTGAGGCCAAGATATTCCATTCCTACCATATGATTCTTGATCTCTAGCCTTCCCCAAGTTGCTTTCGACTCAAATCTTCTTTCCACCAGATCCAAAACCTATGAGAGAGAGTTGAGTGTTGGGGAGACTATCATTTGAAGCACAAGAGCAAGGAGTTCATCATCAAGGCACCATTTGTTACTTCTTGGAGAGTGGTGTCTCCTAGATTGGCTAGGTGTCACTTGGGAGCCTCCGACAAGATTGTGGAGTTGAACCAAGGAGTTTGTAAGGGCAAGCAGATCGCCTACTTCGTGAAGATCTACCGCTAGTGAGGCAAGTCCTTCGTGGGCGACGACCATGGTGGGATAGACAAGGTTTCTTCTTCGTGGACCCTTCGTGGGTGGAGCGCTCCGTGGACTCGCGTAGCCGTTACCCTTCATGGGTTGAAGTCTCCATCAACGTGGATGTACGATAGCACCACCTATCGGAACCACGCCAAAAACATCCGTGTCTCCAATTGCGTTTGAATCCTCCAAACCCTTCCCTTTACTTTCTTGCAAGTTGTGTGCTTTACTTTCCGCTGCTCATATACTCTTTGCATGCTTGCTTGATATGTATTGTGAATGTTGAAATTGTGCCTAAACTCCACTTAAACTCAAAGAAACTTTAAAACTGCAACTTTGGTACTTAGTGTCTAATCACCCCCCCTCTAGACACCTCTTCTCCAAGTCCTACAGTCGGCACCAAAAACTTCCCCTGTCAGAAGCCGCAGCTCGCAGAGCGACTGAATGGCGGGCAGGGGGTTGCAAAACAGTTCCCACATGAAAAATGGCTAAGGAAAAAACGCATATAGTTGAGGCCGTGTAGGATCGGAAGTATGTCTAGAGGGGGGGTGATTAGACTACTTGACAACTTAAAAGTTTAGCCTTTTGATTAGGGCAAGTTTTTAGCAAGTTCACAATGATAAGCAAGTCAAGTATCACCCTACACATGCAATTCTAGAGTTATGGCAGCGGAAAGTAAATTGCACATGTAGTAAATGAGAGGTGGAGAAGAGCAAACGCAATTTGGAGACACGGAGATTTTTCTCGTGGTTCCGATAGGTGGTGCTATCGTCAATCCACGCTGATGGAGACTTCAACCCACGGAGGGTAACGGCCATGAGAGTCCACGGAGGGCTCCACCCACGAAGGGTCCACGAAGAAGCAACCTTGTCTATGCCATCATGGCTCACGCCCACGGAGGACTAGCCTTACTGGGTAGATCTTCACGAAGTAGGCGATCTCCTTGCCCTTACAAACTTCTTGGTTCAACTCCACATCATGATGGAGGCTCCCAAGCGACACCTAACTAATCTAGGAGGCACCACCTCCAAAAGGTAATAGATGGTGTTGGTGATGATGAACTCCTTGCTCTTGTGCTTCAAATGATAATCTCCCCAACACTCAACTCTCCTCACCGATTTGGCTGTGGTGGAGGAAGGATTGAGTGGAAAGCAACTTGGGAAGGCTAGAAATCAAGTTTCATATGGTGGGAGTGGAGCAACTTGATCTCAACACAAGGGTAGGTAGTTTTCTTCTCGAAAATGTAAGGTAGGAGTGGTAGTTCTTTCGATGGCTCTCTCCACGAATGAAGAGGAGGTGGAGGGTATTTATAGCCTCCACACAAAATCCAACTGCTACACACATTTGACTAATCTCGGTCGACCAAGTTGACAACTCGGTGGGACCGAAAGTTCAAATCTTGTGAACGTTGGGATTTTCGGTGGGACCGAAAATACAATCTCGGTTAGTCCGATTCTTCCAAAGTCTAGGGTTTGCCAATCTCGGTGGGACCGACTTTCTCATCTCGGTGACACCGATTTGAGTACGTATGTTCTGAAGCTTGGCAACACCAATTTCGGTATGACCGAGTTTGGAATCGGAAAATCCAAATTATTAGGGTTTGGCTATATGGTGAGGTGGTTCATCTCGGTGTGACTGGTTTATGGAATCGGTGGGACCGAGATTACTTATGGGTTTATGTTGGAATGAAAGATTGCGATAGTTTGAGAGATAAATCACTAAGCACTTAGAGCAACCAGATCATCATCATAACCTCATCCCTTTTAATAGTATTGGCTTTCCTATGGACTCAATGTGATCTTGGATCACTAAACCAAAAATGGAGTCTTGAGCTTTTGCCAATGTTTTCCTTAGCATTTTGAGGGGTCCACATCATCAGGTCATTGCCATACCCATATCAACGAACTTTCTCAAATATTCTCAAGAAATGATTAGTTCAATGATATATATGTTGTTATTAATTACCAAAACCACCCGGGATTAGTTGCACTTTCAATCTCCCCTTTTGGTAATTGATGACAACATATAGATCAAAGCTCGACAAATGATATAATCAATGAATAACATCGTCGCTTTGAGAAGTATGTGATAAGCAAGAGCTCCCCCTAAATTTGTGCATTATTTAAGATTTGCGTTTGAATGCAAATGCACAATCGATTAGGGTCATGGGTCACTCTTCCATGTCACATACACCTTGGTGGAGCGCACAAAATGATAAGAATGAATAGCATGCACCCAATCACCAAGACATGAGTAAATGATCATACAAGATATGAATGGAATATGATAAGCAATAAGCACACATTAAGCATAGTATGATCAAGCACTCATCAAGATAGAGCAAACGTAGTATCAAACACACGAAGTCTCAAAGAACTCAAAAGTATCTCAAGGAAAACCGCAAACGAAAGAGCAAAAACGAGCACTCTCTCTCGAAGTCCTATGATCTATACAATTTCTCCCCTTTGGCAACAAGTTACCAAAAGTTCGAAGGTATAGAGCTAATCGTCACTAGGGACTCTGCGGCGGCTCTGCTCTGCGTCGATGGAGTGGAGATAGCTGCATCTGCAAAAGCTTCTGAAGTCTGTGGAGCTGGAGGAGTGGATACTGAGCTGGTCTTTGAACCGACGGAGCTGTAGGAGGTGCTTGATGTAGTAGCCACAGGGTCATCCTTTGAATAGCAATGATCTGGGCTTTGTGGGCACTGCAGCAGCTGCTCATAGTCATCCCGACTAGATCATCTTCCATCTCCTTCATGAGCTCTGCCTTCTCCTCTTCGCTTCCTCGATGTCCGCCTCAAGCTTGTTGACGGTGACTGCACTTCATCGACAGACGTCCGAGCATGGAACTTATCTTCAACTATCCTCTCAAGACTCTCCCGAGATCGCACTATGCTGGCAAAGCGTAGTTCAATTCTCGAGTGGCTTCAAGAAGTTGTTCTCCAACGCTCTTGGGCTTTGCTTTGCTTCCTTCTCAGCTTTAGCTTGTTTGGCAGCTTCAGACTTTGCATGTCCTTCGACGGATGTGGGAGCATCCTCACCATCACAACTTCATTATCTTCATGTTCAGCCTGCGGTGGCAAGTGGGGTCTATCCAATGTAGGTGTCCGTGCCAAACTTGGCATTAATGAGCATCTGAATATGCGGAGCAAACCCACACGACCTCTTCTGGTCTGCTGCTGTCCTCTTGATAGTCTCTACTATCAGGTCCATCACCTTAAAAGGTGTCTTCGATCCCAGAATGTGCAGCATGTTGATAGAATAGCCTCTTATCATGCGGTGGTCTCCTGACTTGGGCATCAAAGTATGCCTCAGAATGGTGTTAGTGGTTGGGAGACCTGCCTGAAGGTAATAAACTGATCCAAGCTTCCATATCTCAACATCCTTGTCAGGTACCTCATTGTACATGTTGTTCATAGACTCGTGATTCTTCTTTGGAATGCCATAGACATCAACATCATCGTCCCTTGATACTGGTGCATTCAGCAACGCTCTCCATTCTTCAACAGTTGAATGGAATCTCTGTCCTTCTGTCATCCATACAATTCTGCCATCTGGATAGAAGTGTGCGGTGGCATAGAACTGCATGATCATCTCATCATTCCAAGCAGTCAATTTCTGACCAACAAACTCTGCAATTCCACATGCAGTGAAGCTCTCATGCACATGTGGGAAATAGTCTCTGTGCTCTTCACTGTCGATGTATTCCCGTCTACATATCTCGTGTCAAGAATAATTGGCTTCTTGTCCATGAGCACTGCCTCATAAAAATCTTGTTGCTCTCGGTGTGGAACCTAGAGTCAACAGCTGTCCTTCTCCGGTGGCATATGGATCAACTTGCCTCCATAGCCCGAGACCTTTGTCCTTCCTTTCCTTCATATTCTCAGCTCGAGGATGAGCATCATTATGAACTCGCAATTTCGTCGAGCTTGACAAAACATGTGCCTCTTCATCGATTCTGCAGTGGCACATTGTCCTTCTTCTTCTCTGAAGCGGTATGTTTCTCACAGCTTTTTTGGCTTGGCAAGAGGTTTGGCTTGGGCTGCCTTTGCTGGAGCTAATGGCTTAGCTTTAGTGGGTGCTCCTGCCTCGATGGCATCTCCCATCAACTTCGCTTCGAGGAGGTGGGGTGCTTCCTCATCGAGTCATCATCGCCTTCTTCATGAACTAGCCTCTTCCTCTTGGAAGTTTTCTTGATCTTGCTGGAGGTTTCTTCTTCCATGCTCAGCTTCTTTGCAACTGTGGATTTCTTCACCTTGCTGGTGCCTTTCTTTGATGTTGCCCTTGATAGCCCTTGGCAACCACTTGCCTTTTGGCTTGGAAGAAATCTCCTCATCTGCAACAAAGTCGAGTCTTCCTCATCGAATTCCTCTTCTTCTCGTACAGTAGCAGCCGCAGCAAACCACTTGGAGTGCTTCTCTCCATCATCTGAAAAACTGCTTGCTTCAGACTTGTAATCGCCTCGAATCTCAACCGGTGATTCAGACTTGTTACGGCTGTCACTTGCATCGTACATGACCGACAACCTGTGAAAAGAATAGGTATAGGCGTAATAGAAGAGTTATCACAAACTGCGCAGAGGATTTTGCAAAAGAATGAGTTCAAACATTAGTTTTAGGTTTTCACAGAATGCATTTGATCCGGCCGAGTCTAAAATTCGTGAATCCAAGTGTCTAAACCTAACCATACACACCACTTTCGGTTGGACCGAAATGGGTTTCGGTCTAGCCGAGAACACTAGGGTTTCACTAAATCCTCACTTCGGTCTTACCGATTTGCACAACTCGGTTTAACCGAAAGTGCGGTCAATGGCCAGAGGCCAAATCGGTCGATCCGAGAATGTAGAATCG
Organism: Aegilops speltoides; assembly: GCA_021437245.1. NCBI lineage: Eukaryota > Viridiplantae > Streptophyta > Magnoliopsida > Poales > Poaceae > Aegilops > Aegilops speltoides. Next base: position 374,966,484 of record CM038146.1, read on the forward strand.
GTCACACCGAGATGTGTTCGTGAAACCTAACCCTAAAATTTTCACTCGAATTTTGTTCTACGATCTAATCACCGGATAGGAAGATTTCAAACTTGGCAAGAAACTAGGCAAAACCTATCGTGCATAGAATCAGAGGTTGAAGCACGAGAGGGTTGAAACTCACCCAATCTGGTGGAGCTTCACTACGGCGGCAACGGCGCGATGAGATTGCCCGTTGACGGCGATGGAGACCCGCGGCGAGGGCGCACAGGCGACGACGGAGACGATCCGGAGACCACGGCGACGGCAATAAGGGTTTGAGGGCGAGGCGTTTGAAGAAGTAATCAACGCGCGCTGTCCTCGGGTATATATACCCTTCGGCTGTCGGTGGGACCGAGTTGGAAAACTCCGGTGGGACCGAGATGGTTAATCTGCGTGCTTTTACTCACTTGTCACGCCGAAATTTGCAACTCGGTTTCACCGAGGTGAAAACCTAGATCAATCCAAGTAATTTGATCTGTCCGATTTGAGTATATTGGTTTGACCGAAAATACTTAGAAGGTTTTGGAAGTTAGGCTTTTGACGGATCGGTGGCTCCGAGTGCTCCTCACTCGATCCGTCTCAAAAAGTCTTGTTCAAAGTTTGTGATATAAGCATGAATAGAGTTTGAGACAAGAAAGCATAGATAGCTAGGGAGGAACTTAGGCATTCTTGTCCATCCATTTGGTCAAAAAGAAAAATCCAAAAGACCAAAGCAACAAATGGATGTCCTCGAATGGATAAACTCATGCATCCAACATGCTCACACAATAAGATAGCAAATGAAATATGTGTCAAACATGCACAAACAAAACACTTAGCAACTAGCACACAATTTGGCGATGACTAGGTCATCTATATATGAGTATATTGACTTAGGAGTCAAATGAGAACATTTGATCATAGGTCATACTCATCATTTAAGCACAAGTGGGGTTACCACTTTTCCATAAAGCATTAATGTGTTCACATCATTAGAAGATGCTTTAGCTCAATTCTTTAGAGCAAAGCTCCCCCTTGATGTGAGAACCCCTTTTAAAGGGTCAAACTAACCTTGGGTTGTCGTTGAAGACTTCATGTAGATGTTGAAGATGTGGATGCTCAATGTTGATGAAGATCATCAAGAGTTGGGAGCAATCCTTTGGATTCGGGCACTTTCAATACCTACATGGGTTAGTCCCACAAGGAACAAACAAGGATATCCATGGACATAGATTGAAGTACACAATAGATGATGTCCATGAAAGCAATGATTACCTTGTCCCTTGACTTACCAACATGAGGGTTTGTGACTCCATGAACTAGTGCAAGATGTGGAAGTTGATTGCACAAGTTCTTGCCAAAATGAATGTGAGTGAAGTATGTTGGCGGAGTCACCCTCAAGAACTCTCTAGTTCTTCTTCTTGGGATCCACATCATCTTGATGGGAATCCTTGGGGTAGTAGTTGAGCTTGTCAAGTAGAACTTGAAGTTGCCTTGGGAACCCACTTGACCATGACCTTGGGTGCTTCAATGAATGCATCAATCTCCTCTTGAAGCTTGTCCTTGCCTTTTAGCTTGTGGTCTTGTGGTGGAAGGTCATCTTGAGCTTGTTCCTCATTGGAAGAAGTAGGATCATACTTCTCCTTTTGAGAAACAAACTTTGGAGTGGGATATTGACCTTCTTCCCATTCAACACCCTCGGCGTTGAACTTTCGCTCAAAACCAATTCCTTGATTCTTCCTGTCTTCCTTGCTTGCGTACAATTTCCTCAAAGCTCTTGCTTCCGCAAGACTCTTGTAGACACCTTTCTCTATAATCCCTTTCAATAGACTATTTTCTTGCTCAAGTGAAACTTGGCTTGAAACATTGTTAGTGGAATCAAGAGAATTACTAGAAGTAACAACATTTGATTTAGCATGATTATTGTTACTACTAGATGAAGAATTTTTCTTATGCTTGTCATGCTTAGTTTTAATAGGTGGCAAGAAATTAGACAAGAGAAGTCGTTTGGCAAGATATGAAGAACTCTTCTTTCAAGATCGTCATTGATAGCTTTTAGAAACTCATGTTCTTGCTCTAGATTGAGCTTCTCGAAGCGTAGCTTCTCATGAGATCTTAGGAGCTCTCTATGATCTTCTTGAGTTGTTTCATGAGCTAACTTAAGAGTGTTTAGTTCTTTAGTTAGACGCTCAATCTCCTTCATAGCATTGTCATTCGACTCTTCTCGACTATAAAGACTATTAGCATGTTCATCATTACTAAGCTCACTAGATTTATCATGTAAAAGCTCATCTTCACCAAGCAAGTCATCCTCATCACTATCAAAGTCAATAAATTCTGGGTGTGATACCTTGGGGCCTTTTGCCATGAAGCATCTTCCAATTCCCTCATTTGGTGAATCAAATATGTCATAGGAGTTGGAGTTGGAGGACACGAGAGCAAGACCGGCAACACCTTCATCTTGATCAGATTCGAGTTGGAGTGATAGCTTCTTTCGGAGTGATTGTCGGAGTCGGAGCCGGAAACCCATTCACCAACATGAGCTTGATGTTTTCTTCTTGTGTAGCTCCTTGATGACTTGTCTTTCCTTTCCGAATCCTTGCTTCTCCGAGAGGATCTTCGTTCATAACGATCATCTCTACTCCTTCTCTCTTTTGAGGCGACTCTTCTCTTGAGCTTCTTCTTCTTGGAGATTCTTCTCTTCTTTTGTAGGAGTCGAACACTCATTTGAGTAGTGTCCGGTCTTCCACAATTGTAGCAGTTTCGATCACGACTAGAAGATCTCTTTTCATCATATGATCTAGACTTTGAGCTTCTTTCCTTGCTTCTACTCTTGTAGAATTTGTTGAAGTTCTTCACCATTAGGCTTATCTCTTCATTGGAAACTAGCTTGTCACTTGAGGTTGTGGGAGCTTCAACTGCAGCTTTGTAAGCACCACTTGACTTGTTGTGAAGCTCTTCCTTATCTTTAAGTGTCATCTCATGAGCAACAATCCTTCCAATGACTTGGTAGGCTTGAGATCTTTGTAGTTTGGCATCATTTGGATCAAAGTGCACACGGTGTCATACTTTCCATCCAAAGCTCTGAGAATCTTCTTGATGATGAATTGGTCGGTCATTTCTTCGCTTCCTAAGCCTACCATCTCATTGGTGATGAGAGCAAGCCTAGAGTACATTTCAGCGACTCCTTCACCTTCCTTCATCTTGAACTTGTCAAGCTGACCTTGAAGAACATCTAGCTTTGATTCCTTCACGGACTCGGTACCTTCGTGCATTTCACCAAAGTATCCCAAATCTCTTTGCATTCTCAAGACGGCTGATCTTGTTGAACTCCTCGGGACACAAAGCATTGAAGAGAATGTCACAAGCTTGAGCATTGTTCAGAACATCCGCAACTCATCTGCAGTAGCTTCACGATCCGAACTTTTCCTTCCTCAAGAACTCACCTTGCAAGCCAACACAAATAATGCCCCATGCGGCAGGGTTATGTCCAAGAATATGCATTTTCATCTTGTGCTTCCAACTAGCAAAGTTTGAACCATCAAAGTAAGGACCTCTACGAAAATTACCCTCACTAGACGCCATACTCTCCTAGGTTGTGAAACCAAGCTTATGGAGTCCAATGCAATGGAAACCAATCCAATGGAAACCAAGGCTCTGATACCACTTGTAGGATCGGAAGTATGTCTAGAGGGGGGGTGATTAGACTACTTGACAACTTAAAAGTTTAGGCTTTTGATTAGGGCAAGTTTTTAGCAAGTTCACAATGATAACCAAGTCAAGTATCACCCTACACATGCAATTCTAGAGTTATGGCAGCGGAAAGTAAATTGCACATGTAGTAAATGAGAGGTGGAGAAGAGCAAACGCAATTTGGAGACACGGAGATTTTTCTCGTGGTTCCGATAGGTGGTGCTATCGTCAATCCACGTTGATGGAGACTTCAACCCACGGAGGGTAACGGCCAGAGAGTCCACGGAGGGCTCCACCCACGAAGGGTCCACGAAGAAGCAACCTTGTCTATGCCATCATGGCCTCGCCCACGGAGGACTAGCCTTACTCGGGGTAGATCTTCACGAAGTAGGCGATCTCCTTGCCCTTACAAACTTCTTGGTTCAACTCCACATCATGACGGAGGCTCCCAAGCGACACCTAACCAATCTAGGAGGCACCACCTCCAAAAGGTAATAGATGGTGTTGGTGATGATGAACTCCTTGCTCTTGTGCTTCAAATGATAATCTCCCCAACACTCAACTCTCCTCACTGATTTGGCTGTGGTGGAGGAAGGATTGAGTGGAAAGCAACTTGGGAAGGCTAGAAATCAAGTTTCATATGGTGGGAGTGGAGCAACTTGATCTCAACACAAGGGTAGGTAGTTTTCTTCTCGAAATGTAAGGTAGGAGTGGTAGTTCTTTCGATGGCTCTCTCCACGAATGAAGAGGAGGTGGAGGGTATTTATAGCCTCCACACAAAATCCAACTGCTACACATTTGACTAATCTCGGTCGGACCAAGTTGACAACTCGGTGGGACCGAAAGTTCAAATCTTGTGAACGTTGGGATTTTCGTGGGACCGAAAATACAATCTCGGTTAGTCCGATTCTTCCAAAGTCTAGGGTTTGCCAATCTCGGTGGGACCGACTTTCTCATCTCGGTGACACCGATTTGAGTACGTATGTTTCTGAAGCTTGGCAACACCAATTTCGTATGACCGAGTTTGGAATCGGAAAATCCAAATTATTAGGGTTTGGCTATATGGTGAGGTGGTTCATCTCGGTGTGACTGGGTTTATGGAATCGGTGGGACCGAGATTACTTATGGGTTTATGTTGGAATGAAAGATTGCTGATAGTTTGAGAGATAAATCACTAAGCACTTAGAGCAACCAGATCATCATCATAACCTCATCCCCTTTTAATAGTATTGGCTTTCCTATGGACTCAATGTGATCTTGGATCACTAAACCAAAAATGGAGTCTTGAGCTTTTTGCCAATGTTTTCCTTAGCATTTTGAGGGGTCCACATCATCAGTCATTGCCATACCCATATCACTGAACTTTCTGAAATATTCTCAAGAAATGATTAGTTCAATGATATATATGTTGTTATTAATTACCAAAACCACCCGGGGATTAGTTGCACTTTCAGGCCGGCACCGCGCCTGTTCGGCCGGCTGCCGAGCAGCCGACCGGCCGGCTTCTGCTTGTCTTGCCAACACTCCAAATGGCTAAGTACTTGCCCTCCCGCAAAAAGCTAAGTACTCAACCCAGCCACAGTCCGCAGAGCGGCTGCTTGGCTGGCAAGAGGATAGCTAAGGGAGGGCGGCAAAGGAAAAAAGCAAATAGTATAAAGCAAGAAGAAGTTAGAAGCCGGCAAATCAAAGCATGAATTGTGATAAAATATTTACATAGATAAAGGCCTATCGGCCAACATTCAACAGAGTTTGATGTACACCCCAAGGGTGGAATTGTGCAAATTTAACCAAGTTGTCCAGACTAGAAAGCAGGAAAAGAAAAAGTTAAGCATCCTAAGGGGCAGCAGAAGGCTCCGGCTGGACGTTGGGGTTGGCGGTGCCGGTTGGTGCAGCTGAGGGCTCCGGCTGGACGACGGGGTTAGCAGTGCCGGTGGGTGTAGCAGAAGGCTCCGGCTGGACGGCGGAGTCAGCGTCCCCAGTTGGGGCGGTGGATGGCTGGATGATAGAGTCGGCGGTGTCCGTTGGAGGAGCAGGCGGCTGGTCGGTCTCCGCCTGGCCGCCTCCAGCAGCAGTCGACGCTTTGGAGCGCGGATCGTTGCTTGAGGCTCGGTCAGGTTGGGGCTGACCATGCGCCCCAACCTCCGGCATGTCGTCCTCACTCTCCTCATCCTCCTCCTCCTCCTCCTCCTCCTCCACCTCCCCTTCATCGCTGCAGTCGATCACTTCAGCCGAATCCTTGCTGTCCTCCGGGTTCAGCCCGAGCCACTCCGGCGGTGCTTCGGCACGTTCCTCGACCACCTCCGGGATGAAGACGCTGGTGTCGGTGAAGTCGGCAATCGCCGCCGCCCTGTGGATAAGTTCGGCTTCCACCGCCGCCAGCTCCTCCTGCGCGCTCCAGCCAAAACGTGGTCAACTGGGCTAGATCTAGCCCAGGATACCACGCCTTGACGAACTCTAGGGCTCAGCGCGCTCCTGCTCGGGCTGCAGAGCCCTTCTAGGCCTCCAGGCGGCTGTCCGCCACCTCCAGCCAGTCGGTAGTCCGACTGGGGGTGCGCGGAGCCGGCACACCTGGCCAAAGGGCGGAGATCGCCTGGGCCCCGAAGCGCTAAAGGTGGCGCAACATCTGATCGGCGGGACGAAGGCGGGCCTGGATGCTGAGGAGCTGCTCGCTGAGGGTCAGGGGGCATCAGCGGTAATCTGCACACCTTCCGCCCTCTGCTCCTGGCGCTGGGCCTCGATGATCTGGTTTGCGGCAATGGAGTTGCCTGGGAAGAAGCCTGTTTGAACAGAAGGCAAGGAAAGCCAAAGTCAGAAACTAGCAGTCGGCCTAGATAAGGGCCGGCAGCTCAAAACAAGAAAGAAAAGAAAATGAAGCTCACCATCGACCAAATCCTTGATGCTGCTGAAGCAGGACATCATCTGCGCCTCCTTGTTGTCCCAGGCGGAGCGCTCGATCTCAAACTCGGCAAGGAGATCGGTCTCCTTCGCCTCCCTCTGAGCCGTCTTGTGGGCCTCCGCCTGCTCCGAGAGCTGAGTGACCAGCCGGTCATGCTCCTCAGCCAGCTTGCTACACTCTGCCTCCTTGCCGCGCAGGGCGGTGTTGGCTACGCCTAGCTGCTGCTGCAAGGCGGCGTTGGCCTCTGTAAAAGAGAAGAAGGAAGAATATTAGTCAAACAAGGAAGAGGGATGTAGTTGCCGGGGAGATCCGGCTCGACTACTCAGCAGTCGGCCCGAATCTCGGGGACTATAGCCCGCGGGTGTGCTATCGCGCCCCCGCAGAGAAGAACTTACCAGCAAAACAAAATCACTGGGGCGATTCGGCCCGCTGCTCAGCAGTCGGCCCGAACCTCGGGGACTACAGCCCGCGGGTGCGCCAGCGCGCCCCCGCGAAGAAAGGAAGTCGAAACTTACTCCGGCTCTCGGACAAATTAGCGGTCTGCGTCTCCTGCTCCCGGACTCTGGAGTTGAAGGTGACCGCGTGAAGATTGTGGTAGTCCCGCAAGGGGGATATCAGATGAAGTCAGCATTTGACACCTGCAAGTTAAAGTTCCGGACCGCCTGCTCGGTAGCCGGCCCGAAACTTGGGGACTACACCCAGTGGGTGCGCTTGCGCGCCCCCATGAAGGAAGCAGGAAGATCAAAATAAAGATAAGTAAAGAAACTTACGCAGATGGGTGCCCGCGAATCCAAGAACACCTCGTTGCATTGCTTGAGGGCTTCGGCTTCGGCTCGGAGTTTGGCCTAGATGTCCAGGGACGCCTGGGCCAGGGCGCCCGTCCCACCTCCGCGTACCCAACCAGTGGGCGCGGCACTGGTCGCTTTGGTGTCGGGGACTGACGAGCTCGCAGTGCCGGCCTCCAGCGGTCGCGGTGCCGAGGCCACCTTTGCAAGACGACGGCGCGCGGGTGTGCAGACCTCAGGAGTCAGGTCCGTCATCACCACGTCTCCGGCTGGTGGCACCGGCGGAGCGGCCGGCTGCACGTCCCCCGTTCCGTCGTTTGGTGGTGGTGGCGGCACAATGACGTCCGGCATCGCCACGTCGCCGCCCTCCCTCTCCATGACCGGAGACTCGTTGTCGGCTCCCCCAGTCGTTGCCTCAAACTCCGACGGAGGTGGCGCGGTGTTCAGAGGAGTCACGAGCAACGGCTCCTGGCGGCATGCGTCCTCTGCGAGCCGCTCCTTCTCCGCAGCGTCGGCCTCTGCCTGCGCCAGCTTCCTCGCCGCAGATGATGTGGCCTTGTCCACCTCCACCTTCGCCAGACGGTCGGCCTCCTGTTCCTCATGCGCCTCCCCCGTGTTCCGCTTCTGCGCCTCCCGAAGGTCGGCGGCCGGGTCGATTCGCCGGCTGGTGCAGGAGGTCTCCGCCGACCTGATGGCCGATGCAGCGCCTGACTTCTCGAGGGTGAGCGGGGCCCTGAGATAAGAAGACAAGACAAAAAAAGTTTTTAGGCTAGATCGGCAAAGAGGTGTAAGCGTGAGAAGGGAACTTACGCTCACACCATGAGCGGCACCTTCGGCTGCCTCTGGTACTTGACCACCTTGGCCGCGGCCTCCTTCCGCCTGGTCGCCGCGTCCGGGTTCTTAGGCTTCTTCGGCACGCTGTCAAACAGAGCGGCACCTTTCTTCCGCTTGCGCTTGCCGCCTCGAGCGGGCGGCCCAGTGGAGGGGCCTGCGCCGGTGTTGGCAGTGCTCCGGGAGGGGCGCGAGTCGTCTTCATCATCATCGTCATCGGGCCAGGTCTCCACGCCGTCGCCCTCCTCGGAGCCGCCACCCTCCATCGCCGCTGCCTGCTGCATCGTCCGCCAAGGCGGCCGCCCCCAAGTCGGGGTCGTCCACATCACTCACTTCCCTGTCCGGCAGGTAGTCTCCACCCGGCCCCACGATGGCGGCCGTTGCCTCAGACATATAAATCCGCGCTCTAGAAAAAGAGTTGCGTCACACAAGTAACAAGACCAAAAGCCAGAGCTAAAAGAAGAAATCAAGGGATTTACGGCAGGTGGCGGGTCGTCGCGAGAATACAGCCGCTTCCCGAACCGCAAGTCTACCTCCGACACCTTGAGGTCGGAGATCTCATTCACCATCCTCGCAACCTCAGCAGTCAGCATCTCCCTTGTGCATAACCTGCTCGGGTCGCGGTGCCCGCTCATCCGACAGATCAGATGAGGGCGGCCCTTAAGCGGGAGGACCCGGCGATCGACGAAGGCGATGAGGAGGTTGGAGGCCACGAGGCCCTCCAACTCCTGGAGCACCCGGAGTCGGCCGATGGCGGCTTCCACGTCCGCTGACACTGGCTTCGGCTTGTAGCCCCAGTTGGGCCGAAGCCCGACAGGGGGGCCGGCCTCGTAGGCCGGCAGGTTGAGGAAGTCGACAGCCGGATCGACGTTCTCAGCATAGAAATAAGACTGCTGCCACAGTTTTACCGACTGTGACAGCTTGATGACAGGGAAGGCGTTCCTTTTCGCCGGCCGGCGCACGGCGACGAATCCACCGCACTCGGCCGCCGTGTCCTTGGTGGAGGTGCCCAACTTACCATAGAAGAGCGCTCCCCACAGCTCGAGCGTGGGTAGAATGCCGAGGTACCCCTCGCACGCTGTGATGAAGGCGCAGGGCAGGGTTACGGTGTTGGGCGTGAGATGATGCGGTTGGAGATGGTTGAAATCCATGAACGAGCGGAGGAAGCCGTCGCCGGAAGGCCGAAGCTGTGGAGGAAGTGCAAGCGGAAGACGACTCGCTTGTTCCCCTTCGGTGCCGGCGAAATCTCCTCCGTCGGCGGCACCCGCGCCTTGACGAACACCGCGTTGGGCATTCGGTGCGTGTCCCAGAGGAAGGTGATGTGGTATTCGATCACGGTCGAGCCGTCCCAGTCGCTGCCTTTCTCGTGCGCCATGGCCTCAGGAGGGGCTGTGACGGGAGGAGGAGCACGGCGACGGCGAACGGCAGCAGCGCCACGGCAGGCACCGAGCGGCAGCAGCAGCAGTGGTGGAGAGAGCAAGAGGAGGAAGAGAGTGTGGGGAGGAGGGCGCGCGTGCTCTGCCGCCCCCTCCCCCCTACTTATAGCCCTCGGGCAAAGAAGCCGAGGGGGCGGGGTGTGGGATCATGGGATTAACTGCGCCCATGACCCCGCGACCCCTGATTTCTGCGCAAAGTAACTGCGCCTTGAACGCTCGCGGGAATCGCAACCGCCCACCTCGGCCGCAGCGGATCCGCCCGCGTGCCGAGGCCCGATAGTAGCGGGCCCGGCCCACTGTCACGCGCTATCAGGAGCGTGGGGTGGCAGGCTGGCTGGGCTGGCGTGCACCGCGTGGCGTGCTTGTGGCGGGCAGCGGGCCTGGGAAGCTTAGCAGGCACGCCACCTATTTTCCTGCCTTGGAGTTCAAAATCAGACGATGATCCCGCCTTGTCAAAGCCAACTCTGGCAGACGGCACGCGGCAAGGCGGATCGAACAGTCTCCCAGAGCTCGGTGAGGGGGGAAGCCGTTGAGACTTCGCGACCCCTCGACCGCAACGCCTCACCGGCTTCAGGGACTACTATCGGAGTAATGGGCCACGGGTAGCCTCACCTGAGTCCCTGAACTTGTCAGAACTTCGGGCCGGCTTCGTCCCGCAATACCCCGAGCTGGAGCTCCGCACTCCGGAGGCCAGTTGGCTCAACGGCCGGCCACCGGAGGACGGCCAACCACCAGCAGACGGCACCAAGAGCGGCCGGCTCCAGTCGGCCGGCCTCCGGAGAGGCCGGCGCCTGGCAGGCGGCCACCCAGCTCCCTCAGAGTTTGCGCCCTCATCAAGAGGACAAGACAGGGCGAGGCTACAGTGTAGTCCATCGCCCCCGAATCTTGGGCTCAGCGTGGCTCTGATGCCCGTCTGAGACGGAGATCTCCGACGGCGCGATCAGAGCCACTCCCCGACGTCACTCCTAACAGGCAGAGCCCTGTTCCCCATGACGGCCTGTCGGTACGGCCTGCAGGCGGCGGGCCCTACCAGGGAGTGACGGCCCGGAAGACGGCAGAAGCCAAACCAGTCGGACTGGGGGAAGTCCGGCCCCCAGCAGGCGGCCGCCCCTTCCCTCGAAGCCAGTGCCCCATTAACCTGAAAAGACCAGGTGTAGCTACAGTGATCTCCCACCAGGCGGTGGGATTGTAGCCAGACTGAGCTGACCAAGCCCGCGTCATTAGTAGCACGGCTACAGTGAACAGCCACCGACCAGACATGCCCGCGGCGGGAGCGGTCTGTTGGCTCCATACCAGACCAGTCGGCGGGACCCACCAAGCGGCGGACCCCAGCGATCGGCGGAGAAGCCAGAGGTCGGATTGCCGACACGGGTCCAAAGACCACCCGGCAGATACCATTGTACCCACAGGGTAGGCCTATATAAACCCCCCAGGGCACCCATGCAAAGGGTTCCCACTCCATTAGAACTAGCCACTCCCCTAGAGCAGGAAGAGAGCTAGCCGTGCCTTCTTCCACCTCTAGCACACAGCTCAAGGCGCACCTTTGTATCACTTGTGCCTTAGTGATCATGCGGAGACCCCGCAGAGCAGGACTAGGGGTGTTATCTCCTAGGAGAGCCCCGAACCTAGGTAAAGTACGCCGTCGTTCGTGTCTACACCTTATCCTGCTTCCAGGCACCGACGACGTTCTACTCGCTCCCACCATGATAAGCCATCCATTGGCATGTCGCACCCAACCCCCGACAGTTCAGGTACAATAGTCTTCTTCTCCTTCTTATATATTATAGGACAACACATTTTATCTAATTTTTGTTGATCTATATGTTCACCTGCAATCAAGAAAATGATTCCCACAAGCTTGAACTGGCCTCTGCGCACAGTGAAGATCTTTGCACTACAATATGTCGGCCCCGATCTGGATGAAGTTGTTAGATTCCTTAGATGCTTTCCTTGCATGGAGAAGCTATACATAGAGGTGATGCTCCTTTCCTATTAATTGTTAACCACAATGGAGCTCAATTTTTGTCACTTTTACCCATAATTACAATGTCAAATGTAGAGTGATTTCTAAAGGAAATTTTGAGGATTTCAATACATATATTTTTTGAGATGCTAGTGTTGTACGCGTTTTATTCCTTCGCCCGACATGCTTTCGTGATAAAAGTTTATCATGAAAAATTGAAGGTGGGATTTCACTCCTTTCGTGTATTTTAGAAATCTGCAAATCAAACAGGCGTGAAGTGTTCAAATATGCAACAAGGCACTAATATGTTGTCTTCATTTGAAGATACTAGCAGGCCCAAAAGTAGAAAATGTTGGGGAATATAACAATCCCATTGAATGCCTTGATCTTCATCTCACAGAAATTACATTTAACGAGTAGCAAGGCACCACACCCGAAATTAAATTTGCCAGGTTCTTTGTTGAGAAAGCAAGGTTGCTCAATGTAATGAGATTTTCCCTATATTTACTGCGCAGAAGTGAAAGGATTGCTAAAGAGCGCAGGCGTGTACAGCTGAATGGAAAAGGCTCTGCAGAAGCTGAATTTCAATTTGTAACTTCATATGACAGATTATTCGGAAGTCACTATATCGAGCCGCTATAGACTTCTCGATGGCTGATCCTTTCGCAGAAATAATGCATGAAAAAGATTCAGAAGAAGATGAATTTTATGTGTCAGAATAGTTTGAACCTTGTAATCTTTGAATTTGGGCCTTGTGATGCTAAAATTTGAACCTTGCAATATTTATGGTATTTGTTATATAACGTAATTGGATGTTTAATTTTGTTTCACAATCATGTCCTGTTATAAGTATGTATATGTTGGTCTTTGTACACAAAGCATAGATGTTGTGCAGACAGAGCATATCACATCACACAAGGACCACACTAGGGAACCCATCGGTGATGAATTCATCAATTGCAAATGGTTGTATACCAGAAAGTGTTTTCCCACAACACACACGGCTTATTCCATCACAAACAGCTCGGATGGATCAACTGTATGTCATGTGTTGCACACAAAACTCTAATCTGATTCGTGCTTGATGTCTCCGCCATCGCTCGCACAGTTCGTCTTATTTGCCACGTATCACTGTGACGGCCTCTGCTTGCGTCCCTCGGCACGCTCTGCTCGCCGTTAGGCGCCGCGGCACGCTCTGCTCGCGTACCTCCACGCGCTTGGCTTGCGAACAACTTTTCATTTCGTGTTCAACTGCTATATGCATATATATGGTTGCTCGCCGTTGAGGCGACCGCGGAGCGGCCTGCTCGCGTCCTTTCACGCGTGCTCTGCCAGCAGTTGGGGCCTGCGCATGATCAAGTTAGGGGCCCATATGCATGCGGTTGCACCGCGCATGTCGCCATGATGCAGTTACGGGCGACACGATGGAGTTACGCGCTGCAAATTAGAACTGCCATCCGGGCGTGCGGATATTCCAGGCCGTCCGGCTTCCCCATTAATTCCCGTGGCCATTATAACCTTAGTCTCTTCAACCCTTCAATCTCACCCCACAACACAACAAGCACACCCACGACAACACATACAGAGAGGATATCTAGCGGCGCTCCAATGGAGTTCGGCGAGCATAAAGTGGAGACCCACGCGAGGGATATGGATCTCTCGGTGGTGTACACCATCGACCAGATTGTGGCGGAGGACTACATCAACACTGTGGAGCAGTTGCTTGCTCGAGACAAGTACAAGGTGGTCGGCATCTGATACGTCTCCGTTGTATCTACTTTTCCAAACACTTTTGCCCTTGTTTTGGACTCTAACTTGTATGATTTGAATGGAACTAACCCGGACTGACGCTGTTTTCAGCAGAATTCCCATGTTGTTGTTTTTTTCGCAGAAAATAAAAGTTCTCGGAATGACCTGAAACTCCATGGAACACCTTAGAAAAAATAAAGAAAAATCATCGCCAAAGATGAAGGCCGGGGGCCCACACCACCCACGAGGTGGGGCGCCCCTAAGCGCGCCTCTAAGCGCGCCTCTACCTCGTGGGCCCCAGGTGGCCCTCCGACGCCAACTCCAACTCCATATATTGGCTTTCGGGGAGAAAAAATCAGAGAGAAGAAATCATCGCGTTTTACGATACGGGTCGCCCCAAGCCCTAATCTCTCTCGGGAGGGCTGATCTGGAGTCCGTTCGGGGCTCCGGAGAGGGAGATTCATCGCCGTCGTCATCATCAACCATCCTCCATCACCAATTTCATGATGCTCACCGCCGTGCGTGAGTAATTGCATCGTAGGCTTGCTGGACGGTGATGGGTTGGATGAGATTTATCATGTAATCGAGTTAGTTTTGTTAGGGTTTGATCCCTAGTATCCATTATGTTCTGAGATTGATGTTGCTATGACTTTGCTATGCTTAATACTTGTCACTAGGGCCCGAGTGCCATGATTTCAGATCTGAACCTATTATGTTTTCATGAATATATGTGTGTTCTTGATCCTATCTTGCAAGTGTATAGTCACCTACTATGTGTTATGATCCGGCAACCCCGAAGTGACAATAATAGGGACCACTCCCGGTGATGACCATAGTTTGAGTTCATGTATTCACTATGTGCTAATGCTTTGTTTCAGTTCTCTATTAAAAGGAGGCCTTAATATCCCTTAGTTTCCAATAGGACCCCGCTACCACGGGAGGGTAGGACAAAAGATGTCATGCAAGTTCTTTTCCATAAGCACGTATGACTATATACGGAATACATGCCTACATTATATTGATGAAGTGGAGCTAGTTCTGTGTCACCCTATGTTATGACTGTTACATGGCGAACCGCATCCGGCATAATTATCCATCGCTAATCCGGTGCCTCTGAGTTTTCCATATCTTTGGTTCTCGCTTATTTACTTTTCCGTTACTCTTTGTTACAATCACTACAAAATACCAAAACCATTACTTTTCTTGTCTTTACTTTTGTTACCATTACCACGACTATCATATTACTTTGCTACTAAACACTTTGTCAGATACTAAGTTTCGGTGTGGTTGAATTGACAACTCAGCTGCTAATACTTGAGAATATTCTTTGGCTCCCCTTGTGTCGAATCAATAAATTTGGGTTGAATACTCTACCCTCGAAAACTGTTGCGATCCCCTATACTTGTGGGCTATCAAGACCTTTTTCTGGTGCCGTTGCCGGGGAGCATAGCTCTATTCTTTGAGTCACTTGGGATTTATATCACTTGGACACTATGAAGAACTTGAAAGATGATCGAACTACTATTTTGCCCTCAACTACGAGGGGAGGTAAGGAACTGCCATCTAGCCTTGCACTAGATTCTCCTTTTGTTATGAGTAAGTTTGCGACACCTAAACCTACTACTGCTGTGAATTCTGATATGTCGCATGTTATTGATGATGCCTCTTCTGCTATGCATGATACTTATGATGAAACTACTTCTATGATTATACTACTGTGCCCCTTGGTGAATTTATTGATGAGCAAATTGATAGGTCTAGAGAAAGAGAAATTATTGAACCTGAACACGATGATGTTAGTGATGATGACACTATGCCTGCCATTCCTGAGGGTTATCTTTTTGATGTTGAATCTTCTGCAGCTATTCTTGCTTGCCAGGATAGACAGGAACTTAAGAGGTTGCTAGTTAAATGTAGTAAAGAATCTTTTAGAGGTAGGATGAAACCTGATCCTGCTTTTGCTACTTCACCTATCTGTGTTCCTGATCAGGATTATTATGATTTTTCTGTCGATCCAAATATAATTACTTTGGTTGAATCTGATCCTTTTTATAGCTATGAATCTGAAACTATTGTGGCACATCTTACTAAGTTAAATGATATAGCTACCCTGTTTACTAATATTGAGAGATCGCGCTACCTTTATTTACTCAAAATATTTTCGTTCTCATTAAAGGGTGATGCTAAGATATGGTATAATTCTCTTGATCCTGGTTGTGTGCAAAGTCCCCAGGATATGATTTATTACTTCTTTGCTAAATATTTCCCTGCTCATAAGAAACAAGCTGCTTTGAGGGAAATATACAATTTTGTGCAAATTGAAGAAGAGAGTCTCCCACAAGCTTGGGGGAGGCTTCTCAAGTTACTTAATGCTTTGCCTGATCATCCTCTTAAGAAACCTGAAATATTTGATATCTTTTATAATGGACTAACTGATGCTTCCAGAGATTTCCTGGATAGTCGTGTTGGTTCTGTTTTCAGGGAAAGAACACCGGATGATGCTGAAATTCTATTGAATAATATGTTGGCAAATGAAAATAATTGGGCACCTCCCGAGCCACCTCCTGAGCCAGTTCCAGAGCCAATTACCGAGCCTATTCCTAAACCAACTCCGAAGAAGAGAGGTGTTCTATTTCTCAGTCCCGAAGATATGCAAGAGGCAAAGAAATCTATGAAAGAAAAAGGTATTAAAGCTGAAGATGTTAAGAATTTACCTCCTATTGAAGAAATACATGGTCTTAACTTACCGCCTGTTGAAGAAGTATATGATATCAATTACTTATTTAATGAAGAACCTCCCGATATCCCGACACAGGTAGTAAAGGTAAATTCTCTCTATAGATATGATAAAGCTGAAGTCCCTCCTACTAAAATTGCTAGTCAGTGCTTGGATGAGTTTGATGACTTTATGTTTAAGCAAGATGACTTTAATGCTTATTTTGGTAGACAATTAAAACAGAATACCTTTATGATTAAGCGCTTGGGTGATTATATGGCTGATATTAGAGGTGAACTTAAACTTGTTAGCAAACATTCTTCTATGGTCACCACTCAAGTAGAACAAGTACTTAAAGCTCGAGAAAGAAGTGCTTGATGAAATGAATAGTAAGAAAAATGATTATCTTGTTAGAGTGGCTACTAGAACTGGTAGAATGACTCAGGAACCTTTGTATCCTGAAGGCCACCCTAAGAGAATCGAGCAAGATTCTCAGAGAAATAAAATTGATGTACCTAGTTCTTCTAAGAGGAAGAAAAGAAAATGATAGGACTATGCAAACTTCTAGTGAACCTATTGTTGAACCACGAGAATCCAAATGATATCTCTATTTACGATCTTTGAAACACAATCAGGTGATGAACATGAACCTAGTGATAATGTTAATGATAATGTTCATGTTGATGCTCAACCTAGTAATGATAATGATGTAGAAGTTGAACTTGCTGTTGATCTTGATAACCCACAATCAAAGAATCAACGTTATGATAAAAGAGACTTCGTTGCTAGGAAACATGGTAAAGAAAGGGAACCATGGTTCAAAGACCCATGCCTTTTCCTCCGAAACCATCCAAGAAAAAGGATGATGAGGATTTTGAGCGCTTTGCTGAAATGATTAGACCCATCTTTTTGCGTATGCGATTAACTGATGTGCTCAAAACAAATCCTTATGCTAAGTATATGAAGGATATCATTACTAATAAAAGAAAAATACCTGAAGCTGAAATTTCCACCATGCTTGCTAATTATACTTTTAAGGGTGGAATACCAAATAAACTTGGAGATCCTGGAGTACGTACTATACCTTGCTCCATTAAGAGAAATTGTGTTAAAACTGCTTTATGTGATCTTGGAGCCAGTGTCAGTGTTATGCATCTCTCTTTATATCGTAGACTTGACTTGAATAAGTTGACACCTACTGAAATATCTTTGCAAATGGCTCATAAATCAACTGCTATACCTGTCGGTATTTGTGAGGATGTGCCTGTTGTGGTTGCAAATGTTACTATTTTAACGGACTTTGTTATTCTTGATATTCCCGAGGATGATAGTATGTCTATTATTCTTGGAAGACCTTTTCTTAATACTGCAGGGGCTGTTATTGATTGCAACAAAGGCAATGTTACTTTTCACATTAATGGCAATGAGCACACGGTACACTTTCTGAGGAAACAACCTCAAGTTTATAGTATCAACTCTATTGGAAAAATTCCATCGATTATATTTGGAGGTTTTGAATTTCCTCTCCCTACTGTCAAGAAAAAGTATGATATTCTTATTGTTGGGGATTTTCATATCCCCGTTGAGGTAACTTAGTGTCATTCGAAATTTCTCCGGTTCCGTGATTATTCGGAATGAGTTTGTTAACAAGACTTGATCAATCTTGTTAGTGGGTTCATTTTGATGATCACGAGATGGATGAAACTAGAAGCACAACCTTCTGGACCCTCTTTATATTTTCTGTTATTTAGTAGAAATAAAGTAAAATAGTATTTTTTTTCTGTCTGTCTCCTGACTTATCCGTGCAATAAAAAAATGTCCCGAAAATAAAAGTCCTCAGAATGCCATGCCAATTTAATATGATTTTTTGGGAATATTTGAGGATTTACTATGCAAAAATTACCACGGGGGAGCTGCCACCAGGCCACGAGGGTGGAGGGCGGGCCCTACCCCCTGGGTGCACCCCCCTGCCTCATGGGCCCATGGTGGCCCTCCTCCACCTATTCATGCACCCATCTTCTTCCTCTGCCTCACACAAACACGAAAAACCAACTCAAGCACGAGTTCCAACCCCCGTTGCTGTGATTTTCGATCTCCTTGCTCAAAGCACCTCTTGCAAAACTGCTTGGGGAGATTGTTCCTTGGTATGTGACTAATCCATTGGTCCAATTAGTTTTTGTTCTAGTGCTTTATTCATTGCAAATTTGTGCTGCATAGGTGACCATGTTCTTGAGCTTGCATGTGAAATTTATATGGTTCCAAGTAGTTCTAATGCTTGATATAGGCCCTAGGCACTTTGTGGGAGTTGTTGCTATCAATTTTATTGAAGTTGGTTCACTTTTATTTGAAGTTACTAAAACTTTCAGAAATTTTTCAGAGGAAACAATATGCTTAGGAGGATGTTCCAAGGTGGTCCTTCAAGGAAGCAAGGTCCCAGGCTTGCAATACGTGATGCTGATGAGGAACCACCAAGAGACGCTCCTGTGAGGCCTTGTGAATGGCCATCGGAAAATTTTATGAATCAAGTGGGAATCAAAGAAGAATTTACTACATATTTGAGTAACGCCGGTCTTGAGGACTTTGAAGCTGACAAATGCCCCCAGTATTATGATCTCACAAGTTCAATTGTGAGGAGGTTTGAGTTTTCATCTTCGCGTAATTCTCCTTCAGTCATGTTTGACCTTCATGACAAATCTTATACCATGGACTTAGAGGATTTCACTTTTGCTTGCAAACTTTCATCTTGGGGTAATATCAGGGATCCCCCTAAATCTGAATATAGAGACTTTCTTGCTAGAATAACCGTGGGGGAATCTAGAGATATAACACAAGCCACTATAGGGAGCATTCACTTTGCTGCTATTCATTATTTTGCTCTCTTCATAGGTAGATGTATTAATGCTAAGGATGAAGCATGTCACATGTGTGTCCCTGATCTCAGCATTGTGCTGTGTTAGGAGACCAATCTTATCATATGGGAGCCATTGTAGCTCGCAGGTTGCATCAGAATAGACATAGCGGAGATTTCTTTGCAGGAATTTATGCAACCCGCTTAGCTAATTTTCTTGAGATAGACATTCGTGAGGGTGATATGGAGTTACCTCCCTCTTATTTAGATTTTGATTCTATGGTTTCCCACCAGTTTGTTGAGAGGACTGAACCACCTCTCCAGTATCGACTAATTTTTAACAGACGTCGTGTAGTCCATATTGCTCTTCCTGCCCCTGCTTTCTTTGATTCACAGGCAAAATGAAGATATATTATTACCAGAGAGGAGGCAGATGAGTACGAAAGGAGAGCCGAGGCTGCTCGACTCCACGCTACAGCTCAGGCGGCAATAGCCGCTGCGTCATAGAATCACCCCAGCTTCACCTACGGATATCCGCCAGGCTGTCCCTGGCAATAGACCAACTTAGGCCAAAAGCCTAAGCTTGGGGGAGTACGTATTTCCCATCGACATTACATTCATGTTCACACACACTCATTGCTAGATGTCGGTGCTCATACTTTTTCATTGTAATATCCATGCTAGTTTATTTTCTTTTTCCTGCTTTCTTCTTGTGTGTTTGTTAAACCTTAAGAAAAAACAAAAAAAATAGTTAGTCTACTTTCCATGCTTGTAGTAGAATTAAAAAGAAAACCCAAAAATATTTCCCGTTCTTCTTTTACTTGTTGGGAGCTTTCCAGTGTAAATAGTTTTTATTTCTTTTCTTTTCTTTGGGGGTCGAGAAGACCATATTGAAAATGCTTAGTGGCTCTTATATGCATGATTGATTATTTAAACTTAGAGCCCATATTACTTCTATTCTCTCTTGAGTGGAATGCTTGCAGATTCCAGCTTAGTCCAATGCACGTGCACTCTTATTATTATACACACCGTTCGGTCATGCAAGTGAAAGGCAATAATGGTGATATATGATGGAGTTATTGGGACGAGAAAAGCTGGTATGAACTCGACCTCTCTTGTTTTTGTAAATATGATGATTCATCATTCCTGAGTCAGCTATTATGAAGTAAACATATTTCCAATGACATTTAGAGATTATAGTTGCTTGTGCCATGCTTGATTAGCTATGAGTTATAATGGTTTACCTTGCGTGCCAACATGCTATTATAATGATTATGATGTGGTATGATGGGATGGTATCCTCCATTAAATGAATTGAGTGACTCGGCTTGGCACATGTTCACGCATGTAGTTGAATCAAATCAACATAGCCTTCATGATATTTATGTTCATGGTGGATTATATCCTACTCATGCTTGTATTCGGTGTAAATTAGTTTTAATGCATGTTTACGATCGTTGTCGCTCTCTCGCTTAATCGCTTCCAGGTCTTTTGCTAGCCTTCACCTGTACTAAGCGGGAATACTGCTTGTGCATCCAAACTCCTTAAACCCCAAAGTTATTCCATATGAGTCCACTATACCTACCTATATGCCGTATTTACCTGTTGTTCCAAGTAAATTTGTATGTGCCAAACTCTAAACCTTCAAATAAACATTCTGTTTTGCATGCTCGAATAGCTCATATGTCAACTAGAGCTGCCCTTATCTTCGTGTTAGGCGGGTTATTCTCAAGAGGAGTGGACTCTGCTCCTCATTCACAAGAAAATGGCTGGTATCCGGGATGCCCAGTCCCATGCTTTATGCAAACTAAATCAAAATAACTGCAAACAAAACTCCCCTTGAGACCCGTTGAATGTTGGAGGCACTCGTTGTTTCGAGCAAGCCATGGATTGATGCTTGTGGAGGAAGGGGAGTATAAACTTTACCATTCTGTTTGGGAACCGCCTATAATCTGTTTAGCATGGAAGATATCGTCGTATTTTAGTTGTTATGTTGACAATGAAAGTATGCCGCTCAAAATATAATTTATGTCTATTTCAAAACTGAGCTCTGGCACCTCTACAAATCCCTGCTTCCCTCTGCGAAGGGCCTATCTATTTACTTTTATGCTGAGTCATCACCCTTCTTATTTAAAGCACCCGCTGGAGAGCACACTGTCGTTTGCATTCTTTATTATTGGTTTATATTGGGTATGACTTGACTGGATCTCTTTTACCATGAATTACAATGTTTAGTCAGTCCTTGATCCTTAAAGGTGCTCTGCATTTATGTTTTGCGGTCTCAGAAAGGGCTAGCGAGATACCATTTTGTTATATCATGTTATGATTATTTTGAGAAGGTGTTGTCATTCGAGTTTTATTATTATGGCTCACTGGCTGATTGTGTTATTGACATGAGTAATTGTGAGACCTATGTGTCATTGTGAGTATGGTTAGTTCATAATAATTGCTGAAACTTGAATGCTGGCTTTTCATGTTTACAACAACAAGAGCAAACAGAGTTTGTAAAAGTTTTTCTTTTTCTCTTTTAGTTTGTCAACTGAATTGCTTGAGGACAAGCAAGGGTTTAAGCTTGGGGGAATTGATACGTCTCCGTCGTATCTACTTTTCCAAACAGTTTTGCCCTTGTTTTGGACTCTAACTTGTATGATTTGAATGGAACTAACCCGGTCTGACGTTGTTTTCAGCAGAATTGCCATGGTGTTGTTTTTTGTGCAGAAAATAAAAGTTCTCGGAATGACCTGAAGCTCCATGGAACACCTTAGAAAAAATAAAGAAAAATCATCGCCAAAGATGAAGGCTAGGGGGCACACACCCTGTCCACGAGGGTGGGGGCGCGCCCCTGGGCGTGCCCCTACCTCATGGGCCCCCTGGTGGCCCTCCGACGCCAACTCCAACTCCATATATTGGCTTTCGGGTAGAAAAAATCAGAGAGAAGAAATCATCGCATTTTACGATACGGAGCCGCCGCCAAGCCCTAATCTCTCTCGGGAGGGCTGATCTGGAGTCCGTTCGGGGCTCCGGAGAGGGGTATTTGTCGCCGTCGTCATCATCAACCATCCTCCATCACCAATTTCATGATGCTCACCGCCGTGCGTGAGTAATTGCATCGTAGGCTTGCTGGACGGTGATGGGTTGGATGAGATTTATCATGTAATCGAGTTAGTTTTGTTAGGGTTTGATCCCTAGTATGCATTATGTTCTGAGATTGATGTTGCTATGACTTTGCTATGCTTAATGCTTTTCACTAGGGCCCGAGTGCCATGATTCCAGATCTGAACCTATTATGTTTTCATGAATATATGTGTGTTCTTGATCCTATCTTGCAAGTCTATAGTCACCTACTATGTGTTATGATCCGGCAACCCCGAAGTGAAAATAATCGGGACCACTCCCGATGATGACCATAGTTTGAGGAGTTCATGTATTCACTATGTGCTAATTCTTTGTTTCGATTCTCTATTAAAAGGAGGCCTTAATATCCCTTAGTTTCTAATAGGACCCCGCTGCCACGGGAGGGTAGGACAAAAGATGTCATGCAAGTTCTTTTCCATAAGCACATATGACTATATACGGAATACATGCCTTCATTACATTGATGAATTGGAGCTAGTTCTGTGTCACCCTATGTTATGACTGTTACATGACAAACCGCATCCGACATAATTATCCATCGCTAATCCGGTGCCTACGAGTTTTCCATATACTGGTTCTCGCTTATTTACTTTTCCGTTGCTAGTGTTACAATCACTACAAAATACCAAAAACATTACTTTTGCTGTCTTTACTTTTGTTACTGTTACCACCACTATCATATTACTTTACTACTAAACACTTTGCTGCAGATACTAAGTTTCCAGGTGTGGTTGAATTGACAACTCAGCTGCTAATACTTGAGAATATTCTTTGGCTCCCCTTGTGTCGAATCAATAAATTTGGGTTGAATACTCTACCCTCGAAAACTGTTGCGATCCCCTATACTTGTGGGTTATTAGCATCGACCTCCAGTACACCGCCGGTTATCCCGGCAAAGATCAGAAGGTTGTCGTCGCCTAGTTGTGCGTGCGCCATCATGTCCTCATCTTCCATTACTGCATGGCCACAGAGACTTGCGACCGTTTCGCCAGGTTTGTCAACAGCACCGACTACAAGTTCGCTACGGTGGAAACCTATTTGCCGCGTATCACACACATCTTGTTAAATTGAACCATTTTTGTTCTCTTGGCTCAACGCAAACAGTTCATCTGAGTGGACTGTTTACCCTCTATCGCACACACCTTGATCTGGCTGACCATTTCTTTTGTTCCGCCTAATCACAAACAGTTCATCCGAGTGAACTGTATGCTGTTAATTGCGCACACCTTGATCTAGCTGACAGTTTCTTTCGTGTTTCCTAATCACAAATAGTTAATCCAAGTGAACTGTATGCTGTATATCACACACACTTTCATCTGGCTGCCCGTTTCTGTTGTTCTGCCTCATCGCAAACAGTTCATTGGAGTGAACCGTATGCCCCTCAATGCACATGTAAGTAAAATCTGAACCATGTTTGATGTAACCGCCATCACAAACGTTTTGCATCTTTTTTGACGGTTTTTTTACATCACCGTTTGTGATTAATGCATCACACACAGTTTCGTCGAAGGGTCTCTGATTGTAGTGTCGCGTTAGCAGCATCCTGTAGTAGTGATGAATCCCTATCTCCCGAGCCACGAACGGACTCCAGATTAGGGCTCCCGACGAAGAACATGAGGTGATGGCGTCTCAAAATGCAACGCAACTTTCTCTCTGATTTTTTTCTCGGAGGAAGTGAATATATAGCGCTGGAATTAGGTCAAATGGAGGCCAGGGGCCCAACAAGTCTGGGTGGCGTGGCCAGGGGGTGGTCGCGCCACTTGCCCTCCCCCCCCCTCTGGGAACTCTTGGCTCTAGTATTTTTATTTATTCCAAAATAATTCTCGAGAAACTTTCGACCAATTGAAGAACTTTTTATTTCTGCACAAAAAACAACACCACTATAGTTCTACTAAAAATATAGTCAGTCCGGGTTAGTTTCATTCAAATCATGCAAATTAGAGGTCAAAACAAGAGCAAAAGTGTTTGGAAAAGTAGATACGTTGGAGACATATGAGGGGGCATAGGTTCAATAATGACATCTCTTTGAAAAACAGCAAGCAGCAGGGTAAACAAATTACAGTTGGGCAATTGACCGAATTGCAATATTCATGACTATGATCATTCATGGCATAATCTCATATAGGCATTATGTCCGTGATATGTAGCCTGTTAATCCAACTACATCTACTACTAATACTCCACCCCAGAACCGCTATCCGGCATGCATCTCAAGGTATTAAGTTTGCCAAAAACAGAGTATCGCAGTAAGCAAGATGGCATAATGTAGACAAGAAGAAGTCAATCAATATGACAAAAACTCGTTGTTTTATCCTTAGTGGTAACATTACAAACATGTCTTGGACCTTATTGTCACTGGGTTAGATCACCGCAAGACTGAAACCACTCCAAAGCACCACTCCCTCTGACGAAAAACCCATCGAACTTGTCCAAAGAAGATAGATAGATCAGAGAGTATGCAAAGCTATTTAATTTTGTAGCAACAAAACCTCAAAATATCCAGTTGATTTTGATGAACAATCTGATCATAAAGTGTTCATCATGTCCCAACAAACACACCACCGATTACATCGAATTGATCCCAATCACGTGAGAAGGCGCACGGGAACATGGTATTGAAGATCCAAAAAGAGAGAGAATCGTCTAGCTATTGCTATATGGACCCGTAGGTCCTAATGGAACTACTCACACATGGTCATGGAGGCAACAAGGTTGATGAAGATGGGTCTGGCAATGGCTTTCCCTTCCTGCAGGGCTCTGGAATAGACCTCCGGATTGGATCTTCATGGAACAGAAGCTTGGGGCGGCGATAAAATTATTTTAAAAATATGTCAGACGATTTTGGTATTTATCGACAGTTATGGCTGTGGAATCCGGTCAAGGCGATGTAGGGGGGCCACACGACCAGGTGGCGCCCCCAAGCCGCGGGGGTTGTCCATGTGGACCCCTGATAGCTCCCCTGATCTATCCCGAAGATTCTGTGTTTGTTGTTGCCCAAACAAATTATATTAAATCAACAAGTGATTTTGACCTCCGTAGATTTTGATGTCCTGTGAAACCAAAAACAAGGAGAAAACAAGATCTGACACTGGGTACTAAATTAATAAGTTAGTGCAGAAAAATAATATAAATTTTTCTATACAAAGTATGTAGAAGTGACAATATAATTGCATGAAACAATAAAAATTATAGATACTTTTTGGACGTATCAGCATCCCCAAGCTTAATTCCTGGTCGTCCATGAGTAGGTAAATGATAAACAAAGATATTTTTTATTTTGAATGTTACCTAGTGTAATCTTGATCAAATGATGCAATCATGGTGTGAACTTAAGACAAAACTGATTTGAAGCAATATTCTATACTTGATAATAAGAAAGTAACATCAAAAATTGTAAACAAAAATAACTATTCTTTTATGTGGATCATATGTGAACTTCGTTAGGAAGAGTGAGGACTCAAATGTAAATTTTCTAAGCATGGGGATCGTTCTAGGTTCCACTAATAGCTTGAGGGCCATGGATGTATTTCTCTTCTCCTTAGCCATCACTTCGCCCTTGCCTAATCTTCTCCATCATATCCACTTGCAACTGTAGGTCATTTCCATCCATGGTCACATGCTTCAGTGTCACGACATCAGTCTTATTCTAGTAATAGCTTAGACTTGAAGCAAGACACAAGATAAGAACGCGATGAGGCCATGGCGCAATTATGGCAACAATTGACTTGGATGATGAAACAACCACATGTAAGGGTGCACTTCAAGGAAGGGTGCATGTTATGGTCGTCATACATGTAAAAGCTTTCATATTAGACACTTGGCATGAGGTGGTCGTAGATAGAGATATCAACAGTGACATCAGTGACACTCATTGCATTGCTCGCATTCCCCTAAGATAAGTTAAGTGAACGTATTTGAAGAAAGTAACGCATCTACCTCTTTTTTGACGAAAGACCCTTTGTTCGATTGTACATGAGTGGTCCCATTATTTGTGCAAACTCACTACTCTTAAATCACATGTAATAGTTGCTCGCGAACATATGGTAATGAATACCTACCCATATTGTCCTCGAATTCTTGACCTATATCTCACTTGTGTATGTGTTACTAAGGTAAAAGAAAAAAGGGTAGAATTTCACCCAACATGCTATATATCAATCTAAATTAAACTAGTAACTCAAAAGTGTTCCTACAAATACAAGTACATAGACTCAAAAGGTCATCCTAATAATGCTCCCTCTGTTTCTTTTCAGTTCGCATATAAAATTTGTCTTAGTATTGTGGATATTGATATTTCTTAATATCAATTTGATCAAACTTTGCATAGTTTGTTTTAATAAATATTATATGGGGAGTAAAAAGAAAGGAAGGGAGTACTAATTTTTTTGAGACAATCTCGCGAAGCTTTTATTCAAACCATCACAATGTTTACAGGGACGAAGGGAATACCATCCGGCTGGCCTAACCAAACATGGCGGTCGGGTCCTCACTTTAATGCATGCTTCGCTAGATTGTGAGCCTCTGCATTAGAGCTCCTAAATTCATGAACTATATTACAAGAAATAAAAGAAGTAGGCATCTTCTTAATATCCTGGATGATTACCCCTATGCTGATCTACTTATGGCATGGACTTCTTCTACCACTCTGTAGGATCGAGAAGAGGTGTCTAGAGGGGGGGTGATTAGACCCTCAACAAAAAAAAGTGATAGTTTTTAAGTTCTTCAATTTGAGGTGGAGTTTTAGCACAATTTTAAGCATGCACAATACATTTCAAGAAAGCATGGCATGATTATAAACATCGGAAAGAGTAAAGTAGGTTAATTGCATGAAAGTAAAGGGATGGGATTGGAGTGTGCAAACGCAATGAAGACACAGACTTTTGGCATGGTTACGATAGGTGGTGCTATCGTACATCCACGTTGATGGAGACTTCAACCCACGAAGGGTAACGGTTGCGTGAGTCCACGGAGGGCTCCACCCACGAAGGGTCCACGAAGAAGCAACCTTGTCTATCCCACCATGGCCATCACCCACGAAGGACTTGCCTCACTCGGGTAGATCTTCACGAAGTAGGCGATCTCCTTGCCCTTACGAACTCCTTGGTTCAACTTCACAATCTTGTTGGAGGCTCCCAAGTGACACCTAACCAATCTAGGAGACACCACTCTCCAAAAGGTAATAGATGGAGATGATGAACTCCTTGCTCTTGTGCTTCAAATGATAGTCTCCTCAACACTCTTCTCTCTCACACAGATTTGGCTATGGTGGAAAGATGATTTCAGTGGAAAGCAACTTGAGGAAGGCTAGAGATCAAGATTCTTGTGGCTGGATTGGCATGTCTTGGTCTCAACACATGAGTAGGTGGTTCTCTCTCAAAAAATGGGTAGTGGAAGTGTAGGCACGTTCAGATGGCTCTCTCTCAAATGGAGATGGGGGTGGAGGGGTATATATAGCCTCCACACAAAATCCAACCGTTACACACATTTGACCCAACTCGGTCAGACTGAATAAAAGAACTTGGTGAGACTGATTCAGTTCAAAATGTGAACGTTAGGAATCTCGGTGGGACCGACATGATCAACTCGGTGGGACCGATGTGCTAGGGCTAGGGCAAAACCTCATCTCGGTGAGACCGATTTCAGCAATGAGTAAACAGAGAGTTCGTCAGGCAAACTTGGTGGGACCAATCGCTCATTTTGGTGAGACCGAATGTTACGAAGGGAAACATAGGGTTTGTCATGCAAACTTGGCGATCGCTCAATTCGGTGAGACTGAAGTGTTACAAAGGGAAACACAGTGTTTGCAATGCCATCTCGGTGAGACCGAGATCCGTATCGGTGAGACCGAATTGTCTAGGGTTTTTGGCAGTGGCTATGTCATCTGAACTTGGTGGCACCGGATAGATCAAATTGGTGGGGCCGAGTTTTACTTTATGTTTTGGACTTATTTGGAGTGGGAAAGTGGTTGAGGGTTTTGGAGCAATATTACTAAGCAATTTAAGCAAGTAGACCATTAAGCAACACCTCATCCTCTTTTAATAGTATTGGCTTTCCTATGGACTCAATGTGATCTTGGATCACCAAAAATGAAAAAGAAGAGTCTTGAGCTTTTGCTAATCTTTGTCCTTAGCATTTTGAAGGGGTTCCACATCCTCTTATCCTTGCACTGGTACGCGTCGGTGCTATACAAATGGTTTTAAACCCCTTTCCGTGACGACATTTGGAACCGTCGCCAAGTGAGTGTGGGCGATAGGGGGTCCTTCCCACACGTCCCAGAAACCGTCGGGGATATGGAGCCATGATCCAGAGGCCTTGCAAAATATAATCGTGTGCAATGCAGCACACACTAAATTCTTTCGCACGTATAGGATCGGTGATTAAACGTTTCTAATGACGCAGTGAAACCAAACGGTGTCTCATAATGAACCGATTGGGAAACAGTATGTAAGGCACACGGGCCAACATATGAACTATGTGCGGTATGTGCCCTATCACACATGAGTTTTCTGCGGAACTCGTCTGCCATGCAAGACTCCATCGCATATGTTCTCCCAACATTTACCATCTGCGATAATGTTCTATCACAAACGGTTCAGGAGCCCCTTCGCACACATACAAGTCCTGCAGACCATTTGTGATTTTTTGTGTATCACCGATGGTTGCGGCTAGAGTGACGTGTGCTTTTCGTTTGGGATGCCACACGTTTCCTGAAAAAATTACGACTGGGATTGTATTTTACATTGGGCACAGTTTACTCCAAGTTCTCGTGTGCGATAACTTGATATCACAAACGGTTCCGGAGAGCCTACACACATATAGTAGTGCTGCAAATTGTTTGTGATATGTTATGTATCACCGACGGTTCCGCTATGATTGACGTATGCTTGCCGATGTGGATCACACACACTCATTTAGTTGAACCGTGTGCGGAGCAATTGCTAGGTTAAAACAAAAATATCCCATTTTGAATCGACATGCAAAAAGCAAATTCGCCACAATATTCAATTGAACAAATAATAAAAATTTCCCATTTTGAATCGGCACGCATAAAGAAAATTGGCCACAATATTCAGTTGAACAAATAAACAAGAATATCCCATTTTGAATCGGCACGCAAAAAGCAAATTCGCCACAATATTCAATTGAACAAATAGTGTCTACAGGAAGAACATTCATCAGATTTCGCAACAATTGCAATTGAACATATGGTAGATAAATTCCAATGATTTGTGCACACATATATGCATTACATAATTAATCATAGTGTACGAAATACGAAGACCTCATCAGATGGAAAACAATGGATCCATGCGTATATGTTTAGCGGCTAACTCTTACTCAATGGTTTAGGAGAAGGCATGCTGAAATCTTCATTATCACTAGTGGGATAGATGTAGTGATTCAGGAAGAAGTCGCTCATAAATTTCCAAACCATAAGCAATTCACCACCCGGGAGCGGTTCAGGGGTCCTCGGTTCTAAGATGAGCTGTAGTATTTTTAAGATTAGAATGTGCCATATGAATGGAGTATAAGATATTAATTAAGATGGACTTACTGGTAGTAATTCACAAGGATCATCACAACTATCAGCAGATTTGCAGATGGAGATCATGTGTCTGCAAACATAGTATCCACAAAGGTTGGTCCCTGCTTCTTGCTGGGGACACTGATTTTTTTTACAGAATTAGTCATGTATTTGTCCTGTTAGGAACAACCTAATCGGTGTTAGATGTATTATTTTTTATTTGGACAAAATAGAAAGAGGTTTATTTAGAAGCTTGAACATTTGACTAGCGTAAGAAAAGGTATTTGCAAACTATTGGATAAATTTTCCGAAAATAACGGATTTCGGTGTGTTACCGGAGAAACGATCTCGTGCTGCAGAGGTAGTTCCCTCTTGAACAGGTTACCTCGTTTAGTTTTCCACAATGCGAGCACACTGCAAATGAAGATGAATTTTGACAACATCAATTATTGAACCAGATATGAATGCAAATTATTTTCAACGTCATAGAATTCAATACTGATCCATGAATAGCTGAAGATGCGTCAGATCCTAAGCGTTTGTTGACTCTATGAGAGAATCGATGTAGTAAACTGTGTTCTTGTTTGGAACAATGAATACCAATATTTAGTGAGCGCTACATATTAAGAAAGCCATGAACTTACGAATTATGTTGAAATCTGAAAGAAAATCAGTGTATGCATGGTTGTTTACTTGACTCACCTTTCATGATATGGCGAGAGAAATGATTCTGCATGGGACGTGTTTTTGAAGATACGGATGAGCGTGTTAACGGCCCAGTCCCGTTCGTCCTTACCATGTAATGTTGTGCCATTTGCTAACGCATGATCTATGAAATACACACTCTCCCTTTTTCTTCTCTGCGCGTTTAATCCCCTGAAAGGAATAAAATGCAGTTAGTTGTTTATCATTTACAGCCTTGTATGGAGAAGTTGATCAGAGTTTGTTAAGTACTGACACAATCAGCCATCTAACAAGAGTGGCATCGAGCTCGTTGAAGTTGAAGAAGGGATGTAAGTCCTCAAAACTCACATCAAATGAACCTGCATCGTGTCGGAAATGATCTCTGTTGAAATGGACTAGCAAACCAGGATGACCTGGTGACATTTGATCCATGAAATATTCATGTAACTTGTGGCAACTAGAGCTGCACTCATCAAAGTATTCGCCAACAAGAAATGGCTGGCCATGGACGTAATTGCGTACTTCAAGTACGTCTGCTTTACTTTTAGCAAGCACCAATTCTACTTCTTCATCATCCATTTTGTTAGAAATAATATTACTCCCCGATTCGAACAACCTACTGTTAATTTGGTTTCGGACGATGAGTGCTTTAAGCAAGAGGCAATCGTTCTCTTTCCTCTTCACTCTCGCTCCGCGCTTCTTCGCAGGTGTAGGCTTTTTGGCCACTTCATTCTTGGTACTTGAAGCATTTCTGGTAGAACATCTGGTTGCCTGCAAGGTAGACCACCGAGCAGACGGTGAAGCTTTGATAGACTGCTTAGCAGACGGTTTATCTTTGCTAGATCGTTGAGCTGGCGGTGCTGCTATGACGGACTGTTGGGCTGTAGGAGCAGAGGCATCGGACTGTTGACCATGCATTGAAGCTAGTTCCGATTTCTGTGCAGGTGGTGCCAACTTGTCGGTGTGCTGAGGAGGCCGTGCCAACGCGTTGGTTTGCTGAGCAGGAAGTGCTGACACATTGGTATGCTGATCACATGACTGCAGACTGACGGACTGATGAGCAGTCAGCTCTGGACCTACAGACTGCTTAGCAGGCGGTTCTGAAGCCTCAGACTGCTTAGTAGACTGTTCCACCAGGTTGGTATGCTGAGCATTTGCTGTAGTTGGGTCTCCCCCCGCTGCTTTAGCGGCCGACATCTGAACCGGTGGTGTGTCTTCAGCAGTTGTAGGCCTTGCCACTGGCTGCTTTGGGGCGGAGGATGACATGGTCTGTACGCCACAAAGTCAGGCCGACTGATTACAGGTTGATGCATCAGCCGTCGGATTACGAGTGTTAGGTTCTGTTGGGGATATGACTATTAGGTATGACCCGCCCAGGAGGGGCCGGGTTATACCTATGGCGGTTCATCCATACGAAGCCCATGAGGATACTGAAGATGGCGGTTCACATGCAAGGTCCCAAGGCCCAAGGGCGACTTAAGGCCCGTAGGAGTAAACCGCTATATGAATATGACTTGCATTGTAAGGCAGGACAGTTAGTCACCGAGCCGGACACATTGTCTATGAGCCGGCCTGGACTCCGTGAGCCGCTGGGCGTCAACCTGTGTATATAAAGGGACGACCCGGTGGTGATTTTCAGGGCAAGAAACAAGAGATCGAAAGCTAGGTCAAGCTTATTCGCTCCCTGGTAATCGAGACATAAGCAATACCACCTCAAACTGGATTAGGCCTTTACCTTCACCACAAGGGGCCAAACCAGTATAAATTCCTGTGTCCTTTGTCCCGTTTAACCCCTTTAAGCTAACCTAGTTGTGATGGCTCCACGACTAAGTCCTCACACTAGGACATCTGCCGTGACTATTCCATGATAGTTGGCGCCCACCATGGGGGCAGCGCACGGTGGTTTCGAGTTCTTAAAGGGAGGCTTCAAAGGGATCAAGGGATACGGGGTGGGCCAGATGACCAAGGGTCGTCGCGGCAAGCTCTACATATATGATGCAGGCTGGGGCCCCAAGGCCGGCTCAATTGAGTATGGGTACCGGGTCCCCTTCGGCGGAATTCACGTCTTCATCGGCAAGATCAGCGAGTCGGGCCCTGAGCCGGACATCTGCACCGACATCATCGAGACGGCTCAGCGTGCAAGACCAGCCCGAGCTCAGCCTGCCATGAAACGTGCCTTCGTGGGATTCATCCATGGGGCGGAACTTGATAAAGGGTCTATGTCTAGCGATGAGACGGCGATCTACTCCGATGGTGAGTCGTCCACGGGTGAGACTAATTCATTGTATCAACTGCAAGACAGTAGGCTTGGGGGCTGTTTCGATGGCGACAGTATTCCGGACCCCTATGAGCCGCCGAACAGGGTCGCAATCTTCATGGCCGGTACACAGCCTGGGAAGAATTCTTCAACTGTAGCGACAATGAGCTCTGGGTCAGCAGCGGTGGTGGCAGCCGGGGCAGGAGGCCCAGTGCACCCACCAGCTCAACATTTGATGGATCTGCTGGATAAGCTGATAGCCTTGTTAACAGGAGAGGTTAGCCCGGCGAATCAAGCTCAGCATAACGCGAAAATTGCAAAATTGCGTGATGAGGTAGCGCTAGCCAAGGAAGACCTGGCGGCGGAGGACGCTAGAATGACAATGGAGCGAGCTGCTTTGGGTTCTCACGCACAACGGATCCATGCTAGTTCCTTCCGGCTCTCGTTTGATCAGAACACTTGAAATGAAATCATGAGAAGAAGGCGCCGGAGTCATCTGCCGTCAGTTTACAAGGTGAGGAATCTCTTTGGTACGCCTGGAGCAAGGACCAGTAACCAACCAGAGATAAACCGGGTCAGAGCGCCTGGGGCTGGAGCGCCAGCTCAACCATGCACGACGGAGCCACCTCATCTGAATAATACTCCGCCTTAGCATGTGCCAACACCACCGGGACATTTTTCTAACCCTTTGGATAATATGATCACTGAGGCAACATGATTAGCGGCTCACCCAGTTGAAGGCGATTCTCGAGCAGCGGTTGAGACATGGGGGGATAGAGAGCTTCTCCAAATAGCATTAGTATAGCAGGAGGCATATTCTTACAGTTGAGAGAGGATTCATTCAACCACTCGCCCAAGCCGGAGTTACAGCAGACACATGGACTCACCGGCCATTTCGAGCAATGACCAGCGCCGTAACCAGCCACGTGGGCATGACCCGGCGCATGATTATGCGCATGGTTTGGCCGATCAGGACAGGGCACGTCACGAAGCTGAGCAGGCGGCTCATAAACATCTTCCGGTTTATCCGATGGCTTCGGTGGAGGCAGGTGTGACTTCTAGAACTACAGGTATACCTTGTTTAGTGTCGGCTCTGCGTAATGAACGTCTGCCCAAGGATTTCAAAGGACCTTATAAGGTGCCTAACTAGACAGCCGCTTTACCCCCTGAGCCGTGGATGGAGAGTTATGAGATGGCCATGGAGCTGTTGGAGGTCAGTGATGCTGCATGTGCCAAATACTTCACCATAATGCTGTATGTGACGGCCCGTACTTCGTTAAAAAGGCTGCCCGCCAACTCCATCGGGTCATGGGATGAGGTAAAAGCCCGGTTTATTCAGAACTTCAAATATACATGCAAACGGCCCATGTCGATTGTGGATTTGGATGCTTGCCCCCAAGAAGAGGGCGAGTCAATGACCCATTGGATAACATCAATGCCGGCTCAGCAGTTTTAATGTTAGAGAAAAATTGCCATTTTTTGCCCCTCAGACAGAAGCTAGGGCGGCTCAAGCGCGATTGCAATGATATGGGGCAGCTGATGGCGGCTCTAGTTAAATATGCCGACCCTGATAGTACCTACGACCCCGAGTCTGATGATGAAAAGCCGGGAAAGGGAAAAGAAGAGTGGCAACGCCAAGGGTTCGCAGCATAACCCGGCGAGTCAGGGGGCAACGGTAAACACAAGGCTGATAATAATTCGGATTTTGTGGCTAATACCAATATACAAAACAATGGTCAACGTCGTAAGGGGAGGCCACCTCCTCGGACAGGTGGATCAGGTATTAAAATCGAGCAGTTGCTGAATTAGCCCTGCCCAAAGCATGGCACGAAGGAAAGGTCGTCCACTCACCTTTGGAAAGATTGTCAAATTATGAGGGAGTTCAAAAATTCTGACTTATTCCATAACAATCATGGGTCAGGCGGCGGCTCAAGTTTTGGTGGTGGCGGTTCTCATGGCACGGGTTACGGTTGTGGCGGTTCTAGTTCCAGCTTCCAGGGTCACCAAAACCATCAAGGTAATCGGGGTGATTACAATCAACAATCCGGTCAAGGGAGTCAGCAGCAGCAGCAGTCTGGATATCAAACTCATCCGAAGCAGTTGAATAGTGGGCAGTATCACGTCTTCACCACAAGTTTATGCAAGAGGGACCAAAAGCTCCATAAAAGGGTTGTTAACGCCGTTGAGCCGACAGTTTCCCGGTACTTACGATGGTCTGAGCAACCCATTATGCGGAGTCGAGAGGATCACCCGCCACGGGTTGATAATCCGGGTCACTTGGCGTTGGTGGTGGCGCCTCAGGTTGCTGGATACAATTCACTAAGGTAGTCATGGATGGGGGTAGTAGTATTAATATCCTCTACCATGATACTTTCCGTCGCATGGGGTTAACTGGCAAAAATATTAAGCCGTCCAATACTATTTTCCAAGGAGTGGTGCCTGGTAAGTTGGTGTACCCTGTAGGCAAGATTGAGCTAGAAGTTGCCTTTGGGGATGAGCATGATTCCAGGGCCGAGAAGTTAACCTTTGAACTGGTCAAGATGAGAAGCCTGTACCACACTCTGTTTGGACAGACGGCTTATGCCAAGTTCATGGCATGACCTTGTTATGTTTATCTGCAGCTTAAGATGCCGGGTTAAAAGGGGACCATCACAGTGCATGGAAGTCGGAAAATAGCTTTGGAGTGTGAAGAAGGTGACGCTGCTTACGCTGAGTCTATCTGTGCAACCGAGGAGTTGAAGTTCTATAAAGACAATGTTGATCCGGCCGATATGACATCTTTGAAAAAGCCAACCACAGAGCATGATCCGGTGTTGAAGTTTAAGTCGGCCGATGACACTAAGCTAGTTGGCTTTGTTCCTGGAAATTCGTCCAAGCAGTTCAGTATCAGTGCTAATCTGGATTCAAAATAGGAAAGTGCGCTCATTGAGTTCATCCGTGAGAACTAGGACATCTTTGCATGGAAACCTTTTGGCATGCTGGGGTGTACCGAGGGAACTCGCTAAGCACACTCTTAATACTGATCTGAAGTTTAAGCCCGTCAAGCAATTCCTTCGTTGCTTCAATGAAGAGAGGCGCAAGGCCATTGGTGAAGAAGTGGCCCGGCTCTTGGCGGCTGGGTTCATTGTTGAAGTCTTTCATCCTGAGTGGTTGGCTAATCCAGTGCTGGTGCTTAACAAGAATGGCACTTGGCGCATGTATGTGGACTACACGGACTTAAACAAGGCTTGTCCGGCTAATCCTTTTGCTCTCCCTCGTACTGATCAAATCATTGATGCTATGGCGGGTTGTGAGCGTTTGAGTTTTTTGGATGCTTATTCTGGTTATCATCAGATTAAGATGGCAGTTAAGGACCAGGAGAAGACATCTTCTATCACTCCCGTTGGAGCCTTCTGCTATGTGTCAATGCCTTTTGGGCTCAAGAGTGCCCAGGCGACTTACCAGCGATGTGTGCAGAATTGTCTTCACAGTCAGATTGGGTGCAATGTTCATGCTTATGTGGATGATATTGTGGTGAAATCCAGAGAGAAGGAAACTTTGATAGAGGATTTGAAGGAGACCTTCAACAATCCCCAGGTCTACAAGATGATGCTTAACCCGGCCAAGTGCATTTTTGGTGTGCCAGCAGGCAAGCTTTTGGGTTTTCTGGTTTCTAACAGAGACATTGAGGCTAACCCAGAGAAGATCAAGGCCATTACCTCCGTGGCAAACCGGCGTGTATCAATGATGTTCAATGTCTGGCGGGTCGTATTGCTGCCTTAAGCCGGTTCATAAGCCGGTTGGGTGAGAAGGCCATACCACTGTACCAGATGATGAAGAAAACAGATAACTTTGTCTGGAGCGGTACTTCTAATGATGCGTTTGAAGCTTTGAAGAAACAGCTGGCTGAGCCACCAGTCCTTGCTGCTCCCATTGATAAGCAACCGTTGTTATTATATGTGGTTGCTAACACCCGGGCCGTCAGCGTCGCTGTTGTGGTGGAACGAAAGGAAGCAGGCAAGGAATATACGGTTCAATGGTCGGTTTACTATATCCGTGAAGTGCTTATTGAGTCCAAGCAGAGATATCCGCACTGGCAGAAGCTTGGTATATGGGGTGTTCATGGCCAGTTGGAAGCTTAAACAATATTTTTTGGGTCATCCCATCACTATGGTCAGTTCTGCTCCCTAGGGGATATTATCCAAAACAGAGAAGCTAAAGGTCGAGTAGCCATGTGGGCCATTGAGCTTGGACCTCATGGTTTAAAGTATATGCCTCGCACGGCCATCAAATCTCAAGCACTTGTGGATTTCATCAATAACTGGCAGAGCTACAGATGCCCGAGGAGAAGCAAGATAACACATATTGGACTATTCACTTTGATGGGTCCAGGAAATTGGAGGGCTCAGGGGCTGGAGTTGTCTTAGCTTCCCCTCGAGGTGACAAGTTGTGTTATGTTTTAAGGTTGATGTTTCCCTGTACTAACAATGCACCTTAGTATGAAGCCTTGCTCCATGGTCTTCGGATGGCTAAGGAGATGAACTTAAGCCAGGTGAGATGTTTCGGCGACTCAGACTTGGTAGCTCAGCAAGGCAAATGGGATTCTAAGGATCCACTCATGGCGGCTTATCGTCGTGAAGTTGACGCTATTGCTGGGCACTTCAAGGGTTATCAAGTGGAACACATTGATCGCAGGAAAAATGAGGCGGCTAATGCCTTAAGCCGGTTAGGGTCCCAACATAAGCCGATGCCACCTAACACTTTTTTTGGATATTTTGCATAATCCTTATGTCAAGTTGCCTACAGAGGAAGATCTGGCTCTTCCTGACCCGGAAGCACAATTAGTAGCAGCTCTTCACGCTATCCCTGATTGGACAGTTCCATATTTGGCTTATATGACCCGGGGCGAGTTACCTAAGGATGAAACTTTGGCCATACAGATAACCCGGCGGTCTAAGTCAATGATAATTGCTAACGGAGAATTACACCATCGCAGTGTCACTGGGGCGTTTCAACGTTGTGTTTCCCCTGAAGAAGGCCGTGAAATTCTTCACGAGATTCATGAAGGAGATTGTGGTCATCATGCCGGCTCTAAATCTCTTGTGGCCAAAGCTTTTCGTCATGGATTTTATTGGCTGACGGCTCATGCTGATGCCGAGGATTTGGTCAGTAAATGTGATGGTTGTCAGAAATTTTCACGGCGAGCTCACGTGCCGGCTCAAGAGTTGAGGATGATTCCAATTTCTTGGCCATTTGCAGTTTGGGGACTTGATATGGTTGGGCCTTTTAAAAGGTCCAAGGACAAAAAGACCCACCTTTTGGTGGCGGTTGACAAATTCACAAAGTGGGTCGAAGCAGAACCGGTCAGTAAGTGTGACGCGGCAACAACGGTTCAATTCATCAAAATGATGAGTTTTTGCTTTGGTTTTCCCCATAGCATTATAACTGATAATGGCACTAATCTGTCCAAGGGTGCTATGAAATAGTTTTGTCAAGTGAGCATATTCGACTTGATGTGTCGTCAGTAGCTCACCCTCAATCTAATGGTCAAGCTGAAAGAGCCAATCAAGAAATTTTGAGAGGCATCAAGCCCTGGCTTATGGTTCCTTTGCAGAGGACGTCGGGTTGTTGGGTGGAGGAGTTACCTTCAGTGCTTTGGAGTATCAATACTACCCCCAACAGATCTATGGGTTACACGCCTTTCTTCATGGTTTATGGAGCAGAGGCAGTTCTTCCTAGT
This sequence comes from Aegilops speltoides, assembly GCA_021437245.1. Lineage (NCBI taxonomy): Eukaryota > Viridiplantae > Streptophyta > Magnoliopsida > Poales > Poaceae > Aegilops > Aegilops speltoides. Next base: position 375,004,721 of record CM038146.1, read on the forward strand.
GACATCCGTCATGACTCGCCCGGCGTGGCGGCTTATGTTGAAGCTGATAATGAAAAAGCACGTCAGGATGCACTTGACCTGTTGGACAAGGAGCGTGACCTTGCGGCAGCTCATTCGGCGATTTACCAACAAGATTTACGCCGTTATCACAGCCACCGGGTTGACCAGAACCTTTCAAGAAGGTGACTTGGTGCTCCGGCTTATCCAGGATCAAACTGATATGCACAAGCTATCCCCACCTTGGGAAGGACCCTTTGTGGTCAGCAAGAATTTGAACAATAGGTCATACTGCCTTATCAATGTTCGAGACTACAAGGACTCACGTCAGTCAGAGGGGGAGACCCGCCGGCCATGGAATATTGCTCATCTTCGGCCTTACTACTCTTGAGCCACCGGCTCTTATGATGCACATTGTCCAACAAGAGGCCCTCTTCCAAGAAGGGTGGGCAAACCCAGGCTGTTGCACATTTTAATGTACCTTCATAATGTGTAAGCACGCCCTTCAGTCTGTCTTTCATTCCAGATAGATCAGATATAGCATCATCACGAGCAGCTGTAGTCTCAGTGTCGCTGGGGTCAGCTGATGCTCTTGTGTTGTGTTGTCACACAATAATTAGCATCCTCCATGCCTGCCTCCCCAACCATCTGATGGCTATCTATCAGTGTTAGGGTCTTCCCAATCATCATTGACTACTCAAGATCCTTTCTAACAGCCGGATACATTTCCTTCCTCAACCTTTCATACAATTCATTCTTCTTCATTTCACTCTTTGCTTTTTTCACGCTGAGCCTCTCTTCTTTGCTGAGTGTGAAAGCCCTCTTGTGCGGGACATTAACACCTATACGCCTTGCATGGCCATGGGCTCTTTTGTTTCTAGAGCAATGGACAGAGTGTCACATGGCCCTGAGTTCCTGTAGAACCTTCCAGGGATATTGGAAGCCTCTACCATCACTTGATACAGGTTTTCGTGATGTGAGTTTTTAAAGTAATAAGTTCCATCATCATGCCTCATTGCACGTGCCCGCAAGTAGTCTTTGGCGCGTTCGCCCCTAATTTCACTAAAGACCGGTTCCCCACCCGGCGCTACTTCTTCTTTGTCCTTCTAGTCCCATATCGGTTTCATGCCGTAGTATCCTGCCACACCCATATGGTGGGAGTGTGTGTTCTTCTTCTGAAGTTCCGATTGCTTGAAACTCTTCTCAGCAAACTCTTTAGTTGCCCTGACCCTTTTGAATTCTGCCTAGTCTGCCTTTGTAATTTTGGGGTATGCGGGGATTGGGTCCTTGCCTTCACTCAAGTACTTCTTGTACAACACGTGCTTCCAGTTTCTCCAAGCATCCCTAGCCTTCTTCCGTGCAGCGTGTTCCACCTACATTCTCCACTGCTCTGGAACATTGAAGTGATCCATGATCTCCCGGACTATCCATCACCGTGTTTCCGTGTCAGCCTTCCGAAACCCCGGTAGATTTATGTTGAGCCTTGCCCTGCCAACAAATCCACACACACTCCTGAACCTCGTGCGTGCTTTATCTGGTTTAGTTGGAGCCCAAGACTTTAAATCAATCTCAGTTACTTCATATACACCTTTAGGCTGGTGTGTGGGCTTCCTTGGAGCGTACCTCTGTGTCCTGACCGGAAGGGTAATTTCTGCAGCTCTAACCCGTTCAAGATTACTTGATCCCTCACCATCTTTTGAAGACCTAGGGTTGTCGGAATCAGATGAAGCTACATCGCCTGATGCATGAGTGTCATCGCTACTATTTGGCATCTACAGAAAACACATGCGAAACTCAGGAAAGGGGGATAACATAAAACTAACAAGTTGGTATCAAGATTTCTAAACATGTCATGCAATAATTTAGAAAATGTACGGCTAATTTGTTAAGTTTGTGTGCTCGGGTGCCCGCGATCTGTAAATCGGCAGTAACTTATTGGAACAAATACAACTTATATGTACTTGTTAGGAAGGTACATAATTAACATATATACGCTCTCCGTTATTTTATAGCCAATTTGGGAACATATAGAACAAAATAGGAAGAGGGATTGCGAGGAAATGTGCCTCACCGCGATGGAGAGCAGTAACTAACAGGCTTCTCAATGCAAACCCGGCCAGACCACAGGAGAGGCGAGGATTACAACGTTGATATGCTCGAGGGTGGCTGGCGAGCAAACGAAGATGGCGAGGCGCGGTCAGCCGCGTGTTGGGAATGGCATTGGAGGTAGGCTTGATGCCGAAGAGCGAGCACACGGCCGGGGTGAGCACACAGAGGGTTCTGTTATGGATCTGGGGGAGGGGAGCTGGTGATGGAGATTGGGTGGACTAGTTGAATGAAACACGGGCGGGCCGGTGTGTGTGTGTGGGGGGGTGTTGGCGGTCTAGGTGAAAAGGGTGGAAAATATCCCCGGTCGCCGCGAGTAAATGCCTATACAAACGGTTGCCTCTAAGCGCTCGTGTGCACAAAGATAAAAATTTCATTTGAAATGAAGACGTGAGTTCATCGTTTCGCCTCTAAATTTTTTCCACATTAAGCAATAACCATTATACCACGGGTTTGATTTGCTGGTGCATTTTAGGTCTCGTGTGCTATATGTAAGACATTTTTTGGCATTTACCGTACATTTTGGCATATAAATCAATTCCTAGGAAGACTGCATTTCCTGTCGAAAGGGATGAGGATTGTTGTTTGATCTGGGAGCATCCAATGGTGCAGACATACGATCCGTGGGGTTTGGGTTCTGGCCAATCAGAACGCATGACTCAGATCGCGCGCAGAGCAAAGGGGGGCATCGACCACAGTTTGGTGGGCACACGGCTTTCTTGAGTGAACCATGTGCTATTTGAAAACATTTACATTAACTAACAGCATACCCGGGTGGTGAAGGAGTCGGAGGAGGAGGAACTGCATAAAAAAATCACAACCGGAAATGCATCTGCTGTCGAAAGGGACGAGGATCGCCGTTCGATCTGGGAGCATCCAACGGTGCAGATGTATGATCCATGGGGTTTGGATTCTGGCCAATCAGAATGCATGACTCAGATCGCACGCATGACGGGGGGGCATCGGCAATGCTTTAGTGGACACACAACTTTCGTGAGTGAACCATGTGCTATTTGAAAACCTTTACATTAACTAACAACATTTTTTTGTTTGAATGAAAACATGAGTTCATCATTTCGCCTCGAAATTTTTCCCATGGTAAGAAATCACGATTGTACCCTAGGTTTCAATTTTCTGGTACATTTTACCAGGCGGGAGGCCTCGCTAGCAATCTCAAACATTGCATATGCAAAAATAAAAGAGATCTAGTTTAATTTCTATATATATAGTTGCAAATACACATGAGTGTTACCGCAAGATCATTTGGGTGTTTGTAACACCCCGAGACCGACGCTCCAGATGCCTTCCTTGTATTCCGAGATTCATCGTGTGATTTGTTTTGTTCGTTGCATTCATCCTTGCATCATGTGCATTGCATCATGTCATCATGCAACCCCTTTTTTAGAACTCACCTAAATAAATTGCATAGATCGTTGATCTATTTAAATCGAGGGATATTCACATGGTGATTTCTCTTTAAAACATATTCAAAGTCTCCTACTATTATTAGGGAGCTATAATAAATATTTCATTATTTCGTATTGATCATAACACACTTGCAAATAAATCCCAATGCCTTTGTTATCTGAATTCTTGGTCTCCGACTTGTCCTCTTATCCTTTTATCATTTTATCGAGGCTCTTCCTAAATGTTCAACATTTTCGGAAACTTCGGATTCCTACTCCTTGTTCAAACCATTTGAATTAAATTCAAATGAATTTGAATTTAAATCTTGCAATCATGCTCACTTCTATTTTCTTGGAACGAGCACATTTTTATGAGTCCAGGAAAATTGTCCTCCTGCTCAACTTCTTTTCCCTAGCCCATCTTCCTTTTCCTTCTCTCTAATGCTTTTCTGTTAAAGAAAATTAGTGAGAGAGAGAGCCCAGCCCAGCTGCCCAGCCAGGCCTCTGGCCACTTCTTTCTCTACCGGGCCGACCTCTAAGGCCCAACCAGCGGCCCAACTAACCCTCCTAAGCCTAGCCGCGCCTATCTAACCCTAACCCTCCTATCGATCCCTCCTCTTCATTCCCTCGCGCCGCCGCCTGCAACACACTCATCGCCAGGGAGAGGAGCTCCCCGCGCCCTTGTCCCGTCCCTGACCGCCACTCCCCCTGCTCCTCCACGCGGTGCCGACCGGCGACCAAGATGAACGGGAACCGCACCGGAGCTCCTTCCTCTACGCCCTCTCCAGGAGCCGCTCGCTGCTGCTGCTCTTCATCGAGGCGCAAGTCCCGCCGCGGTTGCTGCTCTTCTCCTGCCCCGCCGGTCGCCTCTGCCTCGACCCCGCGTCCTCGCCTCCGGCAACCGTCGCTGCTCCGTGCACCCCGGCCCCCTCCTGCCTCAACGGAGCAGGTCCCCGCGCCCCACGACTTCGTCTGTGTCGTCTCCTGCTCCTCGCCTCGAGCACCGACGCTCCAAGGCCGGCCTCCTACAGTTCGTCGTTGCCGGAGCTCCCCACCACCAGCAAGCAGCCGACCTCGCCGCCCGTCGCCATCAACCCCTCCACCTGCGTCCTGCACACCACTGCCCCGAGCGCCCCTGTCCTCGAGCACCTGTTCGGTTACTGTCAAGCGCTCTGACCCGTTGCTGCCATGGCCTTGCATCCATCTAGCCCTGTTGTGTTCATGGAGCCACTATACCATGGCCAAGACCGAGACCCCGTGAACGTCAAGTACCACGACAACCATGTCCCGTCAAGTTCATCTACGGAATGAGTACCACTACGCCCGAATACCGTGGATGCGCCAAGTCCTACTTCAACAAGTGTACCTCTACTTCGGATTCACCAAGTACCCCTTCGGATGCGCTAGTTCGGCTACATGGACCACCAAGTTCCTCTACCGTCGACCCGAACATCTACGAACCATGTACGTCTACCATCGCCGTGGATCCGACAAGATCTGTGTACAACTACTTCCCACGACGACCCGTGAACGTCTACTTCCACTACCGTCGCCACGTGAACCACTACTTCCACTACAATCCGTGTACCACTACTTCCTTCGACGAACGTGTTCCGTCCCGTATACACGCTTCAAAGGTATAATCCCGAGATGATCACCCATGGACCGAATGCATGTGTTGTATGAGATGCTCGTGTTTGCACCGTGATCAAATTGTCGCTTGCGATGCCCCTCTTTTGCCATGCCACCGACACGTGGGAACCTGGTATCCGGGATCACCCCACCTTCTTTTGCATGTTCCGTACGTCCACACTTTCTTTTGCACCGACATCTCGACGAGTTGTCGGATCATCGAAATGTTGTCGTGGCACCATTTCCGTTGTCGTTGCCATGGCACCCCTTTCGTTCCGCCATGGTGACGAAATGCTTCATAACATGCTCATGTCAACATTTTCATAAAAATTGCGTAAAACTTGTTTATGTCATCCGCATCATGATAACAACATTTAAAATGTTTAAAATTGTTGCTTGCTTTAAAATTGCTAAAGAACATATGGTGTTTTCCGGAATTGTTGTTTGTTGTTTCCGGCCTCATTTAAATTGCCTAGCTAGGTAGGTTTTTTTTTATGTTTCACCTCTTGCCATGTTTATAACAACATGTAATTTTGTTCTATTCCTAAACAAGAGAGAACTAAATAATTGATGTGGTGTTCCGTCAATATGCAACTCATTGCATATTGAGCTGCACTTAACTTGTTGTGTTGTTTGTGCATATTGCCATGCCACACCTCATTAAACAGGACATGCATCATACTTGTTTGTGCATCATGACATGATTATGCTTGTGTGTTTACCATGTTGTTTGCTTCTTTCCGGTTTGCTTCTCTCGTTAGCTTCGGTTTCGTTCCGGAGTTGTGAGGATTCGTTGGACAACGTCCGTTTGTCTTCTTCATGGACTCGTTCTTCTTCCTAGCGGGATTTCAGGCAAGATGACCATTACCCTCGATATCACTTCTATCTTTCCTTGCTAGTTGTTTTGTTCTATCGCTATGTTGCGCTACCTATCACTTGTTTACCATGCCTCCCATATTGCCATGTCAGCCTCTAACCGTTTCACCCTTCCTAGCAAACCATTGCTTGGCTATGTTACCGCTTTGCTCAGCCCCTCTTATAGCATTGCTAGTTGCAGGTGAAGTTGAAGATTGCTCCATGATGGACAAGATTATGTTGGGATATCACAATATCTCTTATATTATTAATGCGTCTATATACTTGGTAAAGGGTTGAAGGCTTGGCCTTATGCCTGGTGTTTTGTTCCACTCTTGCCGCCCTAGTTTCCGTCATACCGGTGTTATGTTCCTTGATTTTGCGTTCCTTACGCGGTTGGGTGATTTATGGGACCCCCTTGACAGTTCGCTTTGAATGAAACTCCTCCAGCAAGGCCCAACATTTGTTTTAACATTTGCCACCTAAGCCTTTTTCCCTTGGGTTCTGCAGACTCAAGGGTCATCTTTATTTTAACCCCCCCGGGCCAGTGCTCCTCCGAGTGTTGGTCCAAACTAGAGCCCTTTGCAGCGCCTACTCAAGGAAACTTAAGGTCTGGTTTTAGTTGTACGGATTGCTCATCCGTTGTGCCATGAGAACGAGATATGTGCAGCTCCTATCGGGATTTGTCGGCACAGTCGGGTGGTCTTGCTGGTCTTGTTTTACCATTGACGAAATGTCTTGTAAACCGGGATTCCGAGACTGATCGGGTCTTCCTGGGAGAAGGAATATCCTTCGTTGACCGTGAGAGCTTGTCATGGGCTAAGTTGGGACACCCCTGCAGGGTATAAACTTTCGAGAGCCGTGCCCGCAGTTATGTGGTAGATGGGAATTTGTTAACGTCCGGTTGTAGAGAACTTGACACTTGACTTCATTAAAACGCATCAACCGCGTGTGTAGCCGTGATGGTCTCTTTTCGGTGGAGTCCGGGAAGTGAACACGGTCTTGGTGTTATGTTTGACGTAAGTAGTTTCAGGATCACTTCTTGATCACTTCTAGCTTCTCGACCGTTCCGTTGTTTCTCTTCTCGCTCTTATTTGCGTATGTTAGCCACCATATTTGCTTAGTGCTTGCTGCAACTCCACCTCATTACCCTTTCCTACCCTTAAGCTTAAATAGTCTTGATCTCGCGGGTTTTGAGATTGCTGAGTCCTCGTGACTCACCAGATACTATCTCAACTGTTGTAGGTGCCGATGATACCAGTGCAGAGGATGCTACCTAGCTCATATGGGAGCTCAACGAAGATCTTGGTCATTGCTATGTTTCGTTTCATGTTAGTAGTGGAGCCCAGTTGGGACGATCGGGGATCTAGCAGTTGGGTTATCTTCTTTTCTTTTGGCTTCGTCCGTAGTCGGACTATGTGTGTACTCTGAATGATGTATGATTTATTTAAGTACTTGTGTGAAGTGGCGATTGTAAGCCAACTATTTATCCCAATCTTGTTCATTACATGGGATTGTGTGAAGATGACCCTTCTTGCGACACATGGCATCCACCGTAAAGGAATGCCGTTAAGCTATCGGGTCTGGTTTTGGATCCAATAACCCGCTAACAGCCCCGACCAATGGGGATTTTCCACGTGTAAAATTAGCATTGGCTGGAGGAAACACATGTCAGCTCACCGTTGGGACAGATGTCATCCACTCATTGGACCAAAGGCGCCTATGATACGTCAACACGTTGCACGGCCCAATAGAGGCCCAATCATGTGAAAAGGCCGGCCCGTTTGACTTGGTCAAAAGGTGGCGGGCCGACCCAAGGAAAGCCTGTTAACGGCATGTTCGCATATAGCCCATTTACAACCCGCTAACCCAGGGCCCGTTACAACCTATCCGAATTAGGTCCAGTAGCATCATCTGGGCCGTCCAATATGATTCCAGACCATTTTAAGTTCCGGCCCATGTATGGCCCATGACGTCTTTCAACCCATATGAGGCCCTTTGTAACTCTTGGCCCATTAACGGCCCGTGGTGAAACTGACCCGTAATGAACAATGTATCACTTTATACCCATTAACGGCATGTTAATCCATTGGGCTATTTGCAGCCCATGTTATCTTTCGGCCTTCTCGGGGCCCATTTATTCTTGGGCTCATTTTCAGCATTCGGTTACTTATGGCCCGTTACTCCCATTTTTTGCTTGTGGGCCAAATTCAGCCCGTGGTTATAGTCGACCCGTTTGTGGGTCGTTAATACGTTGGGTCGTTTCCATAGCATCATCAAATATGACCAATTAACGACAGCCCGTTGTGGACTTATGGTCGGCCCATGAACGGACGATTCCAACTCTAGCCCGTTTACGGCCATAATGCGGTATGTTATTGGCCCATGTTTGGCCAATCGATCATACGGCCCGTATAAGGCCCATCGATGATACGGCCCGTAGAAGGGCCATTGTTTCCACGGCCCATAGAAGGCCCATTGTTTCTACGGCCCATAGGAGGCCCAGTGTCACTACAGTAAATATGTAGCCCATGGTTATTGTGGCCTAGTTTTAAAAAAATAGGTTATTGCGGCCACTAGCAAACCGTGGAAAAAGAACTGCACTGACTACAAGCAAACAAATAAACAAGACCACAAGGAAATAAATAAGCAGCAAACTTACGCTAGGCTATCACGGCTATTACACATGTTACATCCACTGGGCATCAAAGTTCGCCACCAGCACAAATAAACGCGCCGAAAAAATAATATATAAAACTGAGAGCACCTCTGGGGGCCAATGATGAATAATACAAGGAAGAACAGCCTCGCGAGGGGCTGTTCTTGGCTGGTGCGATGAACTTCTTGGGTGAGTTCAGTCGCCTCTCTCTCTCTAGTCTACCCGAAATCTCCCCCCTCCTACTCTGTGGTGGCTAGCTCTATTTATAGAGGGAGGCCCTGGGCCTCTTCCCAAATATTAAGCGGGAAGGACGCCAACAATTGGCCATTTTGACGGGGAACATCTAGTACACTTATCCTGACTAAAGTCGGTCCTCGCCCGCCAAAGACCCTGACGGTGACGCCGGCTTGGGCTCCAGGATGACCTCCATCCTGCCGTCCTTCTGGTCTTGGTCTTGTTGCACCGAAAGGGTTGCCTTTGCTTGATACTCTTGCCTACGCTTGCCCCCTTTGCACCAAAGAGGATACAAGAACTCTGCGCAGGCCGGCGCCCGCCTGGCCTCGGTCGTCATGGCTTGCGTCACGGGCACCTCGTGAGGTACCCTACCTTGATCTCTCCGCCTCCTCGCGAGCCAGCCTGGCGGGTCTGTGCCCGAGGAAGCCTCCTGTCGTCCGCCCCGCGAGGCTTGGCCCCTCGCGAGGGTCTTGAGCATGTGTAGATGACGATGGGCCGTACTGGGCCACTCCTTGAGCCACGCCGCAGGCTGCAGGCAGGCAAGTCTGGGTACCCCTGTTCCCAAAACGCCGACAGTACCCCCGGGCCCGAGGCGCGCCTGGACTTGGCATAGCAGGAAGGCGAAGGGGCAAGTGCGAAGCGCCTGGACCCCATCAGCATGCGGCCTTGGGCGCCGCGTGGCAGTTGATTGGACGTGGGCGTCCTGGCTCCCCCACGACGCCTCGGTAACTGCACGATTTGACAAGTCCCTGCACGCAAAACGGGTCATCATTACTTGTGATCGTGGTGGCCGGCGGTTGACCTCCCTCGGCTATATGTATGGAACAGCATGAGCCCTTCCAGTCCATCCCTTCTTGCTACTCCCCTTCTCCTTCTTGGCCGCTCGCCATCCCCATGGCCCCGCCGAAGAGTTTCTCGGCTGTGGAGAAAGGAAAGGCTCGCCAGGAAGGGCCCGGCTCTCCTCTAGCCAAGTGTGGCCGGGGTTGCCCTCGCAAGCACCCTACGGCACCCGCTGCAGCCTCCCGTGGCCGTGGAAACAGCCCTCTGCGCGGCGGTGGGCGTTCGGCTACCAACGAGAGGTACGCTGGGGCTGCGCAACCCCCAAGGCCGCGCTCTCGCTCGGCCGAGGTGCTGCCGGAGTTCGTCGTGTGGTCGGCGGACCCGACCGGCACCTGGATCCAGCTCCCCCGCTGCTTTATAGGTGAACTTCCGGCTGGTGCCCCGGGCGGCCTTTGGCTTCAGGCAGATGGTTGCTGCAGCAAGGCCTCCTGGGCTACTCTGGGGGTCTCCACCTCCGGGGAGGCGGCCCTGACCCTCGGCTGGCAAACGTTTGCCCGCGCGCGCGGCCTGAGCCGACGATGCACTCTACAGTTTAAGTTCGACGATGATGCCACCCTCTACGTGAGGGTGTTCGGGGAAGACGGCCGCCGCGCCGGATGCTGCCCCGAAGATGATGACCGCGGCCGCGCGCCCAGCCCCGGCGTTGGTCGGGATGAAGGTGGCGGGAGGCGCGCGGGCAGCGGTTCCCGAGGCCCGCCAAGCTCTTTTGACTCCCCCTGGGACGACAGCTCCTCTAGTGGCGGTCGGGACCAGCCCCCTTTTCGTTGCGCTCGCCTGGGAGAGGGTAGCGGGTCGGCCCGACACCGTGCTTCAGTGAAGCGGGAGGCGAAATCCAGTTGAGCTCCAGAGGTAGTACGAGCCTTTGTCGAGAGTTGGCGTCGGGCGAGTCATGCCCCCTTTTGCTTTCCTTTCTCTCCTGCGCAAAAAGAATGTAGTCTGGTGCCCCACGGGGCGTGTTGAACTATCGCTGTTTAATTGGTGCACTATTTCTACTGTTTCCGCGCTATGTTTTTGTTTTGCGTGTTTATGCGTGGAAATCACTTATATTGGGGGGGGGGGAAGCTTGTTGCGGTCCTCGCCTCCCGAGGCTAGGGCCTCGTCGTGCGCCTTGTGTCCTGCAGGGTATAGTCAGTAGGGGTAGTCTCCAGCCTTGGTAGCGAGGGTAACCAACCCAAGTCCCGTGATCGTGTCGCGATGCCCATGGGGCACGGAATGGGAGGGGTGCTCCCGCAGCGGACTCGGATAAGGAAGTTCCAAACCACCGGGGCAGAAAAACACTCGCGAGGGTTCCCATGTTCCTCCCTCGTGAGACTTCGCGCAAGAGAAAATGAAACAAACAAGTGAAATGGACGAAGGGTCGCGAGCTCGAAACGGTAACATCCTCAGAAAAACTTCAAATAGAAACAAACAAGCCAACTGCGGAAAGCAAATGAAAGAAGCTGCGTCCGGCACCTAGCCTAGTCTTCAACGTCTTCTCACCAGCGCGGAGCTAAGTGCTGCCATTGGGCATGGGCGGGAGCCCTCGAGGCCCAAGGGCGGCTCTCCGGAGACTCCGGGGCGTGTACAACCCCACTCATTATTACGTGAGAGTGTCACGGGCGGCGAGCTTCACATGCGTTTGCCTTCTTCACAGGCACCGGGCCTTTTCCAAAACGCGGCAACTTCACACGCATTCACCTTCTTCATAGGCACCGGGCCTTTTCCAAAACGCGGCTACTTCACAGGCATTCGCCTTCTTCACAGGCACCGGGCCTTTTCCAAAACGCGGCTACTTAACAGGCATTCTCCTTCTTCACAGGCACCGGGCCTTTTTCAGGGGTAAAATCTTCGGAGATGTTGGATGTTCCACGCGTTCTGGATGGGCACCCCCTCCTGGGTCTCCAAGCGTGCGGAGCCGTGCATGGAAACATGAACAACCTTAAACGGGCCCTCCCACATGGGAGAGAGCTTATGCAGGCCCTCCCTGGAGAGAACCCATCTGACCACGAGATCCCCTACCTCAAGAGTCCTGGGGCGGATGTTGCGGCAGTGGTATCACCGCAGTGCTTGTTGGTGCCTTGCTACTCGCAGTGCGGCTTCTCGGCGATGCTGCTCCCCCTGCACGAGATCCATCCCCTGCATGGCGTCCTGCTGCTCTTCGTCAAACGCCAGGACCCGTGCGGAATGACGTCTGACCTCGTGAGGGAGAACTGCTTCAGCTCCACAAACCAGAAAGGATGGGGTCTCGCCAGTCGGCTTGGTTGCAGTCATGTGGATAGACCACAACACAGACTGGAGCTCATCGTACCAGCCCCTGCCGCAGGCCTCCAGCTTCTTCTTGAAGGTCCTAGTTTTGAGGCCCCTCAGGACCTCCGCGTTGGCTCGCTCGGCCTGACCGTTGCTCCGCGGGTGCGCTACTGAAGCGTAGCATATATGCGTTCCAAGGTTAGCATAGTATGTTTTGAAGGGGTTACTGGTGAACAGCGAACCGTTGTCGGTGATGATGCGGTTCGGCACCCCGAATCGGCTCACGAGGCCCTTGATGAACTTGACCGCGGAGCCTGCGGGGATGGTGAGGACAGCTTCCACCTCAGCCCACTTGGTGAACTTGTCCACGGCGACGTAGAGGTAGCGGTAGCCTCCTGGCGCCCGGGGGAACGGACCCAGGATATCCATTCCCCAGACTACGAATGGCCATGAGAGGGGTATAGTCTACAGACCTCCCGCCGGCTGATGGATCTGCTTGGCATGGAACTGACAGGCCTCACAAGCTTTCACCAGTTCCACAACGTCATTGAGTGCCGTGGGCCAATAGAACCCGCTGCGGAACGCCTTGCCAACGAGAGTCCGTGACGACGAGTGATGCCCACAGTCTCCACCGTGTATGTCTGCCAGTAGCTCCTTCCCTTGCTCCCTGGGAATGCAACGTAAGGACACATCATTCGGTCATCGCCGGTAGAGCTCTCCATCCCTGAGGCAGTATGCCGTGGCCTGCCATGCCACACGCTCCGCTTCCTCCCCTTTTCCGGCAAGGTGCCTCGTGTCAGGTAGCTCCTGAGCTCTGTGATCCAGCACCCTTCCTGAGGCTCCAGCTCCAGGAGCAGGCACGCTCCTGAGGTCGGGCCGCAGACCGGGGCTCCCGAGGCAGGTGGCTGGGGGAGCTCCTCCCGAGGCTGCGTCTTGCTTGACAGTGATGGCGTCGCCAAGGGCTTGAAGAGCCGGTCCTCGAAGACGCCAGGCTCCTGAGGTAGCCGCCTGGATGCCCTTTTGGCGATGTCATCAGCCTCTTGATTGGTGACGCAAGGCACATGCTGCAACTCCAGCACCCAGAACTGCTTCTCCATCCTGCGGACCTCCGCGAGGTAGGCTTCCATGTGCTCGTCCTTCGGCTCGTATACTTTGTTGGAGAAGTTGACAAGGAGCTGCGAATCACCCTTGATGGTGAGGCACTTCACCCCCAGGACGACTGCGGCTTTCAGGCATGCTATCAGGCCTTCGTATTCTGCTATGTTGTTGGAGACCTTTTCTCCGTGCTGGAAACAGAGTTGCACGGCGTAGTAGAGCTTGTCTTGAGTGGGAGATCTGAGCACCGCACCAGCCCCTCAGCGCCAGTCGGAGAATGCCCGTCAAGTACATGACCCAACCGTCCGGTGCCTCTCTTCCCGGGGAGAGTGATTGATCCTCGCCAGCCTCAAGGCCTGGCGCTTCTGCCCATTCCGCCACAAAGTCCGCAAGCGCGGCCCCCTTGATGACTCTGGTTGTGCTGAATTCTATCTGAAATGCTTGCAGCTCGATGTTCCACTCTGCGACTCTTCTAGCTGAGTTGGGGCTCCTGAGCACCCTTTCCAAGGGGTATGCTGAGACGACCTTGATGGGATGGCCTTGGAAATAGTGTCGCAGCTTGCGCAAGGCTACCAATAGCGTGAGGAGGAGTTTCTGAGGCATGGGGTACCGCACCCTCGCGTCCCGCAACACCATGCTGATGAAGTACACAGGGTGCTCGACGAGGTGGGGAGTGCTGGCGCTGCTAGCGCCCTCCGGAGGCTGGGGCGCCTCCCGAGACAATGGAGTCCCCAGCGGCTGGTCGCTTGGAGGAGGGGCCTCTTCTGTTATGGGTGTGCTTCCCTGCAGCGGCTGGTCCTTCTCGGCTGCACTCGCGGTCTCTGTGTGGCCCTCTTGGTCTTGCTTTGCTTTGACCCAGACGGTTGCTACGGCCTTGGTCCAACGCTCCTCCCTAACCGCCACCAGGGCTGCGCTGGCAGAGTAGGGGGTGGCCGCAAGGTAGAGCACCAGGGGCTCTTGAGAACGCGGAGCCACCATCACCGAGGGCTGGTTAAGTACCTTTTGAGATCCTGGAACGCCTTGTCGGCCTCTTCAGTCCATTCAAAGGGGCCCTTCTTCTTCATCGGCTTGAAGAAGGGCAGCACTCGTTCCCCCAGCTTGGAGATGAAACGTCCTAGTGCGGTCACGCACCCGGTGAGCTTCTGCATCTCTCTGAGGGTCTTTGGCGGGCTCATATCCTCGACTGCTTTTTACCTTTTCTGGGTTGGCCTCGATGCCCCGGTGGGACACGAGGAAGCCCGGGAGATTGCCCGAGGGGACTCCAAACACACACTTCTCCGGGTTGAGCCACAAGTCCACTTCGTTAAGGCTCGCGAAGGTTTCCTCCAAGTCCTGTATCAGGGTTTTTGCCTCCCGAGACTTCACCACAATGTCATCAACGTAAGCCTCAGCATTCCTCCCGAGCTGTCGACCCAAGGCGATGTGCATCAGCCGCTGAAAGGCCGCACCTGCATTGCGCAGCCCGAACGGCATGCATGTATAGCAGGACACTCCACACGGGTCGAAAGCCGTCTTTCCACATCTTCTCCTGCCATCTTGATCTGGTGATAGCCGGAGAAGGCATCCAGGAAGCACAACAGGTCACACTCAGCGGTGGAGTCGACGATCTTGTCGATGCGAGGGAGTGGGAATGGATCCTACGGGCGGGCCTTGTTGAGGTTGGTGAAGTCGACACACATGCGCTCCTTTCCCCCCTTCTTTGGCACGACAACCGGGTTAGCCAACCAATCTGGGTAGCGGACCTCGCGAATGACCCCTGCAGCCTCCAACTTGCGGGTCTCTTGGACAACGAAAGCTTGCTTCTCAGTGGACTGCCGCCTCGCCTTCTGCTTCATGGGGCGCACGTTGGGGCACACGTTGAGGTGATGCTCAATTACGCCCCTCAGGACCCCTGCTAGATGATCAGGTTCCCACGCGAATACCTTCTTGTTCGCGCGTAGGAACTTCACCAAGGCCTCCTCCTGCTCGGGCTTGAGGTTGGCGCCTATGGTGAAGGTGGCGCTAGTAGATCCGTCCTCATCGACCAGTGCCTGCTTAGTTTCCGCCTTGTCTTGGGTGAATAGCTGATTCTTCTTGGCTGGTGCAGCCCCCTTGGGCTCAGGGGCGTCTGAGCCGGTAGGCTGCGCCACCGCCGCGGCCTTGAAGGTAAGATTGAGCGCTTGCAACACATCCCCGATGTCTCCGGACACGGTGAGGACACCGCTACTCCCGGGCATCTTCATGAGGTTGTACGCTGGGTGAGTTGCGGCCATGAACCGGGCTAGTGCCGGGTAGCCGAGGATGGCGTTGTATGGGAGGCCGATGGGGGCGATGTTGAAGTCGATTAGCTCCGTGCAAAAGTTGTCGTAGGTGCCAAAGGTCACCGGAAGGAGGATCTGCCCCAGGGAGCCGGTGGAGCCGCCTCCGACGCCCAAGAAGGGCTTGCTGGGCTGAAGCCACTCCGGCGGTACGTGGAGGAGGCTGAAGGCCTCCACCGAGAGCATGCTGAGGCCACCACCGCCGTCGATGAGGGTCCTGGTGACGGCCACCTGACAGATGGTGGGGGTGCACAACATTGGGAGCGCGCCCGAGCAGGCTGAGTTGGAGGGGTGATCATCCGAGCTGAAGGCCAGATCGGCTTTAGGCGCCGCCCAGCCCGGAGGAGCCCCATGCGGCGCGGAAGCGGCGCCGATCTGGCGGACGAATGACTTGATGTGGCGGCCTGAAGGTGGTGCCTGCGAGCCACCTAGGAGAGCTACGACGACCGGGTGCGCCGGTGCAGTGTACTGGGCGAGGAAGAGGCCGCGCAGCTCCCCCCAAGAGGCCACGGAAGCCGTCGGCAGGTGGAGCAGCCACATGCGCGGGACGCCGGTGTGGGCCATGGGAAACCAGTTAGCCATGACCCTGTCGTCGCCCCGGCCTCGAGGACGGTCTCCTTGTACGCCAGCAGGAAAGCCAGTGGATCGGCCGTGCCGTTGTAGCGCGGTGGCATCCCCGGCTTGAACTTGTTTGGCCATCGCACCTGTCGCATGGCGGGGGCCAAGGCTCGGAGCCCCCTGGCCCCTGTGCTGGCGCTGGCAACCGGAGCGGGCGGCGCGTTGCCCATGATGAGGGCGAACCGTGGTGTTGGCGGAGAGCGGGTCGGTGGAAGGGAAAGCTCCGGCGCACCCCCTACCTGGCGCGCCAAATGTCAGATTTCGGGTTCCGGCAGACCCTCAAGGTTCGAAATCTGGGGTGCACGCGGAGATCACACCTCCTGCCTACCCACGTCTCGTCGCCTCGCAAGGATCTAGACTACACGAAGAACAACACAAGGGACACGAGATTTATACTGGTTCAGGCCACCATTGCGGTGTAATACCCTACTCCAGTTTGTGGTGTGGTGGATTGCCTCAGGGGGCCAATGATGAATAATACAAGGAAGAACAGCCTTGCGAGGGGTTGTTCTTGGCTGGTGCGATGAACTGCTTGGGTGAGTTTAGTCGCCTGTCTCTCTCTCTAGTCTACCCGAAATCTCCCCCCTCCTACTCTGTGGTGGCTAGCTCTATTTATAGAGGGAGGCCCTGGGCCTCTTCCCAAATATTGAGCGGGAAGGGCGCCAACAATTGGCCATTTTGAAGGGGAACATCTAGTACACTTATCCTGACTAAAGTCGGTCCTCGCCTGCCAAAGACCCTGACGGTGGCCGGCTTGGGCTCCACGATGACCTCCATCCTACCGTCCTGCTGGTCTTGGTCTTGTTGCACCGAAATGGTTGCCTTTGCTTGATACTCTTGCCTGCGCTTGCCCCCTTTGCACCAAAGAGGAAACAAGGACTCTGCGCAGGCCGGCGCCCGCCTGGCGCCCGCCTGGCCTCGGTCGTCATGGCTTGCGTCACGGGCACCTCATGAGGTACCCCGCCTTGATCTCTCCGCCTCCTCGCGAGCCAGCCTGACGAGGCTGTGCCCGAGGAAGCCTCCTGTCGTCCGCCCCGCGAGGCTTGGCCCCTCGCAATGGTCTTGAGCATGTGTAGATGAAGATGGGGCATAGTGGGCTACTCCCTGAGCCATGCCGCAGGCCGCAGGCATGCAAGTCTGGGTACCCATGTTCCCAGAACACCGACAACCCGTAGCTGTATGGCATGATGGTGCGCAAGGCAGTCCTGTGACATCTTCATTACATCTTTGACTTCAAGTCGGAGCTAAGCTGAAGCAAGCCTTTCCGCTTTAAGTTGAGACTGAAGAAGTCGGACTGATTGAGGAAGCGACTGCACAGAGGTTGTTTCACACCTACTGGTGAGTAGCTTCAACTCACTGTCTTCATCAAGACAGTACCTTGGGTTCATCTTGTTGTCCTCAAGATGGTTTGGCTCACTATCTTCCCTAAAGTTCTGCCTGGCATAAGAGATACAACTCTGAAAGAGAAACAAGGAGACACGTAACAAGTTTCACAATTATATAAGCAAATAAATGGATCTGTTCTGCATAAGGAACATGTTTTTACAACTACAATTTGAATCTGGTAGTTGTTGTAAACATCCAATCAGATGTAAACAGCAAAGCAAACAACAGTGGAGGAAATGATGCCTATCCAAATCTATACTAGAACAAAGTTTGAAGACTTGAGAAGGATGAACTTACATTACATGTTAACACGGGCTGGACAAAGCCCTTCTCCATGTTGATGGAAGGATAATTCAATAAATTCCCCAAAGAAAATTCTTTATAAGTGTTGCCATTATTCTACATTTTGCAAAGAGTAAATATAGATCAAATAATATTGGAAGAAACAGAGGATAATGAAGCTCAGGTGCGGACTGATGATACATAATCAAATAGCAATTAATTAAGTACAACGTTACAAGGCAAAAGGGAGAGAGGTACTGACAAGAGCAATGCAGAGCCCAGTATTGTTGTGAGATCGTATGAAGATATTACAAGTCTTTCAATACAATGTCGGTTGGCCACCCATGATGAACCAGAGCGCACAGAGAAATACCATTCTTTCTGGTCTCTCCATATGTGGCTTACATGCATTTCGAAACTAAAGTTTGAACATTTAGCTGACTAATTAAACATCTCTCAGTTTTACTAATATCAGCATAATATCATATATGAACTTGTACAACTAAGATTGTTTAGCTCGATGGGTGGAGCAGTGCTATTACGACATGAACCACGTAGGCTGATCGTGGTCATCATAAAATGGGGAAACCATAAGCATGATGAGTATAGCGTTGACCATGGCAGTGGGATGGTAGATTTGAAGTTGCAAACCGCGCAAAGGGTAGTTAGCAACCGATGTTTGCTTCGAAATAACAACTAAGGTTTGGTATGGACAAGAAAGTACAACAAGTGACAAAGAAATGCCATTCTATTGTCTCTCTATATGTCGTGACATGCCTTTGGAAACTCAAGTGGGCCCTTTAGCTAACAAATTAAATGTGTTTGTTAACTAATATCAGTATCATATCACAATCATATTTGAACAACTAAGCTTTCGAATTTTGAGTGTTGTGTTGTTTAGCTTGAAGGATGGAGTAATGCTAGTATGACAGAAAGCACCTACGCAGATCATAGTAGAGTAGATAAAAGGGGAAAACCCTATGCATCAAATCAGGAAAGTGGAACTAGCTGGACTAGTGGGTGGCGCACATGCTTTTCGAAACAAATATAGGAACATTGGGTGACCAATTAAACGTTCTCTGTTTTAGTGATATGAGCATCATATCAGATTCGTATTTCAACACGAAAGCTTTGGGTTGAGGTCTTGAGGAGCAGTGCTAGAACGACACGAAGCACCTACGATGATGGTAGTGAATATAAAGGGGGGAAACCATAATCTTTACGAGTATAGTGCCCGTGCCATGGCGGATCTGAAGGTGAAAACCGGAGAAAGCTACTTCGCAACCAATGTTTGCTTTCAACTAGCCACTACGATTTGGTACGGACAAGAAAAGTACAATAAACAAATTACGATCTATTTTCCGGGTGAGATCAATAACTTAAGCACATATGGAAGAGTACCACCTCTCTTGCAACACCGTGTAGGCCTCTGCTGATACGTTGAGGGTGCTGCGGGTGTGATGGCTGTCGGCGGCGGGGAAGAAGACTTTAGACGGCATACGGCCGGGTCGGGTGAGGGAGTCCTGGATTAAGGGGTCCTCAGACAGCCGGACTATGTACTTGGGCCGGACTGTTGGACTATGAAGAAACAAGATAGCAGACTTCGTCCCGTGTCCGGTTGGGCCTCTCCTTTGCGTGGAAGGCAAGATTGGTGATTTGGATATGTAGATTCCTTTCTCTATAACCGACTTTGTGTAACCCTAGCTTCCTCCGGTGTCTATATAAACTAGAGAGTTTAGTCTGTAGGATAGCGATCATAATCTCCTAGGCTAGGCTTCTAGCCATTACAATCTCGTGGTAGATCAACTCTTGTAATACTCATATTCATCAAGATCAATCAAGCAGGAAGTAGGGTATTACCTCCATAGAGAGGGCCCGAACCTGGGTAAACATTATGTCCCCCGTCTCCTCTTACCATTAGCCTTAGACGCACAGTTCGGGAACCCCTACCCGAGATCCGCCGGTTTTGACACCGACGTTGGTGCTTTCATCGAGAGTTCCGCTGTGACGTCAAAAATAGGCTTTATGGCTCGCCTTGTTATCGAGGACAACATCACCTCCGGAGGAGCCTTGACCTCAGGCCAAACCCTCCAGCTGGGCGGCTTTACTATGACCGCCCGTTCGGCCGACACGCCGACGATGACTTCTCGGGTCATCAAAAATCGCCTCCGCATCAGCTCAGAACACTCTGAACAGATGCATCCGACGGAGTTGTCATCTTTAAACGAACTCCTGGATCGCATCGCCGCCTTGGGAGTCGCTATGGACTATGATCGGATCAGGCTTAAACCCGATCAGAGAGAAATTGAGTCTCCACCAATCACCCATCAGATTGCGGTAGTGGAGGAGCAATGCGACGACTCTTCCTATATATTGAGGACAAACTATGTTCGGATTTCCAAGCTCACAGAGCTGGATACCCGCCCTCGGGCGGACGCGCCCCGTATTCCGAACCTAGAGTCGGATTGTGGGCCGAAAAAATTGGTTGATATTCCAGAGCTCAAGCTATTAAGCTCGAAAATTTCTCAAACTCCGGATCCCAGATTGGGTCAGGGTTCGGACTCAAAAACACCCGCCCACCCAGACACAGGCGATCTTACCCACATCAGACAGTAGTCCCAGGAAACGGTCCATCACTTTTGGGCCAGATTCCTCCTTGTCAAGGACAGGATCAAAGACTGCTGCGATGAAGACGCAATCTCATTATTCTGCAAAAATTGCACGGACGAGGGAATCCTCAATGCAATCAACCGCCGTCACATATCACACTTTGTTGACTTGGCAACGTACTGCGTAATGGAAAGCATCTGGAAAACTCAGGCAGCCCCTTGGGAGCCACCGGTTTCCACTAAACCCCTCGCCCGGACAAAAAGGATGCACCCTCGTTGGTCGCCTGATCCAATAACAAAAAATATCAAAGCCCATTACGGGGAACGGAACCGTTTTGGAGGGATGGCTCGATAGGCCATGCAAAATACACACAACACCGGATAACATAGCAACCCACACCCTTAGAGCATGGTGGATACTCCGGCAGGTGGCCAAGAGCGGCGAGGATCTCCTCACCAAAAATACCGCAGAGCAACATCCCAGGGAAGACAACAACCCTACAGTACTGATAGTGTTCGAGACTTTTGCCTCAAACAATAGGCGCAAAAGGGCACTTCGCGGCCTCGTTGAAGTCTGCCAAGTTGCAGCAATAAACGCCTAGAATGACACGGCCATAACTTTCAATTCCAGTGACGAACAAAATTCAGAATAGTCCGGGCACCAGCCGCATAGGTCCTCATTCCAATTGTGGACGAGTTTCGTCTCACCAAAGTGCTCATGGACAGGGCAGCTGACTAAACCTCATTTATGAGGAAACTCTCAACAAAATGGAAATAGACAGGAGCCACATTGAGCAAAGTAGCACGACCTTCCGAGGATATATTCCCAGTCAGGAGGCGCGATGTGCGGGAAAAATCACACTTGATGTGGTATTCGGCATGCCGGAGAATTATCGGTCCGAAGAGTAACCTTTCAAGTGGCCCCTTTTAACAGTGGATATCACGCCCTTTTAGGGCGAGATGCATTTGCAAGCTTCCAAGCTATACCCCATTACGGGTACATGAAGCTCAAGATGCCCGGGCCCAATGGAATCATCACCCTTGCCAGTGATCCGGACATAGCACTCCGCGCTAAAAACAAAATTGCCGCTTTGGCCCTCAAGGCATTGTCTGAAGCCCTCGTGGCCGAAGAATTAACCGCGTTGTGCTCCATGGTGGATAGGGACGACGTGATCCTCGATAAGCGATCTAAATCCACCTCCTTTAAACTAGTAGACGAAATAGTCAAATTCCAGGTCCATCCAACGGACTCCGCGAAGACAACATCCATCGGGGCACAGCTGGACCCCACGGAAAACTAGGACATATTTGCCTGGCACCCTTCTGATATGCCAGGGATCCCACGCAGGCTGGCCGAACACAGCCTAAACATACTGAAGGGATATAAGACGGTCAAGCAAACATTATGGCGCTTCTTCGAACCTAAATGACAAGCCATGGGAGAGGAGCTAGCCAAGTTACTCGAGGTCAGATTCATCAGAGATAAAACACCCGGACTGGCTAGCTAACCTGGTAATGGTACCAAAGAAGGATAAATCCTGGCGCCTATGTGTTGATTTCAAAGACCATAACAAGCCTGCCCTAAGGATCCCTTTCCCCTCCCCTGCATCGATCAGATTACTGATGCTACCGTAGGACACGACTCACTGTGTTTCCTCGACGCATACTCCGGATACCATCAAATCAAGATGAAGGAGTCCGATCAGGCCGCGACGGCATTTATTACCCCATACGAGCCTTTGTGCTTCAACACTATGCCTTTCGGGCTCAAAAACGCCGGTGCCACCTATCAACGCATGATTCAAACATTCCTGGAGAAACAAATCGGCAAGACAGTTGAAGCATACGTGGTGACGTAGTCATCAAAACTAGGCACGTCGAGTCCTTAATAGACGATCTGCGTCTCACATTCCGAACATATGACATCAAGCTCAATCCAGAAAACTGTGTTTTTGGCGTTCCCGCTGGAAAGCTTCCGGGCTTCATCGTTTCCAATAGAGGATTTGAGGCAAACCCAGCTAAAATCCGAGCTTTGTCACAGTTGGCTAAACCAATAGACCTTAAACAAGTACAAAAATTATCTAGATGTGTGGCAGCTTTAAGCCGCTTTATCTCCAGACTAGGAGAAAAGGCATTGCCACTCTATCACCTTCTCCGATGCACCAATCACTTCGAGTGGACGGACGCGGCAACGTCCGGATTGGAAGAAATAAAGGCTCTTCTAGCAAGCAACCCAATCCTGGCCACGCCAAACGTCGGTGAACCCATGTTATTATACATGTCGGCCACACACCAAGTCGTGAGTGCGGTGCTCGTCGTCGAACGAGAGGAGGACGGACACAAATTCCTGCTTCAGAAGCCGGTATACTACGTATCCACTGTCCTCACACCATGCAAATCCTGGTACCCACATTACCACAAAATAGCATACGCAGTCTTCATACCATCCCGGATGCTACGACACTACTTTCAAGAGTGCTCAATGATGGTGGCCTCCGAAGTTCAATGACATAATAAGCAACCGCGACGCTAGGGGCCGGATTGCCAAGTGGGCCATTGAGCTCCTCCCATTTGACATATCATACAAACCGCGCCGGGCCATTAAATCTCAAGTATTGGCCGACTTCGTTGCCGAATGGACAGAGGCCGAACTCCCTAAAGAGTAAGGCACATATTCCAACTAGATCATGCCCTTCGACGACTCCAAAATGCTGGCAGGCCTAGAGGCAGGCGTCGTCCTAACATCACCTACTAGAGATACTGTTCAGTACATCCTACAAATATTATTCACAGACTCCAACAATGCAGCCGAATACGAAGCCTTATTGCATGGTCTTCGGATGGCCGTCTTCATGGGCATACAACGCTTGGAAGTGCGCGGAGATTCAAACATCGCAATATCTCAAATAAATGGAGACTTCGATGCCAAAGATCCGAAGATAGCGGCTTATCATAACGCCGTCCTCAAAATGTCGGCTCGGTTCAAGGGGCTCGAGTTTCACCATGTGGCTCGAGAAAGTAATCAAGCAGCGGATGTCCTTGCTCGCATCGGTGCTAAGCGCGACCCTGTCCCACCTAACATCTTTCTGGAAAGGCTTTTCAAGCCATCCGTGGTGTGGCAATGGGAGAGCAGCAATACCAATCCAGATCCGAATATAACCCCAGAGTTCGAACACAACGACATCATCGGGGGCTTAGCCACCAAAATTATACCGTCGGCCCATCTCATCATGGTAGTCATCGCCCCATGGACCGAACCCTTCTTGGCCTACCTTAATAGGCGAGAGCTTCCTAAGGATCAAAATGAGGCACGCTTCATTGTGCGGCGCTCTAATGCCTACAAGATTCACGAGGGAGAACTCTATAAGAAAATCGCTACCGGAGTACTTCAAAGATGTATCTCTGAGGAGGAAGGGCGGCAACTCTTGGCTGAAATTCATGCCGGTCTCGGCGGTCACCATGCCGCGGCTCGGGCCCTTGTAAGCAAGGCCTTCCGTACATGTTTCTATTGGCCAACGGCCCGCGCAGACGCACATGACCTTGTCCAACATTGCGTCGGATGCTAGCTTTTCGCCAATCAAAGCCACATGCCACCCACCGCTCTACAAACAATCCCCATTACCTGGCCTTTTGCGGTCTGGGGGCTTGATATGGTCGGACCCCTTAAAGGAGGAAGCCATAAGAAAAAAATATCTGTTGGTCATGGTGGATAAATTCACTAAGTGGATAGAGGCCAAACCAGTTAAAACAGCAGAAGCCGGGCCATTGATAGACTTTATATCCGGTGTTGTACACCGTTATGGTGTTCCACAGAACATCATCACTAACAAAAGCTCCAATTTCACAGCCGATGAAGTGAAAGCATGGTGTCCTAGTCTGGGCATCAAGCTCGACTACGCCTCCGTATACCACCCACAAACCAACGGTCAAGTCGAACGAGCTAATGGTCTTATTATGAGCGGCATCAAACCCAAATTAGTGTGGTCTTTGAACGAATCGGAAGCACTGGGTGGAGGATCTTGACTCCGTACTCTAGGGGCTGCGGACCACGCCCAATCGTTCTACCGGATATACACCTTTCTTCATGGTGTACGACGCAGAGGCAGTGTTACCCTGCGACATTATTCATGACTCACCTCGAGTGCGCATGTATGAAGATAGAGAGAGAGGCCAAGCTTGATCGGCAGGACATCTTAGATGCCCTGGAGGAGGAGCGCGACGTCGTGAAAGCCTATTCCACATTTTATCAACAACAGGCTCGCAGGTATCAAATCAGAGAAGTACGGGCCAAGACTTATAATATTGGTGAACTTGTTCTACGCTTGCTGCTACGTCTTGAGCTTGCGTTGGTTTTCCTTGAAGAGGAAAGGGTGATGCAGTAATAGTAGCGTAAGTATTTCCCTCGGTTTTTGAGAACCAAGGTATCAATCCAGTAGGAGACTCCTCAAAAGTCCCATGCACCTATACAAAAAAACAAAGAACTCGCAACCAACGCAATAAAGGGGTTGTCAATCCCTTCACGCCCACTTGCGAAAGTGAGATCTAATAGAGATAGTATGATAAGATAAATATATTTTTGGTATTTTAGAATATAGATGCAAAAAGTAAAGATGCAAAATAAAAGTAGATTGGAAGAAAATATGATAAGAGATGGACCCGGGGGCCATAGGTTTCACTAGTGGCTTCTCTCAAGATAGCATAAGTATTATGGTGGGTGAACAAATTACTGTCGAGCAATTGATAGAAAAGCGAATAATTATGAGATTATCTAGGCATGATCATGTATATAGGCATCACATTCGCGACAAGTAGACGGACTCCTGCGTGCATCTACTACTATTACTCCACACATCGACCGACTCCTGCCTGCATCTAGAGTATTAAGTTCATAAGAACAGAGTAACGCCTTAAGCAAGATGACATGATGTAGAGGGATAAACTCATGCAATATGATATAAACCCCATCTTTTTATATCGCCGATGGCAACAATACAATCGTGCCTTGCAACCCTTTCGATCCTTTGGTAAGGACACATAAGATTGAACCCAAAGCTAAGCACTTCTCCCATGGCAAGAAATATCAATCTAGTAGGCCAAACCAAACTGATAATTAGAAGAGACTTGCAAATATAACTCAATCATACATAAAAGAATTCAGAGGAGATTCAAATATTTCTAATAGATAAACTTGATCATAAACCCACAATTCATCGGATCTCGGCAAACACACTGCAAAAAGAGTTTACACCGAATAGATCTCCACAACAGAGGGGGAGAACATTGTATTGAGATCCAAAAAGAGAGAATAAGCCATCTAGCTAATAACTATGGACCCGAAGGTCTGTGGTAAACTACTCACAACTCATCGGAGGGGCTATGGTGTTGATGTAGAAGCCCTCCGTGGTCGATTCCCCCTCCGGCGGAGCACTGGTGAAGGCTCCAAGATGGGATCTCGCGGATACAGAAGGTTACGGCGGTGGAAATTGTGTTTCGTTGGCTCCTTGGATATTTTTGGGGTACGTAGGCTTATATAGGAGGAAGAAGTACGTCGGTGGCCGCCCAAGGGGCCCACGAGACAGGGGGTGCGCCCTATAGGGGGCACCCTACCCTCTCATGGCCGTCTCGGCTGCTTCTTGACTTGCACTCCAAGTCCTCTGGATCACGTTTGTTTCAAAAATCACGCTCCCGAAGGTTTCATTCCGTTTGGACTCCGTTTGATATTCCTTTTCTTCAAAATACTGAAATAGGAAAAAAAACAACAATACGAGCTGGGCCTCCGGTTAGTAGGTCAGTCCCAAAAATGATATAAATGTGTAAAATAAAGCCCATAAACATCCAAAAGGGGTAATATAATAGCATGGAACAATCAAAAATTATAGATACGTTGGAGACGTATCACTTGCCGGAGGAGAAAAAGGACAAACTCAAGCCCAAGTGGGAGGGTCCCTTCATCATTGATGAAGTTCTCACCGGAGGAGCGTACCGCCTACATGATGCATCAGACAACCGCCTGGAGCCGAACCCATGGAACGCAGCCAGACTCTGAAGATTCTATGCCTAGCGCCGGACTCATCGTTCGTCTCCTTTTTCCCTTTTTTTGTTTCCATTATTTATTTTTCTCTCTTTTCACTTCTATTTCTTAAGCTGTAAAGCTCTTGTACGGCTAAACCATACACCTACAATGCATGCAATTCTTAATATGTATGTCAATTATACCTGGGGCTTCTTGTACAGAAGCTTATTATTATGTTCCGAGCATCAAGCTCACCACATATGTGTCTTCTCCACGTATGTACCTTTTCTTTGCCATTATTTTATCGATATGACTTAAGTTTTGGCCAAGCTGGGTTGCCTGGATCCTGTGATTATGCCCTACATTCCCGTTAGTTCGGCTAGGGCATAAAGGGAGCACCTCTGCGATTGTTACTGCCGGGTCATCCGGATGTGTACCTCAGACTGGGTGAAGCCGAAAGCTAGCGTTCTTAAGGGACCCCCGGGTCGGCAGACTAAAGATATTTTTTACTTGTCACATTATGAACCCTCGGATGTTATGTATGCTGTAGTTTTTTCAAACACAGTCCGGACATGCACATTAATGCATGCTTACCCAGGGAAAGGAACCCTTAATGGAACTAGTCTCTCTGGAAGATGTTTCTTATGATCAAAATGTAATATAACATAACTAGCGGGATACTTGTCTGTTCAAGCAACTATGACCCCTACTCCTGGTTTCCACGCATACCCCGGTTTACGTTACCGAGCGGGTATTCGGAAGCACTCCGCACCTTCGGGTCCAGAGGTTGAAGCGAAAAGGTCTGCCATGACAAGAGTTTTACAATTCAGCTAGAGACATAATTTTTCAAATGAAGTACATAGTCACTTAGACTCAAACACTTCTTCCTCTATGCCATCCACCAAGCTATCTAGCCTACAATCCTGTTGGGAATACTTGGCGGCTACTTGTACCTGGTCATATACCAAATTAACGGGAATTTCTTCTGCACTTGACCCTATAGGTCCGACCCAGGCATGTGATTCGGGCCGAGCTTGGTATACCAAGTTCTCACCATTGCCCAGGCCTCTCGCGCACCTTCCCGGCAGGCCGATATCTTTCATAATCGGAAGCACCGCCGCGCTCCCTTGAATAGCTATACAAGCCCCTCCATACTGCCTAGAGGGGAGTCGGATGGCCATAAGGCCTTGGCAATACCTTGCATCGCTTGTCAAGCTCGCTCGTGCATTTGCGACAGCTCTTATAGCAGATCGCTCGACGATCCGGACACCTCCTCTTCGGGACGGCGCGTCAATATACCTACAGACATAATTATTGTCAGTTCCTTTCCTTGCCGAACTATGTACAGGTAAGTCCGAACACATACTAAATATGCCGCCTCGCAGCCTCCTATTTTCCTTCATGGAGTCAACCAGCTGAGCATGCACGTCTTTTAGTTCCACGCCCAGCTCGGTGTTGGCATCTTGGAGTTTGTTCTTCTCCACCCTGACTTGTGTCAGTATACGTTTGCCCGCGGCCAGTTGCCTTTGAGCTCCTGAACTTCCCGCTAGTGTGACTTTCGGTGCCTCTTCCAGATGATCTGATGACTCTGCCATAAGATCTATACCTGTATTAATACTCCTGGTATATGATTATGTTTCCTCGATAGAGCGGAACGTTACCAGACGCCGCCTTCTTGAATTTCTCCAGTTCGGCGGTAGCAGCAGTCAGCTGGGTCTGACACTTTTTCAGCTCTTGAGACAATAGGTTGTTCTTCTCTGTTAGCACCTAGTCATAGAACGATCCTTAAATCAGTTGTACCAACTATTTCAAGTCTCGAGGGATACTGGTATATGATTATCAGTTTTGCGCAAATATATACTTACCCGCATATCTTTCAAATACTGGTTTGTGGCTCTCGTAAGCCCATCTCGAGCTGCTCGGATATACGCATCACCCGAATTGAAGACGTTGAAAGCCTCTTCTGAAAACCCGGGCTCACGAAGAGCGGCTGCCTGCGCCGATGATTCATGGCGCTTTTCCACTTCAGAGTTTGTGACGGATACTTTATCCGAATCCTCTGCAGAGGAATAGTCCAGTGTCACTTCCGCATTAGCCTTAGTCCTTGAGACAGGGTCCGGAATCCGACTAGTAGAGGCATGACTGGCAGGATCCCGGGACATAGTCCGGTGAATGTTTTCCTGATAAGACACAACGGATATTGTCACACTTCAAATGTGACAGCCATAGAGCATATTTAAATAAACCATACCTATTTGATGAAGGCTCGGCCGCACTTCTATTGGCTTTCCTCTTTGAAGGCCTTCCCGGTGTATGCACAGCCTTCTTGCACGTCGCCTCAGGTGCAGTGTGGCGTGCCAATCGCCTCCCCTTTGGAGCATAATACAGTGCGGTGGGTAAGGCAGAAAGATGAAATTCTCTCAATGGATAAGTCTCCTGATTACATACATGCGACACAGGGAGAAGGCCGGGATAGTCAGCAATGATGGCCACTTCGGTGCCGTCACAGGTCGCCTGGTAAAACAACCCTTCCCCGAGCTACACGAATATATCCGGATCCTCTTCGAATCTGGGGTCAAGGGCCTGGTTGTGGTCCTCTGGCTGTGGTGCGGGGCTGTGGATCTCCCTGGTAATTTTCCGCCATTCCTGTTATAAATGGACGGATTAATGTTTATGAAAAAGGACTGAGGGAGTAAATGCAGTAGAGTAGTGTGATGGAAACTCACCCAGCTAGGAGGGTTGTACATGGAAAACCCATCTTTGGGCTTAATGCGGATGGACTCCTCCTTCTCCCCTTTGTATAATCCGGACAATATCTTCGCCAAAGCAGCGGCAGTGTCCAGACCCTTCCGACCGTAGCGGGTGGCATCGTCTTCTCCATTGAAGTGCCACATATGGTGCCCTCGGTATTGGAGTGGCTGAACCCCACACATTATGGATATCGCCATAACTTCGACTGTTTACAATCCGCATTGTGCGAGCGTCAATTGGTGCCAGCTGAGGCGCTTCTTCATGGAGCACTTGAAAATTCAGGAAGACTCCTTTGGATTGGGTCAGGATGGGAGACGTCCTCAACATAGAACCATTCAGAAGGCCATTAATCGGATGCCTTCTTCGGCATGTCGGATAGGTATCCGGTCCCGGCGATGCGCCATATCTCGGCTCCTCCCACTTGGAATATTGATCCCTATTGATTACGAGGGACGAGGAAAAACAGCTTCTTCCATAACTCAAAATGAGCCTCGCAACCCAGAAATAGCTCGCAAAGAGCAACATAGGCCGCAATATGTAGGATGGAGGCAGGTGTGAAGTTGTGCAGTTGGAGGCCATAGTACTCCAGAAGCCCTCGGAGGAACGGATGGATTGGAAATCCGACGCCTCTCCGCAAGTAGGGAACAAAGCATACTCATTCCCCCCTGGATGGGTTGGGGAACTTCTCCGCCTACTCCCCACCATCGAAGGAAGCCAATCCGGCTCGAACAGGGACTAGATCTGGGGGGGGGGGGAGAAATCCTTGGGTCTGCAGCTTCACCAGTTGGCCGTGGGATACAAAACACTTTTCCCAAGCACCCTGTTTGGGGCCGTGAGGGCGGGAGGAAGAGGTGGGAGCACTAGCCATGTTGGGGTGATTTCTGCGAGCAAGCTCCAAGGATTCCTCGTTTGGGGGAGGTGGTGTGGATTAGATCTGAAGATCCCCGTCTCTTTAATAGGCAATTTTCTCACATGGTCAGGGTGGCAAATGCATAAATGCCCTGACCTCTCGCATTCGCTCGACACGTGGAAGCTGAAATCATGAAGGTGCAGAAGCCAATGAGCGCGACATTAAATGGAAAGCCGGATACTTCTCTTTAAGTCAGGTACTTTGAAGTATTCAGAGAGGGAACTTGCCTTGCAATGTTGAAGACAATCTGTGCGCCCGACTCATCGTCATTGAAGCCTAGTTTGGGGGCTACTGAGGGAGTCCTGGATTAAGGGGTCCTCGAACAGCCTGATTGTTGGACTATGAAGATACAAGATAGAAGACTTCGTCCCGTGTCCGGTTGGGCCTCTATTGCGTGGAAGGCAAGCTTGGCGATTTGGATATGTAGATTCCTTTCTCTGTAACCGACTTTGTGTAACCCTAGCCCCCTCCGGTGTCTATATAAACTGGAGGGTTTAGTCCGTCGGATAACGATCATAATCTCCTAGGCTAGGCTTCTAGGGTTTAGCCATTACGATCTCGTGGTAGATCAACTCTTGTAATACTCATATTCATCAAGATCAATCAAGAAGGAAGTAGGTATTACCTCCATAGAGAGGGCCCGAACCTGGGTAAACATTGTGTCCCCCGTCTCCTGTTACCATTAGCCTTAGTAGCACAGTTCAGGACCCCCTACCCGAGATCCGTCGGTTTTGACACTGACATCAGGGGATAAGTCCAGTTGCCGTGGACGAGGCGGTCGTAGGAGCGGCAACGGCAAAGTGGAGGACGACGCTGATGAAGCGAGAGGACGGGATGAATGGATCCTGGTCCAGCGCCGTGGATGAGAGACGTCCATCTCTTGTAGTGGATGACGGGGTAGGGGTAGCGGCTCCGGCAATGTGGAGGATGGGGTGGCGGATGGAGGAGGCTAGCCACAGTGGGGAGGTTGTCGTGGCGTCGACGGTGTATGAATGGGGAAATGGAGGGGAGGGGGATCTCAAACTTTGGGACGCGCTTCTCTGAAATGTGGGAAAGTTACGAACTTATCCCCCGTTTAAGATTTTGGACATCGTGTTGGTTGGGGATAGGACGGTAATCTCGCATCTCCCAAATATTTGCCGGTAACTATTTTGGGCGAGGAGAGGGTGTTTTGCCGCCCATGGTTGGCGCCCATGGTGTATGAACAGGGCTGACAGGTAGGGCGGTTGTGTCACGTTTGAGGGAAGTTACACATCTGCCCCTATTTAAAATATTAGCCTACATCGATTTCGGACGAGGAGAGTTTGTTTTACCGCCCACCGTGTACGAATGTGGAAATGGAGGAAGAGACACATGTCTTCTAGACGAGCTTGAATCAAGTGTGTTTTGCCGCCCATGTTTGGCACCCACCATGTCTGAATGGGCTCAGAGGCCGTCGTGTCACGTCCGATTGAAGTTACTAGTCTACCCCTATCGGCAGCAGGGTAAATCCGGTCGATAAGGATGTCAAGTGTCAGGGGTAGACGGTAATTTCCATCTCGCAAACACTTGCTTCGGGCAACCCACAAATTATAGTGGGTGTTTAGCCGCTTTGTTCAAAACTTGGGAGAATTAGCATTCACGTTTGCCCTGGGCCCTGGCAAACTAAATTCAAATCCAATTTGTATTCGATTACGAGTATCCACAGATAATTCTACGTTTTGTTATTTATTTCTTCAAAACCACAACAAAGATTTATTCCACCTTTATATATGATTATGATTTAGAAATGTCGTGATCTTGGAATTCAGTAGGTTGGATACACTTTGAGTCAAACAGTTATTTCATCCAATACAATATGCTCACACGAAAAATAGTTCACCTTATGTCAATCATACAAGTACTGAGGATTACCTCGCCTAAAAAATTCGGATCATTACAACACATGGACAACATAGGGGGTCTTACAACATAATCCATTCAGAGACATGACACAACATGCAAGTACAATAATGTAATGACAATTTCAACTGGTATCTAAAGAAGAACCGGGATTACCCTGGGCTTCAGATAGCAGAAACAGCAGGACCTCCTCCATCTTCAAATGCAACATCCTTACTTCCTCCAATTCTTGGGTTTCTTGCATAAAGTGTGCCGCTAATTCCATAATTTCCAGCCTCAAGATAAAGATTACCTCATTCATGGCAGCCACACCATCTCTTTCTGCCTCTAGTAGAGCCTCAAGAACTATGATATTTGTGCTCAGACTGCTCTCCGGCAGTGTTGCCTCTGAACTGCTACCATCTGGTAACATGGATGGCGCACTGCTTCCACAAATAGATTCTGGGGTTGTACATTGTGTCCTAGTGTGAACGGCATCGTGAAAGGTTTCCGCTGGACATAAGTAAGAGATAGTTATCGCATGATCCAAGCAGTAAGCTTACATGTTAAAGGACATACGAAATATTCCCGAGCATGTCAAGCTATATTTAAATGGTTCGAAGCAGCATCAGCCGAAAAGAAATTGAAATGGTAAGATGAAACTACGGATGTAAGTGGCAAATAAACGACATCCGCCAGTCCCATCTAGTTAGTTTTTGCTAGCTCCCTAGTTCATTTTCCTCAAAAAACAAAAACTCTTTTGAACTATCATACCACTAGTGGACTTTAATCGGGATTAAACGGGACCCAGTTGACATCCCTAGTTGAAAGGGAGTGTACCACCGCTATATTTAAGTTGCCAAGGCATCTAAGCAGCTGAAATAATCTGAGAAAGCACTTAACAGTGTGGCCTCATATAAACTACGAAGACAGTCTTGTGATGAAGTTCATAGGAAAAGTTAAGGACTCAAATGAACTAGGCATGCATTTCTTTACGATAGTATGGCATGCACTGCTGACATATTCGCCAACTCTGGTATAGCGTAACAACAAACAAGCATTCGAAGCAAGCAATACAGCAAAGTAGACAACTGAACTATTTGTAATTCTGTAGGATTACAGGTTGAGGGCACAAGCCAAGAAAGTAGCCCACTCGCATTACATTTCACATGTACTAAAACACACTTGCTTACCATATGTTGCTGTGAAGCCTCGCTGCTGTTGCAATGTTCTTTGAAGATATCGTCAGCATCCCGTGGTTGCAAATCTAGTTGTTGTTGTAGTTTATTCTGCACCCTCTATTTAGGTAAAATTAATTTTAATCGCGTGCACTGGTCCGAATTGATCATCAATGGTTCATCTAAACAAATCAAAGAAGGGTGTGTGCATACACGACAATATATCTGCTTCCCTCTATTTTTATGCTTGTTCGAGGTGCCAGTCCCAAAAGAACAAATATTTTGCTTGATGGGGTTGGCAGCTCCATAATTAATAGAAGCATTGTCGGTGTCAAAACTGGCGGATCTCGGGTAGGGGGTCCCGAACTGTGCGTCTAGGCGGATGGTAACAGGAGACAAGGGACACGATGTTTTACCCAGGTTCGGGCCCTCTTGATGGAGGTAAAACGCTACGTCCTGCTTGATTAATATTGATGATGTGTATTACAAGAGTGTATCTACCACGAGATCAAGGAGGCTAAACCCTAGAAGCTAGCCTATGGTATGATTGTTGTAATGGATGTTGTGTCCTACGGACTAAAGCCCTCCGGTTTATATAGACACCGGAGAGGGCTAGGGTTACACAGAGTCGGTTACAATGGTAGGAGATCTACATATCCGTATTGCCAAGCTTGCCTTCCACGCCAAGGAAAGTCCCACCCGGACATGGGACGAAGTCCTCAATCTTGTATCTTCATAGTCTTGGAGTCCGGCGGACGATGATAGTCCGGCTGTCCGGACACCCCCTAGTCCAGGACTCCCTCAGTAGCCCTTGAACCTGGCTTCAATGATGATGAGTCCGGCGCGCATAATGTTTGGCATTGCAAGGCGGGTTCCTCCTCCGAATAATCCATAGAAGATTGTGAACACCAGGATAGTGTCCGGCTCTGCAAAATAAATTCCACATTCCACCGTAGAGAGAATAAAATATACACAAGTTCAATCTGCTGACGTACTCCGTGGCATGACGTCACGCCACTACCAAGCCTTTACTTGAATCGTTTTTTATTATACCACTTTAGCGCGTTTTGCGAAGCGGTTTCCTTGGCACGTCTTGTCGAAGCAGAGATCGTGTTCCCCTTATTCCGGGATTCTCATCAATACGGATGTGGATAACCCAACCGCACCATTGATGGTGGCGCTTGGGAGATAAGCGAGTTTTACCAGGCCAATGGGGACGCATTATCTTCGTCCGCCTATATATAAGGGATAAGGATTCACCTTTTCACCTACGCCTTCTTCCTCCTTTGCTTATCCATCTCCGCGCACCCGAGCTCCAGCGCCCAAGTTTGCGCATCTCATCTCGACCTTCTCCGACCATGTCCGGAGAGGGAGGTAAATGGTTGGCCTCCACCGTTAAGGAGGAGCACATCACCAAACTGCGCAGCGCCTGATACCTCTCCGGCGACATCGCGCACCGGCTGCCCGACCAGGGGCAGGTCATCCCCACCCCCAGGCCCCATGAGAGGGTCGTATTTGTCCCCCACTTCCTCCGCGGACTGGGCTTTCCACTTCACCCCTTTGTCCGGGGGCTCATGTTCTACTACGGCCTAGATTTCCACGATCGGCGCGAACTTCATCCTCAACATCTCGGCGTTTACCGTGGTGTGCGAGCCTTCTTCCTGCAT
Organism: Aegilops speltoides; assembly: GCA_021437245.1. NCBI lineage: Eukaryota > Viridiplantae > Streptophyta > Magnoliopsida > Poales > Poaceae > Aegilops > Aegilops speltoides. Next base: position 375,039,342 of record CM038146.1, read on the forward strand.
CCAGCCCCACTTCGCTTGTGGGTGAAGACCTTCAATGTCAAGCGAAGGTAGTGAAGAACACGCAGGGAGTCTTGGGCGCCATGTTGGGCAAGATGCTGTCGGTGTACTAAAGTAGGGGTACCTTAGTACCCCGAACTTGTCTGCAGGCAACAGATGGCGTCAGCGGCAAGGCTTGTCGGTGTCCGCCAAGATCCTCCGTCATTCCTATTTATGCCATTCAAGAACAAAGTGTTTAGCGAGAAAGACAGAGCCCGGCAAGAGGAGCTTGCGGGAAGGACAAGACCCGGCAAGAGGAGCTTGCGGAAGGCCAACAAGGCATTTCAAGAGACTTGCCACGGCGCATCACGCGCCCCCGCAAGACCCGGCGAAGGCAAGCTTGCGGTGCGACAAAGACAGCGATCAAGCGGCAAAGGCGCTTGCATGGCGGCCACCACTCTGCGCGCACGCTCCAGCGTCCGGACGGCGATGTCGCCAGGATCGTTCCTGGTGCACATGGCGGGTAGCTGTGCAGCCAAGCGGTGTGAGGTGGCAAGTGGAGATGACGAGAAGGCCATCGTGGCGATCGGTGGCGCCCCTAACGGTCGTTTCTTGCACTGTTTGGGCGACCGGACGGGCATTAAATGCCCTTGTCCCCTGTCGTCAGAGTTAGGTAGGGGGCACTGAGGGAGTCCTGGACTAGGGGGTGGGACAGCCGGACTATCATTATCCGCCGGACTCCAAGACTACGAAGATACAAGATTGAAGACTCCGTCTCGTGTCCGGATGGGACTTTCCTTGGCGTGGAAGGCAGGCTTGGCAATACGGATATGTAGATCTCCTACCATTGTAACCGACTCTGTGTAACCCTAGCCTCCTCCGGTGTCTATATAAACCGGAGGGCTTTAGTCCGTAGGACAACATACATTACAACAATCATACCATAGGCTAGCTTCTAGGGTTTAGCCTCCTTGATCTCGTGGTAGATCCACTCTTGTACTACCCATATCATCAATATTAATCAAGCGGGACGTAGGGTTTTACCTCCATCAAGAGGGCCCAACCTGGGTAAAAACATCGTGTCCCTCGTCTCTTTGTTACCATCCGCCTAGACGCACGATTCGGGACCCCCTACCGAGATCCGCGGTTTGACACCGACATTGGTGCTTTCATTGAGAGTTCCTGCGTGTCGCCACCGATAGGCTTGATGGCATCTTCAACCAACAACGCTGTCCAGGGTGAGACTTTTCTCCCGGACAGATCTTCATATTCGGCGGCCTTCGCCTGCGGTATCAATTCACTTGGCCATCTGGAGCAGATCGAGCTTACGCCCCGCCGTCGAGTCGGTTGGAAGCTTAAACTTCACGGCCGATGCCCGCGGAGACTTGATCTTCGATGGACTCGAGCCACAGCCAAGCGCGCCGCACTGTCACGATGGGCATGACTTAGCTCTGCCACCGAACAGTGCCTTGGTGGCCGCACACGAATCCGCTTCGGCCATTAACCCGGAGCCGATCGCCCAGATCGAGGGCGGTGGATAGATGCCACCACAGGCTTCAACATCCACGGCGATGGAGCGAACACTAATCTTGTCCCCTGGGAAACTCGTGATTCCGAGGCGCCGGACTCCTTGCCGGACTCCGAACCTCCAGCGCCCCTACCAATCGATCCGAATTGGGCACCGGTTATGGAATTCACCGCCGCAGACTCTTGGGTTTAGCTGCTGCTGCTGCTGCTTCCTTCTCAGCTTTAGCTTGTTTGGCAGCTTCAGACTTTGCTTGACCTTCAACAGACGTGGGATCATCCTCAGTCATCACAACTTCATTGTCCTCATGCTCAGGCTGCAGTGGCAAGTGTGGTCGTTCCAACAAGTAGGTGCCCGTGCCAAACTTGGCATTGATAAGCATCTGAATGTGCGGGGCAAATCCACATGACCTCTTCTGGTCTACTGCAGTACTCTTGATAGTCTCAACTATCAGATCCATCACCTTGAAAGGTGCCTTCTGATCAAGTATATGCAGCATGTTGATAGAATAGCCTCTTATCATGCGATGATCTCCGGACTTGGGCATCAAGGTATGCCTCGAATTGTGTTCGTGGTAGGGAGACCTGCTGGAGATGATACAACGAGCCGAGCTTCGGATCTCTACATCCTTAGTTTGGTACCTCATTGTACATGTTCTTCATAGACTCATGGTTTTCTTGGGAATACCATAGACATCAACATCATCTTCTCTTGACCTTTGGAGCATTCAGCGGTGCTGCCCATTCTTCAATAGTTGAAGAGAATCTCGACCTTGATCATCCATACAATCCTGCCATCCGGATAGAAATGAGTCTGTGGCATAGAATTGCATGATCATCTCATCATTCCAATCTGTCAACTTCTGACCAACGAAATCAGCAACACCACATGCAGTGAAGCTCTCATGCACATGTGGAAAGTAGTCTCTGTGTTCTTCACTATCAATATACGCCCAGTCAACATAGCGAGTGTCTGCAACAATGGGCTTCTTGTCCATAAGCACGATCTCATAGAAATCTTCTTTGCTCTCGGTGTGGAACCTTGGATCAACAGCAGTCCTTCTCCTCACAGCATATGGATCAACTTGTCTCCATAGCCTGAGACCTTTGTCCTTTCTTTCCTTCATGTTTTCAGCTCGAGGATGAGCATCATTGTGAATTGGCAATTTCTGACGGAGTTTCAGCAACACAGGTGCCTCATCATCTGACTCAGCTGGTGGCACATTGTCTTTCTTCTTCTCTGAAGGCTGGGATGTTTCTCACGGTTTTCTTGGGCTTGGCAGCGAAGCTTGGCTTGAGCTGCCTTTCTTTGGAAGCGAAGGCTTAGACTTTGAAGGTGCTCCTGCCTCGATGGCATCACCCATCAACTTAGGCTTCGAGGAGGCTGGGGTGCTTCCTCATCGTAATCATCAATTTGCTGCTCCATCATGCACAATTCTCTTCCTCTTGGAAGTTTTCTTCACTTTGCTCAAGTTTCCTCTTCCATGCTCAGCTTCTTAGCAACTGTGGACTTCTTCACTTTGCTGGTGCCTTTCTTGGTTTGTTGCCCTTGATGCTCTTTGGCAACAACTTTCCTCTTTGGCTTAGATGAGATCTCTTCCTCAGCTATGAAATCAGAATCTTCTTCATCAGAATTTCTCTTCTTCACAGCCCCAGTGGCTGCAGGAGGCAAACCACTTGGTGTGCTCCTCTCACCATCATTAGAAAAGCTGCTGGCCTCAGGACTAGTGCCTGCCTCTGGAATCTCAGCAATTGGTGATTCAGACCTGTTCTGGCTGTCACTGGCATCTGACATGGCTGACATCCTGTGAATAGATTAGGTGTAGGCAGAATAGAAGAGTTATCACAAACTATGAAGATTTTGCAAAAAATGAGTTCAAATTTCAGTTTTAGGTTTTCACGAGAATGCATTTGGTCGGACCGAGGCTAAAATTTGGTGAATCCGAAGTGTCTAAACAGAACCATTCACACCACTTTCGGTTGGACCGAAATGGGTTTCGGTCTAGCCGAGAACACTAGGGTTTCACTAAATCCTCATTTCGGTCACACCGATTTGCACAACTTCGGTTGGACGAAAAGTGCGATGTAATGGCGAGGCCAAATCGGTCAGTCCGAGAATGTAGAATCGGTCTCACCGAGATGTGTTCGGCGGAAACCTAACCCTAAAACTTTTACTCGAATTTCGTTCTAAGAACTAATCTGCTGGATAGGAAGATCTCAAACGTGGCAAGAAGCTAGGCAAACCAATCGTGCATTGAATCGGAGGTTGAAGCACGAGAGGGATCGAAACTCACCCTAACTTGGTGGAGTTTCTCTCTGGCTGTGGCGGCGCGGAGAGTGACCGTTGACGGCGCGGAGACTGCGGCGGCGCCTGAGCGGCAACGGAGGCGATCCGGAGACCACGGCGACGGCAAAGAAAGGGTTTGAGGCGGCGTTTGAAGAAAGAATCAGCAGCGCTGCCCTCGGTATATATACCCTTTAGGCTGTCGGTGGGACCGAGTTGTAAACTTCGGTGGCACCGAATGGTTAACCTGGCGATTACTCACTTGATCACGCCGAAAATTACAACTCGGTTTCACCGAGGTGAAAACCTAGATCAATCCAAGTGCTTTGATTCATCCGATTTTGAGTGGGTTGGTCGACCGAAAATACTTAGAAGGTTTTGGAAATTAAGCTTTTGACGGATCGGTGGCTCAGAGTGCTCCTCACTCGGTGTGTCGAAAAAGACTTGATCAAAGTTTGTGATATAAGCATGAATAGAGTTTGAGACAAGAAAGCATAGATAGCTAGGGGAGGAACTTAGGCATTCTTGTCCATCCATTTGGTCAAAAAGAATCCAAAAGACCAAAGCATCAAATGGATGTCCTCGAATGGATAAAATCATGCATCCAACATGCTCACACAATAAGATAGCAAATGAAATATGTGTCAAACATGCATAAACAAAACACTAGCTACTATCACACAATTTGTCGATGACTAGGTCATCTATATATGAGTATATTGACTTAGGAGTCAAATGAAAACATTTGATCATAGGTCATACTCATCGTTTAAGCACAAGTGGGGTTACCACTTTTACATAAAGCATTAATGTGTTCACATCATTTGAAGATGCTTTAGCTCAAATCTTTAGAGCAAAGCTCCCCCTTGATGTGAGAACCCCTTTTAAAGGGTCAAACTAACCTTGGGTTGTCGTAGAAGACTTCATGTAGATGTTGAAGATGTGGATGCTCAATGTTGATGAAGATCATCAAGAGTTGGGAGCAATCCTTTGGATTGGGCACTTTCAATACCTACATGGGTTAGTCCCACAAGGAACAAACAAGGATATCCATGGACATAGATTGAAGTACACAATAGATGATGTCCATGAAAGCAATGATTACCTTGTCCCTTGACTTACCAACAAGAGGGTTTGTGACTCCATGAACTAGTGCAAGATGTGGAAGTTGATTGCACAAGTTCTTGCCAAAATGAATGTGAGTGAAGTATGTTGGCGGAGTCACCCTCAAGAACTCTCTAGTTCTTCTTCTTCGGGATCAACATCATCTTGATGGGAATCCTTGGGGTTGTAGTTGAGCTTGACGAAGTAGAACTTGACGTTTCCTTGGGAACCCACTTGACCATGACTTTAGGTGCTTCAATAAATGCATCAATCTCCTCTTGAAGCTTGTCCTTGCCTTTTAGCTTGTGGTCTTGTGGTGGAAGGTCATCTTGAGCTTGTTCCACATTGGAAGAAGTAGGATCATACTTCTCCTTTTGAGAAACAAACTTTGGAGTGGGATATTGACCTTCTTCCCATTCAACACCCTCGGCATTGAACTTTTGCTCAAAACCAATTCCTTGATTCTTCCGTGCCTTCCTTGCTTGCGAACAATTTCCTCAAAGTTCTTGCTTCCGCAAGGCTCTTGTAGACACCTTTCTCTATAATCCTTTCAATAAACTATTTTCTTGCTCAAGTGTAACTTGGCTTGAAACATTGTTAGTGGAATCAAGAGAATTACTAGAAGTAACAACATTGGATTTAGCATGGTTATTATTCTTTGTTAGATGAAGAATTTTTCTTGTGCTTGTCATGCTTAGTTTTAATAGGTGGCAAGAAATTAGACAAGAGAAGTCGTTTGGCAAGATATGAAGAACTCTTCTTTCGAAGATCGTCATTGATTGCTTTTAGGAACTCATGTTCTTGCTCTAGATTGAGCTTCTCGAAGCGTAGCTTCTCATGAGATCTTAGGGGCTCTCTATGATCTTCTTGAGTTGTTTCATGAGCTAACTTAAGAGTGTTTAGTTCTTTAGTTAGACGCTCAATCTCCTTCATAGCATTGTCATTCGACTCTTCTCGACTATAAAGACTACTAGCATGTTCATCATTACTAGGCTCACTAGATTTATCATGTTAAAGCTCATCTTCACCAAGCAAGTCATCCTCATCACTATCAAAGTCAATAAATTCAGGGTGTGATACCTTGGGGCCTTTAGCCATGAAGCATCTTCCAATTCCCTCATTTGGTGAATCAAATAAGTCATAGGAGTTGGAGTTGGAGGATCTGAGAGCAAGACCGCAACACCTTCATCTTGGTGTGATTGGAGTTGGAGTGATAGCTTCTTTCGGAGTGATTGTGGAGTCGGGCCGGAGACCCATTCACCTACATGAGCTTGATGTTTTCTTCTTGTGTAGCTCGTTGATGACTTGTCTTTCCTCTCCGAATCCTTGCTTCTCCGAGAGGATCTTCGTTCATAACGATCATCTCTACTCCTTCTCTCTTTCGAGGCGACTCTTCTCTTGAGCTTCTTCTTCTTGGAGATTCTTCTCTTCTCTTGTGGGGAGTCGAACACTCATTTGAGTAGTGTCCGGTCTTCCACAATTGTAGCAGTTTCGATCACGACTAGAAGATCTCTTTTCATCATATGATCTAGACTTTGAGCTTCTTTCCTTGCTTCTACTCTTGTAGAATTTGTTGAAGTTCTTCACCATTAGGCTTATCTCTTCATTGGAAACTAGCTTGTCACTTGAGGTTGTGGGAGCATCACTAGTAGCTTTGTAAGCACCACTTGACTTGTTGTGAAGCTCTTCCTTATCTTTTAGTGTCATCTCATGAGCAACAATTCTTCCAATGACTTGGTAGGCTTGAGATTCTTGTAGTTTGGCATCATTTGGATCAAAGTGCACGGTGTCATACTTTCCATCCAAAGCTCGAGAATCTTCTTGATGATGAATCGATTCGGTCATTTCTTCGCTTCCTAAGCCGGCAATCTCATTTGTGATGAGAGCAAGCCTAGAGTACATTTCAGCGACTCCTTCACCTTCCTTCATCTTGAACTTGTCAAGTTGACCTTGAAGAACATCTAGCTTTGATTCCTTCACGGACTCGGTACCTTCGTGCATTTCGACCAAAGTATCCCAAATCTCTTTTGCATTCTCAAGGCGGCTGATTTTGTTGAACTCCTCGGGACACAAAGCATTGAAGAGAATGTCACAAGCTTGAGCATTGTTTTGCAACATCCATAATTCATCATTTGTAGCTTCACGATCCGAACTTTTCCTTCCTCGAAGAACTCACCTTGCAAGCCAACACAAATAATGCCCCATGCAGCGGGGTTATGTCCAAGAATATGCATTTTCATTTTATGCTTCCAACTAGCAAAATTTGAACCATCAAAGTAAGGACCTCTCTGAAATTACCCTCACTAGGCGCCATACTCTCCTAGGTTGTGAAACCAAGCTTATGGAGTCAATGCAATGGAAACCAATACAATGGAGACCAAAGCTCGATACCACTTGTAGGATCAAAAGTATGTCTAGAGGGGGTGATTAGACTACTTGACAATATAAAAATTCAGCCTTTTGATTAAGACAAGTTTTGGCAGATTTCAAGATGATCAAGTCAAGTATCACCCTACATGCAATTCTAGAGTATTGGCAGCGGAAAGTAAATTGCACATGTAGTAAAGAGAGGTGGAGAAGAGCAAATGCACTTTGGAGACACGGAGATTTTTCTCGTGGTTCCGATAGGTGGTGCTATCGTCAATCCACATTGATGGAGACTTCAACCCACGGAGGGTAGCGGCTGCGAGAGTCCACGGAGGCTCCACCCACGAAGGGTCCACGAAGAAGCAACCTTGTCTATGCCATCATGGCATCGCCCACGAGGACTAGCCTTACTCGGGTAGATCTTCACAGTAGGCGATCTCCTTGCCCTTACAAACTTCTTGGTTCAACTCCACATCTTGTGGAGGCTCCCAAGCGACACCTAACCAATCTAGGAGGCACCACCCTCCAAAAGGTAATAGATGGTGTTGGTGATGATGAACTCCTTGCTCTTGTGCTTCAAATGATAATCTCCCCAACACTCAACTCTCCTCACTGATTTGGCTGTGGTGGAAGAAAGGATTGAGTGGAAAGCAACTTGGGAAGGCTAGAAATCAAGTTTCATATGGTGGGAGTGGAGCAACTTGATCTCAACACAAGGGTAGGTAGTTTTCTTCTCGAAATGTAAGGTAGGAGTGGTAGTTCTTTCGATGGCTCTCTCCACGAATGAAGAGGGGGTGGAGGGTATTTATAGCCTCCACAAAAATCCAACCGTTACACACATTTGACCAATCTCGGTCAGACCGAAGTTGACAACTCGGTGAGACCGAAAGTTCAAATCTTGTGAACGTTAGGATTTTTGGTGGGACCGAAAATACAATCTCGGTGAGTCCGATTCTTCCAAAGACTAGGGTTTGCCAATCTCGATGGGACCGACTTTATCATCTCGGTGACACCGATTTGATGACAGAAGGTTACAGAAGCTTGGCAACACTAGTTTCGGTGAGACCGAGTTTGGAATCGGAAAATCCGAAATTTCTAGGGTTTGGGTATATGGCTGAGGTGGTTCATCTCCGTGTGACTGAGTTTATGGAATCGGTGAGACCGAGATTACTTATGAGTGTATGTTGGAATGAAAGATTGCTGATTGTTTGGGAGATTGATCACTAAGCACTTTGAGCAACCAGATCATTATCATAACCTCATCCCCTTTTAATAGTATTGGCTTTCCTATAGACTCAATGTGATCTTGGATCACTAAACCAAAAATGGAGTCTTGAGCTTTTGCCAATGCTTTCCTTAGCATTTTGAGGGTCCACTTCTTGATCATTGCCATACCCATATCATTGAACTTTCGAAATGTTCTCAAGAAACTATTAGTTCAATGATATATATGTTGTTATTAATTACCAAAACCACCCGGGGATTAGTTGCACTTTCAGTAAGTTTTACCCATAAGGCGCGGTTGCCGGGACCTGCTGTTCCGACAACCACCTTTTGTACAAGCTTTGCCGCTGTTGCATGTAACCCTTTGTACAAAGCCTGGTGCAGATCCCGTGCATAAATAAAGATCACATGCTCTGCAAATGTTGTCAAATTTCATGCTTTCTTTCTTTTTGCATGCATTATCTGACACTTTGTGCAGCAATTGCCCCCGGTAAGCAATAACGAGCCTTGAGGCTCCATATCTTTATTTTCTCTTCTTTCTTTTGCTCAAAAAGAAGGTTCCTTCGCCCACAAGTTCACCGTGGGGGGGGAGGAGAGGATAAAGGTGTGGACCAGGCGTCGTTCAAAGAAGTATAGCCTTGCCGGGACACAGACGACAGAAAAAGCTAAGTTGCCAAAGTTTGAGCACAATCAGCTTTAATTTTTTAAGTTATCTTCCTTGAACGACCGTGCTTTGTATGGAAAACCTGTGCGCGGAGGAACCAACTCATGGCTAGTTGCGCCCTTACTTTGTTTCGAGTCCGCTCAACAACGTAAGTGTGCTGCGACTAGTTCCGACAAGGTTTCTTGCCGGAAGCAACACCACCAGCAGGCTGCTGATGTTCCGCACTCAGCGCTCGCGGCAAGGGTGCTTGCGCCGGCAAGTTCCCTAAAAGCGTAGGGCGAAAACATACAAGGGCGGGAATCAAGTAAAGGAAATAACATAGCAAATACTACCCAGGATAAAGTTATATTACAAAAGTGACTTGTTGCAGCACTGACTAAATTGTTCTCATAACTTAAATAACAAATACAAGGAAGGGAGAAGAAGGGTGGCCTAATCCACGCTCCGCCATCAATCCTCCCGACTTCATTCACCTTGTCCACAATGGGTGCGACAATGGCTTTGAGCTCTTCAAGATCGGCGCCCATTGGCAGCTTCTTGAGGACGCGGGTGAGTCGAGGCCGGATTGCGGAAGAGTATCTTCACCAACACCTTCTCCAAGACCTTGGCACAGTTATGCATGACTCGTCCGCCCGACTTCTTTGGGATCCTTTCCGGAGCTCTTTGGAGGGCCGTCGCCACCCCTTGAAGAAGAGAGTAAGCTTGGCGCTGGGCTGAGGTTCTCGTCGGAGGAATACCGAAGCCAGCCAAGTCGATTCGCCCCAGACTCCTCGTCGATGGTCGCAGCGATGTTGACGAGGCCCTCCGTCCAGAGCTCCACCGTGGCCCTGAAGGTGTTTTGAGTCTCAGTGGCCCTCGTCAGCAGCTCCTCGTTGCCCTTGATCTCTTTCTTCAGGTCGTCTTCTCGCCTCTTGGCACCATCCAGCGTCTCCGTTAGTGTGGCCAGCTTCAACTCCAGATCAGCATTTGAGTCCTTGACGGCGTTCAGTTCCTTGACCTTATCGGTGAGTTGAACTTGCAGATCGCCGTGGGCAAGGGCATCCTTCTCGCGTTCGCGCTGGAGTGCGGCAAGCTCCTCATTCTTCCCCTTCATATCTTCCTCCAGCTGCGTCACCTTCACCTCTAACTCCTTCTTGGCGGCCTCAGCGGTTGCGGCAGCATCCTGCGCTTCCTTGAGCGTCCCGCCAAGTGACTGCTCCCGTGCGGCGAGCTCCTCCTCGTGGCTGTCAAGATTAACCTTTTTCTGCGTCAGTTCACCTTCCCGCCTAGACAGCTCCTCGGCAGCGAGCCTTTGCTGCTCCTCGGCTTCAGCCTTTTCAAGGATGAACGCCTTCTTCGCCTCGACAAGCTGCGCCCTCTCCTCCGCAATGGATCGGAGGGCCTCCTGGTTGCGGCTCTGGAGCTCGTTCGCATGCTTCTCTATATCAACTCCCGCCTGCGCGACAAGCGCTTCCAGGACTCGGCCGCTTGCGGGCGCGTAGAGTGACACCAACTTCGAGCAATGCTCCTCCTCGGACTTCGCCGCTGCTGCTTGGCGCGTCAACCACCGCCAGCCCAGCAGAGGCGAGTACTTCCCATCAAAATCCTCTCCTTTGACCGGCGCCTCGAGCTCGGCGCCCCGGAAGCTCGATGAAGACACCTCACCGCCTTCAAGTAGGCGCTGGTCAGGGCTCCTCGGGGCAGTCTGCATCGGCGGCGGGGTCGGTGGTCGGTGCAGCGCCTTGCGCTCTGCGCCTTCGTCGTCGAAGACGATCACCGACCCTCGCCCGCCTCTGCCAAAGAGCCTTGGCGGCTTCTTCATCGGCCGGGTTCATCATAGCCGGCCTCTTCCTCGTTAAGCGGCGGCGTCTTGATGTGCAAGTCGCCTTCCTCGCGGTGGCCTCGGTCTCCATCGGGTGCAGTGAGAGGGGATCTGAGGGCGGAAGAGGAAGGAAAAGTCAACAAAATCCAAAAAGAAGATCAAGAAGAACCCAAGGGAAGATTTCCGACAAGAAGGGTTACCCGTCTTTGGGCTCTGTGACCATGGGCTCCACCACCAAGGCTCACTGGTTTCGTCCCTTGCAGGAACCTCTCCCTTGCCGGGGAGCGCCCCTTGTCGGGAATCGCCCTTGGCGGCATAGTCGGCAGACAAAGACCTCAGGCGGCTTTCGGTTGCTCCTGATGGGCCTGTTTTGCTCCTACACAAATAAGTTAACAATCAAGATGTCAGCAAAAGAAAAAGCACCCATGCACGCCCCACAACGGGAAGTGAACAAATACTTCTGTTGGGGGGCTGTCTTTGGGGCTCTTTGCGAGAGAGGGAATCGGGTCCGTCAAGGTGGTCTCGGACGTGTCTTCTGCCATCACAGCAGGATCGTCCTCGATGACTACCACGGGGACCTTGGCCCTCTTCGCCGCTCTCTCGGCCAGAGTCCTGAAATGGAACAAGGATTCAGAGGGAAGCAGATCAGATGCAAGACAAGAAACAACAAAGATCGAAGAAATACAAGTACAGCGAGGAGAAAGTCTTACTCCTCCTCCTCTTCTTCCTCCTCGTCGGAGCTCAGCGCAGAGAGGTCGAAATCTGGTACCCTTTCTGCGCGGTGAGGCGGAGGAGTAGGCTCCCTTGGACGCTTGCCGGGAGCTGCAGCAGGATCAGGCGTGGCGGCCCGGGAAGACCCCGCCTTAGTTGCCGGCACGGCCTGAGATGCTCCCGCGGCAACGGTACTTGCCGCGGTGGAGCGTGTCCCACGGCACTGCGGCTGTTGGCCTGCCTGCCGCCCTGCTATATCTCCAGCTCGATGGAGGCGCCTTCTTGGTGGAACTTGGGGCTGCGCTGGGGGCTCCGCCCGTGGCAAGCTGCTCGAAGACGGCTGGCCGCTCGCGCCCTCGGCGGGCTCGCTAGCTTCGGCTTCGGGCTCCCCCTCGCCAACGACCCCTCCGGCAAGGTCCTCCCGGTCGGCAAGGCTTGCCTCCGCCGCCTCTGCCTCCAACGTGAAGCCAAACTCACCATGGCGGCGGCCGCCGCTTCTTCGCCCCGGTGGCGATGTACCGCATCTCGTCGTCGGTGGTGTCGCGGGTAAGGAGCCTCTGCTCGTCGGCACGGACTGCTACTTCCACCAGGCTGTCGAAGAATTGCCGCACGACGTCGTCAGCGGGCTCTTTCCAAGTCGGGATAACCCCATGCGAGTCGCACTCCGGCATCATTGCACGGATGCAATCAAGACTAGAGTTGTTGCACAGTGGGATGACGCCCTGTGGCAGCCTGAACCACTCCGGGTGGTGGGCGTCGTGCTTGAATAGCTCCTTGAGCATCCCGTCAAGCTCGAGAACCGTGAAGTTGAAGTTGAGGCCCGGGCGCAGCCTCATGATATCCGCCGGGCCGCCAAACAGCCGAGCGGGCCTCCCCCTCTCCTCTAGAGGGGCGATGCGACGGCGGAGAAAGTCCGCGCCAACGGCCCCTACTGTGAGCACGGCAAGCCTGAGCCGCATGATTCGGGTGGTGGCGATCTTCAGCTTGGCATCGTCCGCGACAGGCGCTCGATCAGCCGCGCACTACCCGGTGCAGCGCGAGTTGGTGAATGGCTGCGGTTGGTGTTAACAATCCAACACCACTCCGCCCTCCACTCGTCCCATTTGCTGCGGAGCTCCCCTCGAGATACACCTCCTTCATGCCGACTTCGTGAGATCCAGCGATCCCGCGACTAAGGGCTCTCCTTTCTCGGCTCGGGGATGAAATAGTGGCAAAAAGAGCAACATTTGGGTGGATACCAACGAAGTTCTCGCAGAGATGTCTGAAAACCGCCATTATCGAACGGCGTTGGGAGTGAAGTCAAGGAGATGAAACCGTAGGTATTCATGATGTCATAGAAAATCGAGAAAAGGTGGGCGAGCCCGCAGAAAGAACACTTGAAAGAAATGGTACCCTTTTGGGCACCGTCAAGTAGAAGCTTGGCGGAGAGCACCAGCGTCTTGCGGATGCGCCGCGTCTCCATCGACCGAAGAGGTAGAACTCCTCCATGGCGCCTTCTGAGGTGAGCTCGGGGAGGGGGCTTTCACGCTCCTTGCGCGGCGCCTCAAACCGCAACGCCTCGGCCGATTCGTGCTCTTGCCGGTCTTGAACCTGGCGGAAGCGGCGGGGCGAAGCGTGGGGGCGGCAGCGGCGACGGTGGCGGAGCGCTGCTCTCTTCGGCTTAGGAAGCGAAGGGGCGGCGGAGCTTCGGAGGAAGAAACCGCAAGTGGCGAAGGTGGGGAACGCCTGTTTCTCTGCTTATAAACAGGGGGCGAATGTTACGCCTTTCTTGATTTAAATTGCCCACGATCTCTCCCACGATGCCGTGTTTGACGCGTGCCGTTCACGGAGGCCGCGGGATCTGGTCGATTTGGTTTGGACCAGGCGCGTGCCGTGCCTGTTTTGGGCACAGCCCAGCAATAGCGCTTCGGCATCGTGTATGGCCCAGCCGGGGCTCTGTCGGTGTACTAAAGTAGGGTACCTTAGTACCCGAACTTGTCTGCGCGTCAGCTTGCGGCGTCAGCGGCAAGGCTTGTCGGGCGTCCGCCAAGATCCTCCGTCATTCCTATTTATGCCATTCAAGAACAAAGTGTTTAACTGAGAAGACAGAGCCCCGGCAAGAGGAGCTTGCCGGGAAGGACAAGACCCCGGCAAGAGGAGCTTGCCGAGAAGGCCAACCAAGGCATTTCAAGAGACTTGCCGCGACGCACCGCGCGTCCCGGCAAGACCTGGTGAGCGGCAAGCTTGCGGGTGTGACAAGATGCGGCTGCGCGCAAAGGCGCTTGCAGCGGCGAAGCCACCACTCTGCATACCACGCTCCAGTAGCGCCCGACGACGTGTCGCCACAGGATCGTTCACGGTGCACGTGGCGGGTAGTTTAGGCAGCCAAGCGGTGCGAGTGGCAAGTGGAGATGACGAAGGCCATCGTGGCGATCGGTGGCGCCCCTAACGGTCGTTTCTTGCACTGTTTGGGCGACCGGACGGGCATTAAATGCCCTTTTCCCCTGCCGTCAGAGTTAGGTAGGGGGCACTGTTGATAGCGGTTGTACCGACCCCTCCTTTTAATTTTTTACCCCTCTCTGCATTGCCACCTGTCGGTGACCCCTTTAGCCCATAAAAAGGAGGCCCATGCACACGTAGAAGGGGTTCGACGGATTCGAAACCACAACACACTCACGCTCTCAAGCAAGAACAAGAATATAAACACAAAGCAGCAGTAGGAGTTTTATCTCTCCGGAGAGCTCCGAAGCTGGGTAAAATCCCTCGCGTGCTTAGCCTCGATCTGCTCTTCGTGCTCCCTCCGCTCCTGCTTGGGACCGAAAAGGGCCCCGCCCCTATAGGTGCTCGCTTCCCACGACAATGCCCAATGTCCTCACAGTTGAAGGGGCCTTCGTGGAGTCCGTCAAGGGTGGCGGTCGAGGTGGTTCTACATCACCGAGCATGCGACCCTAGGTGGGCGGCGCCCCCAGTTCAAATCGGGTATCCTGTGCAGCTCACCTCACGGAAAGAGAAGGGCTTGCTATGGGGTAGTTCAAGGAGGCGACGGACTCCAAGCACAGATCCGGAAGGTGAACAAGCTCAGGCTTGTTAACGTGATCCAAGTCATGCTCGTCCGCTGGATTCTCCCATGCCAAGAACGGGCATTTAATCTATGGGAGTTCAATCCGGAACAGCACCAGGCATTGAGCGGGCTCTTCGACACGACGTACGAAGGCGTCTGGAGTGTACTGTTTTGTAACACCCCGGATGTAACTTTCCATATTTGTAACTCCAACTCTTGCCATCTTCGGATATGTGCTATGATATTTCCCTCCGTGGATGGGTTTTGTTTTCGTTTTGCAATTTGTCCATGTCATGCATCTCATATCATGTCATCATGTGCATCTCATTTGCATACGTGTTCGTCTCATGGTTCCGAGCATTTTCCCCGTTGTCCGTTTTGCATTCCGACACTCCCACATGCACCGGCGCACCCCTCTTGCTCTTTTTCCGTGTGCGGGTGTTGAACGTTCTCGGAATGGACCGAGCCTTGCCAAGTGGCCCTGGTATAGCACCGGTAGACCACCTGTCAAGTTTCGGATCATTTGGAGCTCGTTTGATACTCCAACGGTTAACCGCACTCTCGCAAAGGCCTCTTTTGGGTTGCAGCCCAACATCCCTCCAAAACAGCCCAATAACCCATCTAACTCCCTTCCATGCTCTCGGTCGTTCGATCACGATCGTGTGGGCGAAAACCGCACTCCATTTGGAGTCTCCTAGCTCCCTCTACCTACAAATATGCATCTCCCCCTCCAAATCCGGGCAAACCCTAGCGAATCTCCCCTCTCCACAGCCGTACATCGTCCGGGCGAGCGGACCGACCGTCCCGCCCGCGCCCGCCAATCATGCTTCGACACGTAAGCGCTACCTGCGCCGCCCGCCTTGCCCCAGGCCTCCATCCTCCGCCGCCGCCCGCGCCAGACCACCGCGGCCGTCCGCGCCGGACCACCGCCGCCGCCCGCGCGACCACCGCCCGCCGTCCAGCGCCAGACCACGCCCGCCGCCGCCACCACGCCTTCGCCGCCCGCGTCGGATCACCGCCCGCCCGCCTCGCCGCCCGACCCGCCGGATCCGACCGCCCCGGCCGCCGCCCCGGCCTCTCCTCCCTCCGGCCCGAGCTCCCGCGCCGGCGACCTCCAACTCCGGCGACAACTCCGGCCAGATCCGATCCGTAACCCTAGGTTGACTTTTTCCCCGACCCCGAATTCCACTAAGTCATTAATCTGTCATTATTTTGTGGCATTTTCATCGCATCACGTCTTCGCACTCGTGGCTCCGTTTTGGGCGTGTAGCACATCAAATTGTTCGCCTCGAAGAGTAGATCATTTCATCTCATTGCACCATTTTCATTTGAGCTCATCTTGATGCAGAAATCTTTGTTGGAAGAGGGCTATGTGATGTTAGTTTACATTTCTTAATGAACTTGCATTTTATCATTTTGCCATGATTAATGTGTGCATCTTATGAACTTGAGCCCTACATGTGTGTTGAACTATGCCATGCCATCTTTCCGGGTGTATGCCATGTATTTTTGTGATCTATGTGGTGACTAGAACAAGCATGCAAACTAGGGATGATAATGTTGCTGATTTGAGGAACTTAGTGTTTTCACTAAGTCATGTCCTTTGTTATTTTAATGCCATATGTTCATGTTATTACTGAGAGATCTATGCCCTTTTGAGCATGATCGGTAAGGGTGTTTTGAACATATGGATGTGCTATATCCATCCATGCCTTTGTTGGCATTTATGGAGTAGTCTAGCATGTCATTTTCATGCTCTACTTTTGCTTCAAAATGTTTCCTCGCAGATTGTTTGCATGAGATTCAATTTTCACAAGGTTGTTGTAGTTGATCCGTGTATGCTATGATGTTGTTCTTGCCATGTATAGCTTCTATGCCATGTCTTCTTGATGGTTGTATGCTTAGTTTATCATGAGATGCTCTGTAGTGAGTGCATCGAGCTCATGAACATGCCTACTTGATATCTTTTTTGCCATGCCCAGTTTTTACGCTAAGTCGAGATCGTAATAAAACTTGCTATGTTTACATGGGTGCCATCATTTCTTATGGTCCTTTTTGGCTTATGGTCAGTAAGGGACTATTGATCTATGCTTTGAGTAGATTCATGTCATGCCTTGTTTTGCTATTATAAGTTCTTCTAGCATGTTGTTTGTTTGCTCTAAACATGCCTTCCTGATGTTAAATTCTGGCATACTAGTATTTTCACTATGCTTGTTTGAACATGTTATGATGTGAACCTGATATTTTTTGCACTTTCACCATGCTTGTTTGAACATGTTATGATGTGATTTAGCCGTAGCTCAGTGTTCCTCTTTTGTTAAGCATCTCCTGTAGATCACTGCCATATGCTTTGTTTTTATGTTGGGGTCTTTGTAGCATAGTTTCTTGTTGCATGCTAAGTAGCATCGTCTTTATTAACGCAGATTCGCGTCATTCTTGTTTTGCTTGTCATTTGCAAACCGTGCATCCGATTCCGGTGATCTTTATATCGATTTCAACCAAAATCATCTCATCTTTCCAGCGGCATACTTGGATTGACAAGTTGATGCCTTGTTCATCATTTTCCTTCCGGAGCACACATATGCATTGCATATCACATCTCGCATCGCATGTCATGTAGTGCATCATATTGCTTGTGCATTGTTCCTTGTTTGATTGTGGTTCCGTTGCTTGTGTTCTTGCTTTGGGTAGAGCTGGGAGACGAGTACGTGAACGAGGAGCCTGTTGAGAATGCCTACGAGGATCAAGCCTTCGACAACTCTGAGAACCTTGCAGGCAAGATGACCATACCTTCGATATCACTTCTATCTTTGCTTGCTAGATGCTCGCTCTTTTGCTATGCCTATGCTGCGATACCTACCACTTGCTATATCATGCCACCCATATTGCCATGTCGAACCTCTAACCATCCATGTCCTAGCAAACCGTTGATTGGCTATGTTACCGCTTTTGCTCAGCCCCTCTTATAGCGTTGCTAGTTGCAGGTGAAGATGAAGTTCATTCCTGTTTGGAACACAGATATTTTGGGATATCACAATATCTATTGTTTTAATTAATGCATCTATATACTTGGTAAAGGGTGGAAGGCTCGGCCTTATGCCTGGTGTTTTGTTCCACTCTTGCCACCCTAGTTTCCGTCATACGGTGTTATGTTCCTTGATTTTGCGTTCCTTACGCGGTTGGGTGATTTATGGGACCCCGTGACGATTCGCTTTGAATAAAACTTCTCCGCAAGGCCCAACCTTGGTTTTACCATTTGCCACCTACACCCCTTTTTCCCTTGGGTTTCGCGAGCCCGGGGTCATCTTTATTACCCCGGGCGGTGTTCCTTGAATGCTGGTCCAACTGGCGATGTCCGGCGTCCCAGGCAACCGGGGTCTATATCAACCCGACGTCTTGCCCATCCGGTGTACCACGAGCGAGATATGTGCAGCTCCTATCGGGATTTGTCGGCACATTCGGGAGGCTTTGGTCTTTTTACCATTGTCGAAATGTCATGCGAACCGAGATTTCGAGGCGATCGGGTCTTCCGGGAGAAGGTTTATTCCTTCGTTGACCGTGAGAGCTTGTGATGGGCTAAGTTGGGACACCCTGCGGTATTATCTTTGGCCGTGCCCGCGGTTATGAGGCAGATGGGAATTTGTTAATGTCGGTTGTAGAAAACCGGGTGACCTTAATTAAAATACATCAACCGCGTGTGTAACGTGATGGTCCCTTCTCGTGGTCAGGGAAGTGAACACGATGTTGGAGTTATGTTTGGCCTTGGTTGCTCTAGGATCACTTCTTGATCGCTACTAGCTTCACGATCGTGCCTTGCTTCTCTTCTCGCTCTCTTTTGCGATCGTAGCCACAATATATGCTAGTAAACTGCGTGGCTCCACCTCATTACACCAGCCTTCCCTTAAGCTTAAATAGTCTTGATCTCATGGGTGTGAGATTCTTTGAGTCCCCGTGGCTCACAGATTCTACCAAAACAGATCAGGTACCGGTGATGCGGTAGCAGATGGCGCGGCCCGAGCTGAAGTGGGAATTTGATGAGGCCCTTGGTCGTTACTATGTTTCATTTTCAGACGATCGATAGTGGAGCCGATTAGGCGTCGAGGATCTGTGTTGCATTTGGGGTAGTCTTCTTTTATTTTGGTTCCGTAGTCGGACCTTGAGTGTAAACTGAATGATGGATGTTTATTTATGTATTGTGTGAAGTGGCGTTGTAAGCCAACTATGTATGTCTTTTCCTTATGTTTTACATGGGTTGTCGAAGATTACCTCACTTGCGACATTGCTTTCAATGCGGTTATGCCTCTAAGTCATGCTTCGACCGTGGGAGATATAGCCACATCGAGGCGTTACAAGTTGTGTCGAGCCATCCCGACCTTAGGAGCCCCCTTTGCTGATCGTTTTTAGCGGCGAGTTGTGTCTAGAAAAATGTTTTGAGTCATTTAGGATTATATATATCGGAGAGTTAGGAATTCTTTTTACTCCTCGGTCCTTAAATCGCTCTGGTGAGGTCCCCGGCGTAGAAGTTTTGACTTTTCTCTTCTCAAATTTCACTAAATTTTTTTTAGGATCATGGGGTATCTTGGAATCGTTCAGATGGTTTTATGATGAGAACATTGTCTTGGTGCCTCTGTCGGGGTTTAGTGGAAGTGTCGGGGAGTTGAGCTACGAGGTGTCGTTGTCATAATTTTATCGTTGCGATTACGGAATACACGAGTTTAATGCGCCGACATCGAAAATCTCTTTTATGCGATTGTTGGTGAGATAACCCGCTAACCCGATTACTAAGGTGAATACAGGAGTATTGCCATGACTCATATAACGGATGCTTTTGAAGGTTGAGGTACCACGATTTCGAAGGTTTCTTGGTTATGTGTTGAAGGATGGATCAGTTGGATGTAGGGATTGTTAGTTTGGGTGAGATATATTGCTTCCTGTATCCCCAACACTGATTGCATAACCGGAAAGTTTCGGGAGTTTATAGGTGGGATTCAAGTAGCTCTAGCACTTCTTTCTGCAGATATTTGGTTTGTGATTGGGTAATCCTTACCACTTATTTGTTCCATTCATACCTTGTTTTTATTTTCATTCATCAATCTCTTATCAAGTGGCTTCTCACCTTTATGGACGTGATGTTTACTTTGGAATTCATTCGTTCATCCTTGTTCGAATGTTTATTGTGAAGACTATATGTTGCAATTTCTATCCGTTGATTCAACTTGTCTATCTGTCTATCAAGATGCTAACGGATGTCACCCTCTTGAGATGGCTCCGTAGCGTGTCGAGTCGGAGCAGCAGTGATGGGAGTTAAGCGAACCCTCCACCTCCACCTCCGCCTCGGAGGCATGGCAAACTTTGATGGCAACCACTAATGCCAGCGCTTCGGTTGTTGATCCAGGTGATGCAAGAGCGTAACCAAGGCCAAGGCAATCAAGGAATCAAGGTCAAGGCAGTTCTACCATCGGCCTCGGTTCCCTACCTCAACGGTTTCCTTACAAATCAGCCAAAGTCTTTCACTCTTGTGTCGAGGCCACGAGCGCCGATGATTGGCTCGTGGATATCAACAAGCATTTGAATGCAGCAATATGGACACGAGGACTACGTCAAGTTCGCGTCTTTTCAGCTCAAGGATCGAGCGACTAATTGGTTCCGGCAATACAAGGATTCGAGAGGAGGTCAAGTGATTACTTGGACTGATTTACATCCGGGACTTTAAAGCTCACCACATTCCTACGGTGTTGTTGAGAGCAAGCGTGAGGAGTTCGCAATCTCAAGCAAGGAAACATGTCGATGTCTGAATACAACATACGATTTGAAACTTGCTCGCTTCGCCAAACAAGGCGTTCTGATGAGAAGAGTATGATCTATCAATTCATAGGTGGCCTTAGAGAGGATCATGTAGTTAGCTCTCGTTCTTGTTGAGCCTACTCGGTTTGATCAATTCTACAATATGGCCCTCAAGCAAGAAGGTGCTTAGCTCAAGTGCAGAGGCTTCTAAGAAAAGAATCGAGGATGCACCTCGGTCTTCTTCCTCTCAAAGGCGCAACTAAGCAGCAAAAGTTCTACCTTCCTCCTCCTCCGTTCCGTCGGCCTTATCGTGAGAAGAACTTCGGTGGTGGTGGATCTTCCCACCCACCCAACCCAAGCTACGAGAACAAGTCTCAGCCTCAAGCTCCAAGGTCAAATGCTCCTTATCACCGTCCGCTCTTAGAGGTGACACGCAACAAGTGCCAGCGGAAGGGTCACTATCTTGAACAAATGCTTCAACCAAAGCGCCTTCCTCCTCCTCCTCCTGTGAGGTCTTCAAGAAATCACGTTGGTCAAGCATAATCCCAAGTCGCAAAGGTGAACATGATGAATGCAGCTCAGGCGAGAGATTCTTGAGATGTGATAATGGGTAATCTCTCTGTTAATGATATTCTGCAAAAGTCTTATTTGATCTTTGGTGCTTCACTTTCTTTCATCTCAAGACCTTTTGCATCTAAGAATGAGTTGGGTTTTCAAGCATTGCCTAGTTCTTTATCAGTTGTGTCCCCGTGTAAGCAAATGACAACTAATAATTTCGTCCCGGAGGTTTCTATCAAGATGGGAGACTACAAATTTCTGTCTAAACCAATTGTTCTTGGTGACTCGGATATTGATTTAATTCTTGGGATGGACTGGCTTTCTCAGCACAAAGCTCAACTTGATTGTGTTGCCAGGGAAATTCAATTGACACACCCTTCTGAGGATGTTATCATCTATGCGCTTCGTGATGAAACCATTGGTTGTTTTCTCTCAATGAGAAGGGCGAGTTGGATGCTATCTCTCGATTCGATCGTTGTGAGTACAAGATGTCTTTCGGAAGAGCTTTGGGTATGCCTCCTCATCGGCGGTCGAGTTAGTTATCGATCTTGAGCCCGGCCTTTGAACCGCTTGCAAGCGTCCTTAGCTTGGACCCAAGGAGCTGAAAGAATTGAAGAAGCAGCTCGATGAACAAGAGCGTCTGGGTTTGATCAGACCGAGTTCATCTCCATGGGGATGTGGAGTTCTTTTTGTCCAAAAGAAGGATGGCACGGACCGACTGTGCGTCGATTACCGTCCATTGAATAAGAATACAATCAAGAACAAGTATCCACTTCCCAACATCAATGAGCTTTTCAAGCAACTGAAATGTGCTAAAGTATTCTCCAAGCTTGACCTCCGTATGGGTTATCATCAGATTCGCAATCGTGAACAAGATATTCCCAAGACAGCATTCACAACAAGCTTTGGTTCTTATGAATATACTGTCATGTCTTTCGGCCTTGTCAATGCTCCTCCAACATTCTCTCGGATGATGAACTTTATCTTCAACCCCTACACAAATGATTTCGTCTTGGTGTATCTCGATGATATTTTGGTCTTCTCCAAGAACAAGCAGGATCATGCCAAACATTTGCGATTGGTACTCGACAAGCTCGAGAGAGCATCAATTCTATCGCGAAGTTTTCCAAATGTGAGTTACGGCTTGATGAAGTTCTTTATCTTGGTCACATCATCTCCGCCAAGGGCATCGCTGTTAATCCAGAAGGTGTCTTGATTCTGAATTGGGAACCTCCTCGAAATGTCAAGCAGCTCCATGATTTTCTCGATCTTGCAAGCTATTGCCAAAGATTCGTTGAGAATTTCTCTAAGATTGCAAAGCCTCTTTCCAACCTCCTTTAGAAGCATGTCAAGTATATGCGGGCCTTTGAGTGTGATGTAAGCTTTCAACACCCTCCAAGAGAAGCTAGTTACAGCTCTGTCTTGACTCCTCTGATGAATCCAAGCCATTGAAGTTTTACGTGATGCTTCCTTGCAAGGTCTCGGTCTGTGTTAATGCAAGAGAAGAAAGTTGTGGCCTATACCTCTCGCCAATTGAAGCCCAGCGAAAAGAACTACCCCACTCACGATCTCGAGTTGGCGGCGATTGTCCATGTGTTGATAACATGGAGACATCTCTTGTTGGGAAGGAAAGTGGACATTTTCACCGATCACAAGAGTCTCAAGTATATCTTCACTCAACCCAACCTCAACCTCGAGCAAACTTCGATGGGTGAAATGATTCAAGAGTACAATCCAAGTATTGAATATACTCGGGCAAGGCGAATGTGATTGCGGATGCCACGAGCGAAGGCTTATTACAGCGACTTAATTCTCAAGCCCTTTCAGCGGATCTTTGTGAAGCTTTCCATAGCTGAATCTTCAAGTTGTTCCTCAAGGTTTTCTTGCCAACCTCATAGTATCTCCTACTTTGGAAGATCAAATTCGTGAGGCACAACTCACGGATACCATGGTGAAGAAGGTGAAGCGTGGTATTGACAAGGGCATTTCAAATACAAGTGCTATCGCTTGGATGACAAAGATACTCTTTTCTTCGAGGATCGAATTGTGGTTCCTAAAGGCGATCGAGAAAAGTCATCATGAATGAGGCACACAATTCCCTCCTATCCATTCATCCTGGAAATGCGAAGATGTACCATGACCTCAAGCGGTCATATTGGTGGACTCGAATGAAGCGAGAATTTCTCAATTCGTGAATGAATGTGATGTCTGCGAGAAGGGTAAGCGAACACCAAAGACCAGCTGGTCTCCTCCAACCTCTTGCTATTCGGAATGGAAGTTTGATCATATCGAGATGGACTTCGTGGTGGATTTCCTAAGTCCAAGCGTGGAAATGATGCTATCTTCGTTGTCATTGACAAGCTTACTAAAGTAGCTCATTTTCTTCCTATCAAAGAATCTATCACAACCTTTCATTTGGCGAGCTATACACCTCGAATTGTCTCCTTGCGGTATTCCGCAATTGATCTCTTGGACCGTGGAAGCATCTTCACTTCTAAGTTACGGGACTCCTTCGAGAAGGCCATGGGCGCCAACATTCATTTCAGCCTGACTTTCCATCCTCAAACTAGTGGCCAAGTCGGCGAGTCAATCAAATCCTTGAAAATATGCTCGGGGCTTGTGTCATTTCCTTTGGCATGAAGTGGGAAGAGTGTCTTCCATATGCCGAGTTCTCCTACAACAACAGCTTCCAAGCGAGTTGAGCGAGGCCCCATTGAAATTCTCTATGGCGAAAGTGTCGTACTCCTCTCAATTGGTCCGGACAGGTGAGCAGCGACTTCTTGGCAACAACTTGATCCGAAAGCGAAGAAATGTGCAAAGTCATTAGTGAGAATCTCAAAGCCGCTGTCGCGCCGGGAAGGGCTATTATGATGACAAGCACCATGATGTGGCTTTTGAAATCGGAGACCATGTCTACCTCCGCGTCTCTCAATGAAAGGCACTCGTCGCCCGGTATCAAAGGGAAGCTTGCCCCTAGATCGTGGGTCCTTTCAAGATCATTGGCAAGCGAGGAGATCTAGCCTATCAACTCGAGCTTCCATCCAACTTTGCAAATGTGCACGATGTGTTTCACGTGTCACAGCTCATAAGTGCTTCAAGATTCTGAGCGCACTATCCACTTTGAAGAAATTGACCTCCAAGAAGATCTCTGCTTATCACGAGCACCCGTTGCTATTCTTGAAAAACGGCGCAAGACTGCAACAAGTCAATCAAATTCTTGAAAGTAAAGTGGTCACACCATTCCGATCGAGAAGCCACCTGGGAGCGTGACGATCACCTCCGTTCTGAATATCCGGAGTTCTTTCAGTCCTAGATCTCAGGACGAGATCCTCTTGTAGTGGTGGAGTGTGTTAACACCCCGGATGTAACTTTCCATATTTGTAACTCCAACTCTTGCCATTTTCGGATATGTGCAATGATATTTCCCTCCGTGGTTGGGTTTTGTTTTCGTTTTGCATTTTGTCCATGTCATGCATCTCATCTCATGTCATCATGTGCATCTCATTTGCATACGTGTTCGTCTCATGGTTCCGAGCATTTTCCCCGTTGTCCGTTTTGCATTAAACACTCCCACATGCACGGCGCACCCTCTTGTTCTTTTTCGTGTCTGCGGGTGTTGAGCGTTCTCGGAATGGACCGAGCCTTGCCAAGTGGCCCTGGTATAGCACCGGTAGACCACTTGTCAAGTTTCGGATCATTTGGAGCTCGTTTGATACTCCAACGGTTAACCGCACTCTCGCAAAGGCCTCTTTTGGGTTGCAGCCCAACATCCCTCCAAAACAGCCCAATAACCCATCTAACTCCATTCCATGCTCTCGGTCGTTCGGTCACGATCGTGTGGGCGAAAACTGCACTCCATTTGGAGTCTCCTAGCTCCCTCTACCTACAAATATGCATCTTCCCCTCCAGATCCGGGCAAACCCTAGCGAATCTCCCCTCTCCGCGCCGCCGGACACGTCCGGGCGAGCCGGACACGTCCGCTTGCCGCGCCCGGCCAACCGTGGCTCAACACGTGGCGCCCGCCGCGCCGCCGCCGCCAAGCCCGCCGGCCGCCGCCCGGCCCGCGGCCTCTCCGCGCCAGCCGCCGCCGCATTGACCACCGCCGCCGTCCGCCAGACCACCGCCGCCTGCAGCATGGACCACCGCCGCCGTCCGCGCCCGACCACCGCCGCCGCCCGCCCGCCTTCGCCTCCCGCGGCGGATCACGCGCCGCCCTTGGCCTCGCCCGCGCCCGCCCGCGCCGCCGCTGACCCGCGGATCCGGCCGCCCGGCCGCCCCGCCCTCTCCTCCCTCGGCCCGAGCTCCGCGGCGGCGTCAACTCGGCGACAACTCGGCGAGATCGATCCGTAACCCTAGGTTGACTTTTCCCCGACCAAATTCCACCAAGTCATTAATCAGTCATTATTTCGTGGCATTTTCATCGCATCACATCTTCGCACTCGTGGATCCGTTTTGGGCGTGTAGCATATCAAATTGTTCTTCTCGAAGAGTAGATCATTTCATCTCATTGCACCATTTTCATTTGAGCTCATCTTGATGCCCTAAATCTTTGTTGGAAGAGGCCATGTGATGTTAGTTTACATTTCTTATGAACTTGCATTTTATCATTTTGCCATGATTAGTGTGTGCACCTTATGAACTTGAGCCCTACATGTGTGTTGAACTATGCCATGCCATCTTTCAGGGGTGTATGCCATGTATTTTTGTGATCTATGTGGTGACTAGAACAAGCATGCAAACTAGGGATGATAATGTTGCTGATTTGAAACTTAGTGTTTTCACTAAGTCATGTCCTGTTTATTATTTTTATGCCATATGTTCATGTTGTTCTGAGAGAGATCTATGCCCTTTTGACCATGATCAGTAAGGGTGTGTTGAACATATGGATGTGCTCTATCCATCCATGTCTTTGTTGGCATTTATGGAGTAGTCTAGCATGTCATTTTCGTGCTCTACTTTTGCTTCAAAAAGTTTCCTGGCAGATTGTTTGCATGAGATTCAATTTTCACAAGGTTGTTGTAGTTGATCTGTGTATGCTATGATGTTGTTCTTGCCATGTATAGCTTCTATGCCATGTCTTCTTGATGGTTGTATGCTTAGTTTATCATGAGATGCTCTGTAGTAGTGCATCGAGCTCCTGAACATGCCTACTTGATATCTGTTTTTGCCATGCCAGTTTTTACGCTAAGTCTGAGATCTGTAATAAAACTTGCTATGTTTACATGGGTGCCACCATTTCTTATGGTCCTTTTGGCTTATGGTCGATGAGGACTATTGATCTATGCTTTGAGTAGATTCATGTCATGCCTTGTTTTGCTATTATAAGTTCTGTAGCATGTTGTTTGCTTGCTCTAAACATGCCTTCGATGTTAAATTCAGCATACTAGTATTTTCACTAAGTATGTGAACACGATATTTTTGCACTTTCACCATGCTTATTTGAACATGTTATGATGTGATTTAGCCGTAGCTCAGTGTTCCTCTTTTGTTAAGCATCTCACATAGATCCTTGCCATATGCTTTGTTTTTATGTTGGGGTGATGTAGCATAGTTTCTTGTTGCATGCTAAGTAGCATCGTCTTTGTTAAGCAGATTCGCGTCATTCTTGTTTTGCTTGTCATTTGCAAACCGTGCATCCGATTCGGTGATCTTCATATCGATTTCAGCGAAATCATCTCATCTTCCATATGCGAGTTCTCCTACAACAACAGCTTCCAAGCGAGTTCGGGCAAGGCCCCATTCGAAATTCTCTATGGCGAGAAAGTGTCGTACTCCTCTCAATTGGTCGAGGCAGGTGAGCGCCAACTTCTTGTAGCGACTTGATCCGAAGCGAAGAAATGTGCAAAGTCATTCGTGAGAATCTCAAAGCCGCACAATCGCGCGGAAGGGCTATTATGATGACAAGCACCGTGATATGGCTTTTGAAATCGGAGACCATGTCTACCTCGTCTCTCAATGAAAGGCACTTTCGTCGCCCGGTATCAAAGGAAGCTTGCCCTAGATCGTGGGTCCTTTCAAGATCATTGGCAAGCAGGCGATCTCGCCTATCAACTCGAGCTTCCATCCAACTTTGCAAATGTGCACGATGTGTTTCATGTGTCACAGCTCATAAGTGCTTCAAGATTCTGGCGCACTATCAACTTTGAAGAATTAACCTCCAAGAAGATCTCTCTTATCACGAGCACCCGTTGCTATTCTTGAAGAAAGCGGCGCAAGACTGCAACAAGTCAATCAAATTCTTGAAAGTAAAGTGGTCACACCATTCCGGCCAGGAAGCCACAGGGCGCGAGGATCACCTCCGTTCGAATATCCGGAGTTCTTCAGTCCTAGATCTCGGGGCGGGATCCTCTTGTAGTGGTGGAGTGTTGCAACACCCTGGATGTAACTTTCCATATTTGTAACTCAACTCTTGCCATTTTCGGATATGTGCTATGATATTTCCCTCCGTGGTTGGGTTTTGTTTTCGTTTTGCATTTTGTCCATGTCATGCATCTCATATCATGTCATCATGTGCATCTCATTTGCATCGTGTTAGTCTAATGGTTCGAGCATTTTCCCCGTTGTCGTTTGCATTACGACACCCCCACATGCACGGCGCACCCTTATTCTTTTTCCGTGTGAGGTGTTGAGCGTTCTCGGAATGGATCGAGCCTTGCCAAGTGGCCTGGTATAGCACTGGTAGACCACTGTCAAGTTTGGATCATTTGGGCTCGTTTGATACTCAACGGTTAACCGCACTCTCGCAAAGGCCTCTTTTGGGTTGCAGCCAACATCCCTCCAAAACAGCCCAATAACCCATCTAACTCCCTTCCATGCTCTCGATTAGTTCGATCACGATCGTGTGGTAGCCGCACTCCATTTGGAGTCTCCTAGCTCCCTCTACCTACAAATATGCATCTCCCCCTCCAAATCCGGGCAAACCCTAGCGAATCTCCCCTCTCGCGCCCGGAACACGTCCGGTGGCCGGACCGTCCGCCCGCCGCGCCCGACCAACCATGATTCGACACATGGCACCGCCCGCGCCGCCACCGCCAAGCCCGCCAGCCCTTGCCTTGCCCCATGTCCCTCCGCCGCCGCCAGCCTGCGCAGACCACCGCCGCCATCCCTTGCGGACCACGCCGCCGCCGCCCGCTTGCACCTTGCGCGCGGATCACGCGCCGCCGCCCGCCGCCTTGCCGCTCCTCCGCCTTGCGGATCCGGCCGCCCGGCCGCCCATCCCCTCTCCTCCCTCGGCCCGAGCTCCGCGGCGACCTCCAACTCCGCGACAACTCGGCGGATCCGATCCGTAACCCTAGGTTGACTTTTTCCCCGACCCCGAATTCCACCAAGTCATTAATCTGTCATTATTTTGTGGCATTTTCATTGCATCACATCTTCGCACTCGTGGATCCATTTTGGGCGTGTAGCATATAAAATTGTTCGTCTCGAAGAGTAGATCATTTCATCTCATTGCACCATTTTCATTTGAGCTCATCTTGATGCAAAATCTTTGTTGGAAGAGGGCTATGTGATGTTAGTTTCATTTCTTATGAACTTGCATTTTATCATTTTGCCATGATTAATGTGTGCACCTTATGAACTTGAGCCCTACATGTGTGTTGAACTATGCCATGCCATCTTTCCAGGGGTGTATGCCATGTATTTTTGTGATCTATGTGGTGACTAGAACAAGCATGCAAACTAGGGATGATAATGTTGCTGATTTCAGGAACTTAGTGTTTTCACAAAGTCATGTCCTGCTGTTATTTTTATGCCATATGTTCATGTTGTTATAGAGCGATCTATGCCCTTTTAAGCATCATCAGTAAGGGTGTTTTTAACATATGGATATGCTCTATCTATCCATGCCTTTGTTGGCATTTATGGAGTAGTCTAGCATGTCATTTGCGTGCTCTACTTTTGCTTCAAAATGTTTCCTGGCAGATTGTTTGCATGAGATTCAATTTTCACAAGGTTGTTGTAGTTGATCCGTGTATGCTATGATGTTGTTCTTGCCATGTATAGCTTCTATGCCATGTCTTCTTGATGGGTGTATGCTTAGTTTATCATGAGATGCTCTGTAGTAGTGCATCGAGCTCACAACTATGCCTACTTGATATCTGTTTTTGCCATGCCTAGTTTTTACGCTAAGTCTGAGATCGTAATAAAACTTGCTATGTTTACATGGGTGCCACCATTTCTTATGGTCCTTTTTGGATTATAGTCATGAAGGGACTATTGATCTATGCTTTGAGTAGATTCATGTCATGCCTTGTTTTGCTATTATAAGTTCTGTAGCATGTTGTTTGCTTGCTCTAAACATGCCTTCACGATGTTAAATTCGGCATACTAGTATTTTCACTAAGTCATGAACACGATATTTTTGCACTTTCACCATGCTTGTTTGAACATGTTATGATGTGATTTAGCCGTAGCTCAGTGTTCCTCTTTTGTTAAGCATCTCATGTAGATCCTGCCATATGCTTTGTTTTTATGTTGGGGTCTTTGTAGCATAGTTTCTTGTTGCATGCTAAGTAGCATCGTCTTTATTAAGCAGATTCGCGTCATTCTTGTTTTGCTTGTCATTTGCAAACCGCGCATCCGATTCCGGTGATCTTTATATCGATTTCAACCGAAATCATCTCATGTTTCCAGCGGCATACTTGGATTGCCAAGTTGATGCCTTTTTCATCGTTTTCCTTCTGGAGCACACATATGCATTGCATATCATATCTCGCATCGCATGTCATGTAGTGCATCATATTGCTTGTGCATTGTTCCTTGTTTGATTGTGGTTCCGTTGCTTGTGTTCTTGCTTTGGGTAGAGCCGGAGGCGAGTGCGTGAGCGAGAACCTGTTGAGAAGCGCCTCGAGGATCAAGCCTTGACAACTCACGAGAACCTTGCGAGCAAGATGACCATACCTTCGATATCACTTCTATCTTTGCTTGCTAGATGCTCGCTCTTTTGCTATGCCTATCTTTGCGATACCTACCACTTGCTATATCATGCCACCCATATTGCCATGTCGAACCTCTAACCATCCATGTCCTAGCAAACCGTTGATTGGCTATGTTACGCTTTGCTCGGCCCTCTTATAGCGTTGCTAGTTGCGGTGAAGATGAAGTTCGTTCTGTTTGGAACACGGATATTTTGAGATATCACAATATCTTTTGTTTTAATTAATGCATCTATATACTTGGTAAAGGGTGGAAGGCTCGGCCTTCGCACTGTGTTTTGTTCCTCTTGCCACCTAGTTTCCGTCATCTGGTGTTATGTTCCTTGATTTTGCGTTCCTTACACGGTTGGGTGATTTATGGGACCCCGTGACGATTCGCTTTGAATAAAACTCCTCGGCAAGGCCCAACCTTGGTTTTACCATTTCCACCTACACCTTTTTCCCTTGGGTTCTCGCGAGCCGGGTCATCTTTATTACCCCGGGCAGGTGTTCCTTGAATCTGGTCCAACTGGCGATGTCCGGCGTCCTGACAGGCAACGGGGTCTATACCAACCCGCGTCTTGCCCATCCGGTGTGCCTTGAGCGAGATATGTGCAGCTGCTATCGGGATTTGTCGGCACATTGGGGAACTTTGCTGGTCTTGTTTTACCATTGTCGAAATGTCATGTGAGCAGGGATTCGAGGCGATCGGGTCTTCCGGGAAAGGTTTATTCGCCGTTGACGCGAGAGCTTGTGATGGGCTAAGTTGGGACACCCTGCGGTATTATCTTTTGAAAGCCGTGCCCATGGTTGTAGGCAGATAGAATTTGTTAATGTCGGTTGCGAAAACCGAAGTTGACCTTAATTAAAATACATCAACGGCGTGTGTAACGTGATGGTCCCCTCTCGGCGGTCAGGGAAGTGAACTGCAGTGTTGGAGTTATGTTTGGCCTTGGTTGCTCTAGGATCACTTCTTGATCGCTACTAGCTTCACAACCGTGCCTTGCTTCTCTTCTCGCTCTCTTTTGCGATCGTAGCCACCATATATGCTAGTAAACTTCTGCGGCTCCACCTCATTACACCAGCCTTCCCTTAAGCTTAAATAGTCTTGATCTCGCGGTGTGAGATTGCTTGAGTCCTGTGGCTCCTGATTCTACAAAATAGATGCGGTACCGATGATGCGGTAGCAGATGGCGGCCCAGAGCTGAAGTGGGAATTTGATGAGGCCCTTGGTGGTTACTATGTTTCATTTCCAAGCGATCGATAATGGAGCCCAATTGGGGTGATCGGGGATACGTGTTGCATTTGGGGTAGTCTTCTTTTATTTTGGTTCCGTGAGTCGGACCTTGAGTGTAAGCTGAATGATGGATGTTTATTTATGTATTGTGTGAAGTGGCATTGTAAGCCAACTATGTATCTCTTTTCCTTATGTTTTACATGGGTTGTCGAAGATTACCTCACTTGCGACATTGCTTTCAATGCGGTTATGCCTCTAAGTCGTTAGCCCGACACGTGGGAATATAGCCGCATCGAGGTGTTACATGTTTAGGCGTGTAGGATCAAAGTATCTCTTTTCCTACATGCAATTCTAGAGTATAGGCGTGAAAGTAAATTGCACATGTAGTAAAGAGGTGGAAAAAAGCAAGCATAATTTGGAACACGGAGATTTTCTCGTGGTTCCGATAGGTGATGCTATCGTCAATCACGTTGATGGAGACTTCAACCCACGGAGGTGCAGCTGCGAGAGTCCATGGAGGCTCCACCCACGAAGGTCCGAAGAAGCAACCTTGTCTATGCCATCATGGCATATGCCCACGGAGGACTAGCCTTACTGGGGTAGATCTTCACAGTAAGCGATCTCCTTGCCCTTACAAACTTCTTGGTTCAACTCCACATCTCGGAGGCTCCCAAGCGACACCTAACCAATCTAGGAGGCACCACCCTCCAAAGGTAATAGATGGTGTTGATGATGATGAACTCCTTGCTCTTGTGCTTCAAATGATAATCTCCCCAACACTCAACTCTCCTCCTGATTTGGCTGTGGTGGAAGAAAGGATTGAGTGGAAAGCAACTTGGAAGGCTAGAGATCAAGCTTCATATGGTGGGAGTGGAGCAACTTGATCTCAACACAATGGTAGGTAGTTTTCTTCTCGAAATGTAAGGTAGGAGTGGTAGTTCTTTACGTTGGCTCTCTCCACGAATGAAGAGGGGTGGAGGGTATTTATAGCCTGCACACAAATCCAACCGTTACACATTTGACCAATCTCGGTCGGACCGAAGTTGACAACTCGGTGAGACCGAAAGTTCAAAACATGTGAACATTGGGATTTTGGTGGGACCGAAAATACAATCTCGGTGAGTCGATTAGTCCAAAGACTAGGGTTTGCCAATCTCGGTGGGACCGACTTCATCATCTCGGTGACACCGATTTGATGATAAGATTCTGAAGCTTGGCAACACAGTTTCGGTGAGACCGAGTTGAATCGGAAAATCCGAGATTTCTAGGGTTTGGCTATATGGTGAGGTGGTTCATCTCGGTGTGGTGAGTTTAGGGAATCGGTGGGACCGAGATTACTTATGAGTTTATTATGGAAGTGAGATTCTTGATAGTTTAGGAGATGTATCACTAAGCACTTTGAGCAACGGATCATTATTATAACCTCATCCTTTGGCTTTCCTATAGACTCAATGTGATCTTGGATCACTAAACCAAAAATGGAGTCTTGAGCTTTTGCCAATGCTTGCCTTAGCATTTTGAGGGTCCACATCTTGATCATTGCCATACCCATATCCTTGAACTTTCCGAAATGATTCTCAAAAACTATTAGTTCAATGATATATATGTTGTTATTAATTACCAAAACCACCGGGATTAGTTGCACTTTCGGTAGCGAAGCCCCGCATCCATGACGGAAGATCGCGGATTTCACTCGCGGCGTCCGGTGGCGGTAAGTGATTCTACCCCTTTACGGGACACTTATTGTCAATAGTTTGATTCTAAGCGGGTTTCAATCTCCCTTTTCCTTTGATAGGACTGGATGAAGAAGGCGGAGCAGCTCGTCTGCCCGGCTCCCTTGCCAGAAAACCCAGTAGATGCCCGTCTAGCGGGGTTGCTGGTTCCGGCACCACATGTGGTCTTGGAGAAAACAGAAGGTGGCCATGGGTACTCGAAAGAGTTCCGTTTTCAGTGTCTGGCGACTCCAGGCGGACTCCTCCCGGAAAACGAGGAGGAGGAAGACTCTCTCGGAGGAGAGAGGAAGAGGAAGGCTTCCCCAATAGGGGGCGAAGGGTCAAGAGGAAGGACTATTCCCGGACAGCTCTACCAACACCAACATTGGCGGCGAGTGGCCTTCAAGGGCGAGCCTCGGCGAGATCATAAGTATCCAGATTCTGAGCGATTTGTAATTTCTATTTTGTGTCATAGTGTCCTTCTAATGCATCTCTTATGCGCAGTCCGGCGATGATGATCTCCCGCTTCATCGGCGGGTCGTTATTCCGTCGAATGTGGATTCCATCATTGCCTCCACCCCTCGCGCGTTGAGGGCGCGGGTGGGATACCGAGAAGGACCCATCGGAGGAGGCTCGGGCGCCGCAAAGGCAGCCTCCGGACTTTTGCGCGGACTCCACCGGAACCCACAGTGGTTCCGGTCCGGCAGGCCACCGCCATAAAAGGGCAAGACCGTGGCGCGGCGGCCTCCGTCCAGCGGGCGCGGACAACTTCTTGGGCGCTCAAGCGCTTCCATCGAGGAAGAACAGAACTATTATGAGTGCGGTGATTGAAGGTTCGGCTCGCCAAAGCGGGCTGGCCAAAGCTTCTGATAACCTTCTAACGAGCTTTGAGGTAAGTTAAAATTATGTAATGTAATACCGCATAAACAGTAGCCCACGATGCTCGGTTTGGTGTTGGAAAGAAAAGTCGGTGAGGATCTAAAAATATCTGTGAGGTTGCTAAAAAGTATGTCAATATGGGTTTGCGGTGCTGCTTTGCTAACCTCTGCCGCTTGCAGCTGCGGTCGGTGCTGAGCGGGATCTCAAGCGGTCGAGCAAGGCTTCGATCGTGCCAAGCAGCTCGAGGACAAAGAAGGTGAGTAACACCACTTTGAATAATTACCTTCTGAAAAAGATTTGGGTTGCAATAAAAGAATAACAAGGATAACATTGATGCTGCGAGGGCCCACGAGCGAGGTAGCAACCACGAAGGAGGCATGTGTCATGGCGACGCAATGTGGCAGCGGAAGCAGGCGAGGAAGAAGCGAGGAGGCGGGTGGCGGAGGTGCGGCAAGAGCTCCGGGCTCTCATGGAGAAGCATGAGAGTTTGGGCCGCGACTCAAAGACTTCGAGTCGAGCTTCGCCTCGTCTCGAAAGTGCAAAGTCCGCCAAGGCGAGGCCGTAAGGCCCTTGAGGAGGTTGAGGATATGAAGAAAATAGCGGCGGGTAAGGCATTTTTCATGCAAAGCAAGCATGTTAATGTAAACTACGACACTTACCCGGTCGGAGCTCTCGGGCGTTTGCGGATCGCCTCGCGGTGTATCCGATCGCCGCATTCTACGTGGTGAGGAGGAGCTCAGCGGAGAAGGTCTTACGGTCTCGATGTGCTGAGGCCGGCCATCCAGTGCCCCCTAGCGACCAGGTGAAGCAGCTGGTCAAACTCCTAAAATGGCCGAGAGGCCACGAGAGGACTCATAGTCGGCTATGGCTGGACAGGCCATGCTGAGGCTACTACCGGCCTCGTCTGCGGTGGTGGATCGTGCCCCTGGGTGGAGGTCATCAAGTGCTCACTTTGTATTGAAAGGTGCTCGTCGGGCCCTTGCCCGCAAAAGTACTGCTGGGCAAGCTGGATCTTGAGAGGCTCATCAGCGGCAGCGCGCCCGGTAAGTAAGGAGTATCGTCTTGCCGAGATGTACTATAAGACTGTCTGAAGGGTGCCCATAAGATTGCGGATGAGTGCCCCAAAGATGTAATTATTGAGTAAACTTGCTATGTGTTATCACATGCTGAAAACTTTGTTCATATCGCTAAGCTTACGCTTGTTTAATTTAAATATTACCTTACATGCGGCCGTTTATTAAATCGAGAGATGGCAAGTCGTATGCCTTAGGCCCCCGCGCCACAGTCTTTGGGGTGTTGAGGATAAACTTGAGCACTCTTGTTCCCATTTTGGGTCCATCTGAGGGCGCTCAACACAACGAACAAAGCAGCGGACTTATAATGCTTGAACACTCTCCTTAGCCATAGAATTCTATAATTTTAAATTTTGGCGAAGCCCTAGTATCGGAAGGCCGAATTGAGGCGCTATCACGCCGTCGGGACATTATCCGGTGCCGCTCGGCCGCATAAGTCTTTAGGGACCGAAAAGACCTCTCGAACAGCGACCAGTCTCTCGCCTTATCATGCGATCGGTTTTAGCTTTCTCCTTTGCGCTCGCCCAGCTCAGCAGGGCGCCAATCGCGGTGGTTCTCCAGTGCCACCTTAGCCGGCGAGCGGGCGTAAGGCACCAAAGCGTGGGGCAGGCAAGCCCAACTATTGACCCAAGACATGATTGGGCCGATTCATATAATGCTATAAGTTGAGGTGCCGCACTTGTGAAAGTGTTAGGACTTATCACACCATAATCACGAGGAACATGAGCCCTGGTGTATTCGGCCGTACCAAAGTATCTGGTGCAAGATGTCATTAGTGAACATATATGTAAAGTAATGCAATTCAGGCAAAAAGTCTGCATTATTTATTCAAGGAATTCTGCTATGACGGGAAAGATAC
The DNA here is from genome assembly GCA_021437245.1 of Aegilops speltoides. Lineage (NCBI taxonomy): Eukaryota > Viridiplantae > Streptophyta > Magnoliopsida > Poales > Poaceae > Aegilops > Aegilops speltoides. The sequence goes on from CM038146.1 coordinate 375,075,054, forward strand.
AAATAGTCACGGTGAGCAAGGTTGGACTAAATAAACATGTCCCCCTCGAGGGGTGGGCTGCGACTGGTGTATATAATCAATTTTAATGCTCATAATGGAGACCACACAGTGTTAAATGCAGCCTTGTTCCCTTCTGGCTGTTGCATCGTGAGTTGGCGGGTTCACTTGCCCGGACAGAACCTCTGAAGCAGTCTGTATATAAAGAAGGAAAATAAAAATAAGAAGAGTGACATACTTGGGCCCTGGTGTGGTCGAGCACGCTCTGGAGTCATTGTGGTCGTGCCCCTCCCCTAGCCCCATGGTATCTCCAGGCGTAATGATGTGCAGCGGAGGTTGGTCTTACAATCATCACGAGGGCTGGGGTTGGGGCACGCATTACTCTGGCGATGCTCGGAGCGTGCGGGTGGTCTTGGTTGATGTTGCTCAAGACACGTTTGGCGTGTCCGGCGTTTCTGGCGGACTTGAAAATGCCTTAAAGGCTACTCACATACCGCCCACGAGGCTTGTATGTTTCCTCCGTTCGGAGGGCGTTCGTATTTCCGTTGACCGTGATGACTCACGAGGCACAGCATCTTGAGCTTGAGGTATGCGTGTCTGCACGCGTTGAACTTTACAAGCAGCAGTTCGTCCGGCGAGCGTGATAGCTTATGCGAGCGGGACTATATGAAGATTAACTCCTCGCTCGGAAATTATCGAGGATCGAAGACCACTTCGGCGTGGCGAGCACATGTACAATTAGCTTCAACACGGTATGGCGCTTTGAAGGTGCGTCTTTGTAGGTTTAATCCTTGCGGGGTCTATGCCCATCTTGCGCCTTTGTATCACGATAAAGCAGATTGAGGCTCTTGTCGCTGTCCATCGAGACTCTCGTGAGTGAAATCCGCCGGCGATTGGGTCTAAAACCAATGCGGCGAATCCGCCATAGCGGATGCTGGTCGGATGGTCTCTTGATCGAAAGTGATCGGACAAAGAGACCATGGATTGAACTTGAGCGGCGGCTCCATCGCATATACATCCCTTAGTGCGCTTCGCTCCCTCTTGGGTATATGGGTTGCGTATATCATGTTTACCGTCCGCGCGCAGCAGAAGCCCTTACATCCTCTCTGTTACGGCGGGGGTTTCTTCCTCGTCGTCGCTATGCAGCCCTTGTCATTGTTTTGGCAATTAACTTGCTGTGAATACCCAACAATCTCTGTTGGTGTGGTTGCTTCAGCTTTTGAAGTGCCATGTATCCGACATGGCGGTGAGTATTACATCCAAATTGGGCCGGACCGGGTTATTCTTTTAAATGGCTTCTTCCGGCGGGTTTAGAGCCTCGAATCCGGCGTTTGTTGTCGTATCCTCCTTGTCGTCGCCGTTAACGCGTTTATTTTAACTTCGGCGTGACCGCCATTGTGGTCCTTGGTATCCGGACTGCTGAATTTTCTTGAGGTTGTTCTTGCGAGCTAATAACTGTCCTCTCCCGCCTGAAGCGGGTCATTAAGATGTGAGGCTGCCATGGTTTCGGCTTTTCTGTCTAGGTGCGGGCTAGCCACTCGTCGCGGATGTTATGTTTGAAGGCTGCGAGGCTTCGCATCCAGAGACGATCGGCGATTTGATTTTCTTTGTTAAGAACCGTGTCGAACTCTACGGCGATTAAATCAGCTGCTGAATTATGTGGCTTAGGTCATTCGCGTCGGTAGTCGCACATATATGTGCCTGAGTTGTCGAGAATCGGCTTCGGTCTTCCCAACACCAATTATTTCTGCGGGCAAGCTGTTAAGCCAGCGCCGCTGGTCGCTAAGCTTGAGTGGGAGATACTTGATGGCGTGGAGGTGCGTGCGCGGGCCATATGGATGTGAAGGAGATAATCCTCGATCCAAACCGCGGGGTGCATGCGTGCCATCGTGGGATTCAATGTTCTGGTTTAAACCCTTGAGTTTGATGATCCATTACCGTCGGTGAAGCATAGTGGGTGTCTTGGCGCCTGCATATTGAGCAATATCACGGCGTAGCTCGAGGGCGTTGTCTGCTGTCTTGGCTTGGCGCGATTGTTTGTATCGGCGGCGGTATTACGTGCGTGGGTGCGTGGGCGCCCGTGATCCATAGATGGATCGGATTGCCTTCTTTGTCCTCCAATATATCTACGCCGTCCGGCGCGTTCCTCTTAACCGTACTTTTGGGCGGCGGCAGTGTGCAGTCTTGGTGGAGGCCTTGATGCCTCTCAGCCGCGACCACGGGGTGGTCGGTGGCCGTATTGTGTGCGGCGGTGATGAAGGTATGTATGCTTCTTCCTCTAATCGGAGAACAACTTGCGTTTTGGGTAACTCTTGGAGGGGCGTTAGAGTTACGTACTCTTTGGCGCGAGACCTCGGTCCATCTGTCGGCCAGCGGGTCTTGATCGGCTTAAGCTGCTGCTGCTTTTCTTTAGGCCATTTGCGTGGCGATAAGCTGCGTTTGAAATGCTCTTGTTCGGCGGGATCCTCTTGCTGCTGTGAATTACGTCGTCGTTGAGGCTTGCCTCGTCTCGGAGGAGGTATGTAATTATCATCCTCGACCTCCTCGTGCCTCTCTCTCGTGAGGCTTGCTTTGGGATCCTCTGCGCTGAATCTTCTTTGGAGGATTGTCTTCGCCACTTTACGGGGTGTTATTATCTCTGTCTTGGAATCTCCATTCTTGTTGTGGCGGGATTTAGGCGGCGCCGTTGGCGTCGGTGCTTGGGCTGTTTCTTTAAAGTGGGTGGTGGGTGGGTTTTGAATTTCTTAAATCGTGCATCCCAACCATCTGGTGCGTACTCGGCGAGGCTCTCCAGATAGCGAGAGATGCTTTAGCAATTGGGATGTGCCAAAGGTGAGTATTGGAAGATGTTGGCGGTGAACTCCATGACGGCGCCCAATAAGATTCGATTGGCGGGCGGGGAGGTTTGGAGTCGGCGGTCCGGCGCCTCGAGTCCACGAGCTTTGTAAGGACAAGGTTAGTGTTCGGCTCCATCGCCGTGGAAGTTGCAGCCCCAGGCGGTGTCCAGCCAACGTCCTCTTCTGCGCCAATCGGCTCGGACCGTGGGTCGGGCCGGTTTGTCTTGACCTCAAAATCTTGTCGTGGCGGTTAGATCATGCCCATCGCGGCGATGCGGCATGCTCGGCTGCGGCTCGAGATCCGCCGAATCAAGTCTCCGTGGATATACGCCGCGAAGTTTAAGCTTCCGTCTGACTTTGGCGGCGGCGTAGCTTCGTCTGCTCGGATGGCCAAGTGAATTGGCCCATAGCGAAGAAGATCTGTCCAGGGAAAAAGTCTACGCCCAGGACAGCGTTATTGTTGATCGAAGGAGCCATCAAGCCTATCGGTGGCGACACGGAAGAACTCTCAATAAGCACCAATGTCGGTTGTCCAAAACGGCGGATCTCGGTAAGGGTCCCGAGCTGTGCCTCTAGGCGGATGGTAACGAGAGACAAAGGGACACAATGTTTTACCAGTTGGGCCCTCTTGATGGAGGTAAACCCTCGTCCTACTTGATTAATATTGATGATGTGTATTACAAGTGGATCTACCACGAGATCAAGGAGGCTAAACCTAGAAGCTAGCCTATGGTATGATTGTTGTAATGGATGTTGTGTCCTCGGACTAAAGCCCTCCGGTTTATATAGACACGGAGAGGGCTAGAGATTACCTGAGAATCGGTTTACAATGGTAGAGATCTACATATCCATATTGCCAAGCTTGCCTTCCACGCCAAGGAAAGTCCCATCCGGACACGGGACGAAGTCTTCAATCTTGTATCTTCATAGTCTTGGAGTCCGGCGGACGATGATAGTCCGGCTGTCCGGACACCCCCTAGTCCAGGACTCCCTCAAGCATCAAATTAGTCATGCAACTTGGGAAGATCAAGAACACACAAACAAGTAATGAATAGAGGCTCGGAGCAGTGATGTAATAGCTAGCATCAGAAAATGTAGGGTAAAACAAACAAAAAGCAGCAGAACCACATGCTAGTTTGCTGATGTGTAATTAAGCATAGAGAACATTAAGCGATCGATGAAACCAGCGGTGGCATCGAACAACACCATTATCATAAATATAGCATTCAAGAAGTAAAATAGTAAGCGGTGATATCTAGGAAATGCGATAATACTTAGGACAAAACTAAATCATATTAACTATATGTGCACTAATATGTAATTTAGCACATGTAACATGTTCACTGCCAGAAGTATGGCCCTACAGTTGCAAGCAGAATAGCGCGTCTCATGAAAAACTTCATAATGCCCTGAAGAAATTCAAAGGTGCGGTGCTTATGCTAAGAAAGTGAACGTAGGCGCTGGCCGTTGGAAAATAGTACCTGATTCTCGGCGGCATATGGGTATCGTTGTCA